>WEIV01011914.1:17773-67767 GCA_013390005.1 Calyptomena viridis
AGACATTTGCCATTCTGTTTTCAAAGAACCAGCCATTGCCAAGTCTGGATTGGATTGAATCTGTACAATCATCTGTATGGCAAAAAATGGACATCAAAAGAAAGGCTGAAGAGAATTTTTCCACCTGACTTTGTGTTAAGACAAATAGAACTGAAGTGATTGTTTTTCATTATTATAAGTATTTTGGCTTTTAATTTGAGGAGTGTTTGCTGTAAGTTCTTTACTTGCTGATGAGGTAGTATTAGTTAAAAATGGTGAAGCCTCAATGTATGGGAGCCTGAATACAACTGTTACAAGGATTAAAGTAAATCCAAATCATTCCATCTCCATTATTATTACATATATTATTATGTTACTATATTATATTATTATATTAGCTGGTGCACACTTACTCAAACTGCTCTGTATGAGCCTCAGGCAGGTAGTGAGATCAGAACCATTTATTTGAGATTATTATTTTTATGTCACATCTGTAAAGCTATTTTACTTCACATTATTCCATCTTCACATTTGTANTGAGAACATAGTCTTGGATATTTGTGGCTGTCCAAGATGTGCTACAATACCTGATGGTATCTGAGCAACTTTGAACACCTATTAAAGCATCTTTAATTATCTCTCTTACCATTCTCTTTGGCCTGCAGTGTCTTTCCAAGCATTTGTATGTGACAGTGAAATGTACTAAATTCCTGCATTATGTTTGCTGTCATAATTAGTAAAGCACAGTGAATATTTCAGAATGAATAATTTATTCCATTAATTTATCCTCTTAAGCAGTATACAAACAAGATTCAACTTTTTTTTTTCCTCACCATTTTAAATTATGGATCACTGCCAAGCATCTCTGTGAAATGTGGATTCCTTAATCATTTGAGTTGTGATGACTATTTCCATTCCTTCAGATGAATTTTATGATAGCATTGTTTACTTCATTGTCTTTCATGCCTACCTATTTATTAAATATTATGCTAACTATAGGCAGTTTGGGGATATTTCTGTACTTGGCTGAAATGAAGCTTTCCAGTAACTAAGAACAATGTCCTTGCATCAAGAAAGAACTTATTCAAATCTATAAGGGATCTAATTCCCTCTCTCTTCTCTTATTTCCCAGTTTTTACTGTTCCCTAAATGGAGAAATACCATCTTCAAGCAACTTTTACCCTCATACATGCACTTAATGAACAGTCTTAGTAAAGTCTGGGTAGGGAAAACACACAAAAGACCCGATTTACCCTGACATTAGTAGGTAACATTCTCTTTGGATTCAGTGAGGTTTGCATTTGCCTGCTGACAGAACTTGACTCATTGTGCCATTAAACAGTGATGATGTGGGAAATTAGAAGAAGGTACAAACACTCAGGAAATTCTTTATCTTTTATGATGTGTGAATATCCCAGAAGTGACTGTTGCTGCTGCTGCCTCTCCTTTTTTGCACTAAGATACTCCTTTTGGTCTCACACTGGAGTATGAATTTGTCCTGTGACTATCAGTCACTAAAACATAGTCTTTTGATATCTTCCTGGGAGAGGAAGAAGAAAAAAATATCCTCTAAAATTGGAGGTCCTGACCCCCTTTGATCATAGCTGATAGAGGTAAAGTACTTGGGTCTGACAGAAGTCCTTTAACTGATTGGCAAATATAATAGGAGTGCTGTTAGTAGAATAGTCTGCAAAAATTGAGGTCAGCCATTGATGTTATCCCATCAAAATCTAATAGGAAAACATATATTTTTGCCCTGAAGGAAAAATGTGGTTACTGTCAATCTAATCTATGTTAAAATCATGAAAGAACTGAAAAAAATAGTTCACTAATGAAACTGTTCAGTGTGGCTGGTGAAACTTTACATTCAAATACAAGAGAGCCTCTAAAAATAAAAATGTAATGCTTGTGGAGCTCCTTTACATTTTAGTCATTCAGGGAAAATAAACTCTTTTTGAATGAGGATAACGTCTATGGATTTTAATATCTTCATTAAAAAAATTCACTGTATATAGAATTCTGTGTACGATTATAGATACATATGAGTGCATATTAATAAAAGCAAAAAGACAACCAGCATATTTTGTATCTTGAAGCACATTAAACAAAAAAAAGTCTACATGAAAACAGATAATGAAGAATTAAATGTGTAAATTAGTGAGACAAGAAGGCCTGTCACTTAGGTGAGCTAAAAACCCTCGGGCTGGAGGCAGTTCACCAGAACCAGAGAATCTCAATTTTCCACATGACAGGCCACCATCTCATTTATAATGATATTTTAATCATAAGACATCCTTTCTTTGAAAAGGAAAAAAATTCAAGTTCTAATGAACAAGACTTCTATTGAACAATTCTGTCATTTCTCCCTTTAGCTGACAGATATTGCTGTTGAACTGTAAAGTTTCATTTAAGAGAAAGTTTCATGATAAATGTTTCCAGTGTGAATGAATGAACGGGACTCAGCCTTGATTATCCTTCTGCTCATTACAGTCATGCCTCTAACTCACATGGATGGCACCCTGTTTCTGAAATGTATTTGAACTTAATTGAACTGTTCCTTTTTTGATCTGAAAGGCAGTGTCAGTCTGGAACCTTGAGAAGATCCTACTGAAAGAGGTTGCATAAAGTTTTTCTTCTGGATGAGAAAATATAATTAGAAGTGAAGGGAACACCAATGATGTTCCATGTCAACCTCATCATTTGAAACGAGGTTTAAGTCTCTATGCATATGCTATAGATAGAGATATAGATGTTATAAATACCTTCTTCTCAAAGTTGGATTATTGAAAGCATCCATTGTCCATGAGGATGTGAAAGCAATAAATTATTTTGTGGGGTTTAGATAGCTTAAATGTTTTAATTAACTGTAATAAAGCATGTGGCATTGAAATCCTGAAAATGAATGTTGGAGTACTCTAATGAGCAATATGGGTTGTGTACTGTTCATACAGTGAGTGTATCAAAATCAATTAATTGGCTGAGATGCAGATTTTTTAAAATTCTTTATTAATGGTGATATAACTGTATATGATTATTGTGGAAGCTAGGTACCTAATTATAGGGATGTGCCACAGCATCACTAAACTGCTACATGGGTCTTAAAAAACTTCTGAAGTGCTTGGAAGTTCAGCTTGCAATTCTCTACTGGTTTGGGTAAATTATTTAAAGTTAGTATTTCTATAATTCTGTAAAAATTCTGTACTATCAGCGAGATAGTACTGGCTGATTGCCTTCTTATTTTTACATATGGCACTCATTTTACACACACATATTGTGCTACCCAACTTAATTATTTTATTTTTAACACAAAAAGCTGAGTGTTTGGGTAGCAGAGGCCCTGCTGCCCTGGTCAAGGTGTCTGGAAGGTTTTGTGTGGCTCTAAGTGAAGTTTGCATAATAACTCAGGAGTAAAAGATCCCATTTTTCTCAACATTTACCTTGTTTCAGAATAAGGAAGGCCATCATAGGAGAGGCATGAGTGAATATATAAAAACTGCTTTTATTTAATACTTCCAATTTTGTATGCTTGATCAAATAAGCCACACAATATTGCAAGTATCCACGGATGGATGAGTGTGGGCAAAGCTGAGGAATTGCTGTACATGGAAACAGAATAGTTTTTGAACTTACAAACTATTTGTGCAATTGTATGAACATTCATGATAAAAACAAACTTTAAAGGGTAAATCAATTCCTTGTAGAAAAACTCATTATGATTCCACTAGAGTCTACTGCAATTTTTTATTTTGTTTCAAGTTGACCCATAATCACTTTGGGGAGCACGAGAGCAAATAGACTCACTGATATTAAGGGAAATATTGCCCTAAATATAAAATATATAAATATATAACTATAAAAGAGCCCACACTAGCCTCTAAATTTACTTCCCCTTTGCTTGTGCAGCTCAGCTGATCCACTTTCAAAGAGTTATGGTTATTGGAATCTGCACTTCAGTTAACTCAGGAGCTGAAACTGCTGATTTGACCATGAATTGCAAGGTGTAATTTAGATTTGTTCCAATATTATTAAAACTTGAGGCAGTGTCTGTAGCTCTTTCAACAGTGTCAAGGCTGGAGGAACGTGAATGTGGTGCTCTCTTTTCTCTTTCTCTCATCTTTGATAAGAGCAGGTGTTGACCCTGGAGAGTATGAAATAAAAATACACCAAAGCCTCAAACTGTGGGACATATATAGGGAGTACTAATTCTTATGCAAATTGCTTTCATCTCTAATAATATCTAAGTTTAAAAAAAAAAGTAGGCAATAACCAAATGTTTAGCCCAATTATTTGAAATACTGTGCACATGTTCCACTGCCACTGAAGGGCTGCTGGGTGGTCTTCTCTGTAAAGGCTGGACAAATCATAGGAAATACATTGAAATTGTTTGAAAATAAAGTAATATCAGAAACAGACTAGTAGTTATTTCAACTTAATTAACTTTAAAAAATGAGTTCTCTCTTTAGTGACCATTGCCTATGAAGCAGCTCTTTTTTTCCTTTAGCATTTTGTCCCTTTTGTTGATAGGGCAGATTGGCAGAGTTGAGAAAATTCTATTTGTGTCTTTCCCTAACAGGCATTTGGGAATTCCTTTAATTGTTTTAAAGCAAAAAATCTGCTCCTTACTTTTGATTTCATGTCTTTTTTTTCCTTGTGATTTGAAATGCTTTTTATTAAAATCTTTGGGAAATGTATTTTACCTAAGGACTGACAGGAAAGTACCACTTTATGAGAGATATAGTATAAAAAATGATGATGTTTTAGAAACTTTGTTCATATTAACTGTATTTGCAAAAGTAATTTTTCATTCTAAAAGGCTGCACAAATATTCCAAATTCGGTTCCTCTTCAGTAAAATAAAATTTGAAAGTGTTTCCATTAAAATTAATTAGAAAATGATGCTTTGTCTTCCTACAGCTGGCCTCAGGGTGTTTTTAAGATTTTAAATTAAGTTCTAAATATAACTGAATTCTGTAACTTTTAATCAATGTCAGTTTAATACATCCCCATAGAGCTTGGCTGAAAAAAAAGTGTTATACAAGCGTAGACACAATAACACTCCACCCCACTAGATCTGTTTGCAAGGTATTTACTCATGGTCATGCAAATAACTATTTCATAACTCATGACTCAGCTGCATTTAGTGGCAGACATACCCTTGGAATATGTGAGATAACCAGGAAACTAAGAGTGCACTCTGTTCTCAGGCCAAAATCCTGCTCAATGAGCAGAGCAGTTGCAGCAGTTGCAGCTGTTCCAGGCTCTCTGTGGTTTGCACTCAGTGTCAGTTATTGATGCTCTGTATCTTGGGATTCCAAAACACTTCACTGAAGGAGGTGTTCTGAGAAAGCTGGTGTGGTTCTGTCTTTTTGTTTTTTCTCTTTTTCTATTCTGCAGGTGGGAAATCATAGTCATAGAAAGCCTAAGAGATGTGCCTGTTGTCTTAAAGGGCTTAAAGGGAAATCAGGAGTAGGAGCTGGAAGACAGATTGTTTTATCCCTCTGAGAGGGCTGTCTCTGGACTAATTATACCAGTAATGCTGACTAATTTTATCTGCACATGGCAACCTTACTGACTTCTGTTCAGATGACAGAAACGGATTTTCTGAAGCTCTGATAACAGTGGTAATATAAAAATGCTTGTTAAAAATACTAGTTTACACATGCTACTCAGTTTCTATACAGTGCTATTCCCCCAGAGTTTTGGATGTCATGAGGAACAACTGTTAAGGAACTTACCCAGAATGACTGGGATTTATAAACCTTCCAAAGCTGAATAAAATATAACTGAAATCCACAGCTAAGGAGCTCAGATCCAATCAGAAAGGGAGGAGCAGGTTCCAATGACTCTGCTGATAGCCATGCCATTTTGGTGGTTTGGGTTCAGTCTCCTGCTCTTCACAGGTTGCAGCCTTAGGAAGGAATGTTTGCCCCAAGTTCATTCCACTTCAGCACTGGTGTGAGGGNTCAGGAGTAGGAGCTGGAAGATAGGTTGTTTTATCCCTCTGAGAGGGCTGTCTCTGGACTAATTATACCAGTAATGCTGACTAATTTTATCTGCACATGGTAACCTTACTGATTTCTGTTCAGATGACAGAAATGGATTTTCTGAAGCTCTGATAATATAAAAATACTTGTTAAAAATACTAGTTTACACATGCTATTCAGTTTTTACATAGTGCTCTTCCCCCAGAGTTTTGGATGTCATGAGGAACACCTGTTAAGGAACTTACTCAGAATGACTGGGATTTATAAACCTTCCAAAGCTGAATAAAATATAACTGAAATCCACAGCTAAGGAGCTCAGATCCAATCAGAAAGGGAGGAGCAGGTTCCAATGACTCTGCTGATAGCCATGCCATTTTGGTGGTTTGGGTTCAGTCTCCTGCTCTTCACAGGTTGCAGCCTTAGGAAGGAATGTTTGCCCCAAGTTCATTCCACTTCAGCACTGGTGTGAGGGAGCACAGAAATTGATGAACTCAGGAAACTGAGAAGCAGCTCCAGAAGGGATGTCAGTATTAGGTGTACTGACATTGTGTATGAGCCTCTCTTGATGGAGGAGCATTGAACTCTCTTGTTTCTGCCCCTCAGTGCACTGGTCAGGACCTGAGGGCATCCTCCTTCCCAGAGCTTAGTTGGCTAAGTCAGGGCTTGGCTGATGGAGTCCGAGGGCGGCTCCTTGGCTGACAAGAGCTGTTTGAAGAGAGCAGCTTTGGAGCAGGTACGGCTGTGCCTGGTCTGCCCCTGCCCAGACCCGCTGCCTCTGTTTCCTGCCTTGCCCTGTGCCTGCCCTGGTGCTGTGAACTTTCAGGGCAATCACTAGATTATGGTCCTGACCGCTGTCTCTGGTCCTGATCCTGCCCTGGACTTGCAGCTCTGCATCCCGGCTCCGTGCTGGTCAGAGCTCAGCCTTACTCCTGTGTTCTGCTGCGGGCTCAGCTGCCCCTCGCTGCTCCCTGACATTCCTGAAGTCAGCAGGGATGAATCTGCCCTTATTTCCCTGTCATTAGTGTCCAGGCAGAGGACATCAGGCAGCTGTAGAGACGTTTGAGGTACTCAGGCTTTTTATCTGCATCGTGCCCCTCGTTGTTACACAGCTCTGCAACAGTGCTACATAACAGAGCCTCGTCATTATACAGCAGTGTCACAGCACTGTGGTAACATACACAATATAAATAGATATTGTAGCATTAAAAGTTTGTGTTTGACAGTTTTTCACAGGATCTAGAAACAACATTCAGTGGAAGTAGGTGTGGAACTTACATTTCTTGTTTTCTTGTAGCTTTCTTTAAAAATAACATGCAAATGTAAGAGAACCTGATCTACCTATTTACATTTGAAAACCTGTGAGATTTAGAATATGTTTGTATCTCTGCCCAGTATAAACTCGGTGCTTTAAACTGTTTTGTAGCTGAGTGATTTGTTCAAGGTCACATACTAATTGCCGGCAGAGCTAAACAAAGAATCTGGGAGTATCTGCTCTAACCAATACATCATACCCATTACTGGTTTTTTTTTTCCTGCTGACTGGCTCATGGCTCTGGGACACCGTGTCTGACTGACTGAGTTATTACTTTTAGGTTTGCAGAAATTCATAAACGTTGAATGCTTCAACAAATAACTACCAGTCTAGAGAAATGAATAGCAAAGTATCCCTTAGCCTGACCTTTCTTTACATAGAATCTCAGATTAATTGCCAATTTTATGATGATCTGGGCCAAGCTTTTTTTTTTTAGTAGTTAAAAACTGTGACCTCATGATAGATTCCAAGACTTTGAGAGTTGGCTGGTACAACACAGTTATTCTAGCGCAGAATATTTTGTTTGATTTTGTTTCAGTTTTGTTTTGTGTTATTAATAGAGTTCTGGGTAATCACCTGTGATTCATTGGCATACTTGACAAAAAAATATTTGGCTGTTTCTTTACAGGTAACATGCCATGGGGAATGTGAAATAGTAGGTGATTGATCTGACTTGGACATGCTCTGTGCTAAGCTCTAATATTACATGAATCTATGGGGAATAATAATTTTGTAATGTTTATCTGTTAATAGCAATAAAGTTGTATTTCTATAGTTAATCTGAATCTAAAACATAATGACTCAAATTGGTTTTGATCCTAATATAGTTAGGCAGCCAAAACTCCTGGGACTGAGCAGAGCTTTGGAACAGACTTGATGCAGATTATTTCTATGCTAATGTCTCTGTTAAATGAGAAGCAGCACCTATGGAAACAAGGAACAATTCAGAAGCAATGAAGAGAAAGAGATTGTCTTCTTTATGCTTCCTTCCCTGTGTTTCTAATTACTAAATTCTCTTTCAGTAGAAATTGTGATTTACATTCAAGTGCTTATAGAAACTAGCAACTAAATTACATGACATTAATGCTGCTCAGTTCCAGGTTTTTGTGTCAAAGCATTGCCTCTTTGTATAGTTTTTCCTGCTGAATTCCTCAGTCTGGAATGTTGTTATCTAGCTCAACACTACTTCGAGATATGCAGTTAAGAAAGTTAAGAGACTATTTCCCCTAAAATGGGAGAGAATAATGAAAACTGTAGATTATACTTTTAGTAGTAGAGCAGAGAGAAACTCTACCTTTGTCCTGAAAATATGCTTTAGGAGCTGAAAATAAGCTTTCCTACTAGCTATCCAGCCATTAATGGAAATGAAAAGGAATGTTCTTCCTTTCACTGTTTGGAAATTCAGTAAGGGTTGAAATGGGCAGAGTAGAATAATGAAAAGAGATTTGCTTTCCTTGCTGTCTGCTGGGTATGGCTGTCACAGTGTGATTATCTTGTGTTTCCTTGTGGCTGCAAGTAAGACAAAGTGACCTCCCAGCTGTTAACAGGAGACTGACATTGAAGTAGATCTTTTACAGTCAATCAGTTTTCAGCAACAGCAAAGAGAATGAAAATAAGAAATGGCTACAAAATTGGGAGGAAAACCTGCAATTTCCGTCCATCACCAAGGGCATCTTGACTGCATGTTTGCAAGCACTAGAAAGCTTTAGGAGATTGATTTAGCACAGCATTAATAGGATTAGGTGCAGTCTGTCTTTGTTCTGACGTGTTTCTCTTTTGGACCTTTGTAACAGGAAAGAGGTTTCTCAGGCTTTGGTCTCAGTGATTCAGAGAGAGGCACAAAAAGCACCTCAGGAACTCAGAAAAACTCATGATTTTGCTATGAAAACACATCATTCATGAGCGGATTTCTAACTTGAGTTATACTTTGGGTCTGAATAAGGAGGTAAACAAGGACTCTACACTCAAGTAAAGGTGTCAGTTCTCTGATACCCTGAATTAAACCAGATGGACCCAATAGTTATTCCCAACCTGGCAATATGTTGCTGGTTGTATCTGGAATATTATATTCAAGTTTGGGTCCCTTAGATCATGAAGGATATTGAAAACATGTTGTAATGGGTTCCTTGGGGAGTCTGGAGGTTTTAAAGTCTTAGCCTGACACAGGTGATCTGATTTTGCCTTTTTAATTCACCACCCCAGTTACTGTCTGCTCATCGTGCAACTTAGAGGCCACAGGTTAAGCAAGAGGAAAAGGTTCTCTGTATTTTTAACCAGTTGTCTGCTCTCACCAGTCTAGGTCCTTCTCCTAAACCAACCTGCTCATTTGTCAAAGAGAATCCTTTTATAGAAACTTCCACGGTGAATGAATTTTTAATCATTAGACTATCATTCAATAAATATAATAATATAAGGTGGCTGTATTTTCTAGATGTAATCCATTGTGTTTGGATTAATTTCTTCATCCTTTTTTGCAAGTGATTCAGAATTATGACGTGATAGAAGTCCTTCTGTGGGGACAAATCCAATGTCAAACTGCCTCCCTCAACCCACACCTCCACCTCTGCTGTCTGTGCAGGTAACACGCTCAGCACTCGCATCTGAATTACAGAGGCACTGGTTAAATGATCCAAACTCACTGAAAATCTCCTCTCTCCCATGTGTGAAGAGAAAATGGAAGCATGTCATCTGTGGTAAGCTCATTATAAATTTGATTTTTCATTTGGATTGCTGTGGATTTGACAGACGGCCTTGTTTTCTCATTTATTTAAATAGTCTCATCATGGCTAAAATTTTGAATATACATCTGTGACTTTTAAAGAAATGCTCTCAATTTGATACCTTTCAGATCTGCATTTAGCAACACTTAGCAATGTAAAAAAATTAATATATTTTATAGAAATTATGTGAGCTTTGGGTTGGAAGGCACAGCTCTAACTAGAACATTATTTACTGGGTCACAAGCGTAAAAGTTAATGTACCAGAACTTCTTTCTCTGGACGAATTGTAGCAGTAATGAACCTTAACTGATTTCTATTCATCTGGCTTTTAACTGCTGAGATTCGCAAAGAGAATTAAAAATAAGAACCTTTATGTTGTCATCTTTTATTCTTTCATTTTAGTTAATAATTTGATTCACACATTTCTGTTTAACCAGCTATTCAGGATGTGAACAATAATTTTATAACCTCCAGAGTGGAATCACGTTGAAGTGCAATTCAAAGAAAGGAAAAGAAAAATGAACTATCACATGTCACAGTGTGTTAAGAACAACAGGACCCTGACCTTTTAGTAGTCCAGTGCATATGAATTTAGTAGCTCGGTACAACTATTTAAATAAGAAAACCAAAAAATAAGTAGTAATTTGAGTGAGTAGCTTAACTCTGAACGTTTATCACTCAGTCTCTGATGTGTTTTCAGCTGCATGGAAAGCCACACTTGAGTTACTGAGCCAGATGTGACTGGCATTGATGTACATAAGATTTCAGAATTTCAGAGGGTGTGTCCTAAGGTTATTTGTTGTCAGTAGGAGATACCACTGGTCCTTTCCAGACAACTGTGGGAGAATTTTTGTGTCCCCTCCAAATACAAGAGTGCTGTAGGAGAGCATTTGAGAGCTGTCAGTGCTTGGACATCATCATCTCTGCCTTCACAGTCAGTAGGCTGCTGGATTCCACTGTGTAAGCACGGTTCAGTCTCTGCTTCTGAGTCAACTCGAGTGAAAAGAAACACTGAAATGAGGTAAAAAGAGAGTGGTAAGAACAGGTAGATCTCAGGAACAATGCCAGAGTGATGGCACTGAATTCCATGTAGATCCAAACAAGCTGCATTATAGGTCAGGGTGGCTACACAGAATTAAAGGTCTTGGAAGTGACATTGAGAGCTGCTCCTTGCTGTGGGTTGTCTTGGTCTCACAAGTTCAAGGCAGCTGTTACACAAGGAAAGTGCTCTTCCATACCAGTCCTCATCATGCTCCTGTAGTTCAAGTGATATATTAGGAAAAAAATACACTACACATTTATTAATAATTTATCTTGAATCTTCTCAAGTAAAATATCAAAATGCTTAGGCAGAGATGCTTTTGGTTTTTCTTGTCTCTCAAGAAAATAAGGGATGCTGAGCCAGGCAAAAAATTCTTTTGGACAGTCAGCATTCTTGTTGTTGAGCTAGTTCCTGGCCACAAATAGCTTTATTTTATATGCAATGCATACAATAATTTAATGTCAGATTTCAGTTTTGATTGGTGCTCTGGTGGCTGATATTTATTGACATAATTCTTTTCAGATCTCTTACTTGGGTAATTTTTCCATTTCTTTGTGTCAGGTACTTGTTCTAGTTTATCTTAGCATGATATTGACCTTTTAAAAATTCCTCACCAGTATATGGAAATTCACTTTCTTATATGGACAGTGGTAAAGTCAACGGAGCAATATTTAATCTGGAATTAATGAAATGATTAATGCCTGAGAGTGCTAAATAATTGAGAGGTTCATGTGCTGGAACTACTTTTTTCTTCATTTCCTGATGCATTTAGATTTTCTCCAAGCACTTCAGTCTATCATTCTGAAGATCCACATAATGTGAACTAACTAGAATAACGGAGCTAAATTCACTGCTGTCTTTGCAATCATCTGTGTCAGCCTTTCATTTGTGCTTCCTTCTCCAAGTCTGGGCCCTGAACTGAGTTCTTCCATGTCCCTGAAGATCAGAAGATTTAGATCATTTCAGAGTGGATGAATGTGGAACACGACTTCTGAATTTCCTGGTTATTATCCTGGCATACAGGCTGTGGACATTACTTATTACTGCACTTACTGACAGTGTATTACATGAAGTTACTGAGAACATTTCTTCTCTTGATAATATATCTGACTTTCTTCTGACTTTTTTTTTCCTAGCACTGATATTGTTTGCATTATTTATGTCATTTTCAAGTGCTGCCTTTTCAGAAATGCTGTAGCCCTGAACTATTGTGTTACAACACTGCCTTTCTTATTTGAAGAAAAGAAAGGATAACTGCTGGGCAATAAGGAATCTAATTCCCAGCCAAATCTAACATTCTCAGGTTCATAATCCCTTCTCCTGCTCTCTTCTCTAACAGAGTCAAAGGCGTGGTTTTTAAGTAATATTTACAGGAGCCAAATACTTGAACAAAACACAGATGTTAATAGCTAATTACCAATTGGCACATGTAACTACCCTGAGAAAAGGTATTATCATGGGCATTTCACTGAATTGCAAAATTGTGTCACAGTGACAGAAATAAAGTAAGACAGGAACTGATGAATTTATCTCATCAGATATGACAAGCAGAATACACTATTATTAGTGCTTTTATGTCACTCCTCAATTAAAGCAAAATCCTAGGGATTTTAAAGAGGAGTTTGGTCTGCACACTAAGGAAATAAACACCAAGATTTTTAAGAAGGAAAATGAGCATAGGTCAGTCAACATCCATGGATTCACTCAAAGTCTGTGCATCATTATCTGTACAAACAACTCATCCCTTTAAAGTAACTTCACTGTGGGCTTAAAGCCTGAGCAGTTGCCTGTGCTTGTTATTAGAATGTTAAGTCTAGTTTCACCAGAGCTGCAGATTTTCAACTGACTGCTGGGACACAAAAACACTCACAGATGTGGTGATCACTGTCAATAAGAAATAATATTTTTCCCATATAAGCACAACGTTGCATTTCAAACGAAATTGGATTTTATACTTTCCCTATAGCAGGAGGGGTGAAAAAATAGACAGCATTGGAACAACTTCTGGAGGCAAACTGATGTGTGAAAGCACAGGTTCTCCCCTGTGATCAAACAGACTGCTGAGGCAACAAGGAATTAGGAAAGGAAGTTTTCACTGGAGTTCTCACATTGCAGATTTGACCTGCAGGTTTGAACATTGGTCTGATTCATCCTCTCTTTTTGGTCATTGTTGAACAATATTCATGGCTGAGCAGCACTGCTGAACATGCATTTTCAATACACTTGGAGCAGGTTTATATTTTTTCATCAGGGAATGGCAGAAGCGATGTCACTGTAGGATTTCAAGTCACACTGAAAGCAGAGAATAAAAAGCCGCCTGTAATTTCAGGTGCCTGTAGAATAACTATTGCTATTTCTCTTTGTATTGCTGAGTTTGGAATGTCTTTTTCACAGGGATGCTTGGTGTCCCAGTGAAAGAACATTCAGTTATATTAACCTTGAGTACCTGAGAGCAGCTGCCACAGGGAGAGCTCCTAGAAGTGTTTGTAAGTGCTGCTGCCTAAAACACATCCAGAATCATGATTTCTATTAAGAGAATATATCATTCATACACATTACTAAAAATACCAGCAATATCTCTTAATTGGGTGAATGGACAGCAAAAAACTATATAAATTATCAGGATAAAACTAACAGCATATTTTTACAGGAAATATTCCTCAACATCCATTGTGTGTTTGAGGATCTCTTTATATTTACTATACTTGCATGCTATCTGTGTAACTCTGGCACATTATTATTTCCTGTTGTATAGGCAGTGCATAGCAAACACTAAATTGACATTGCAAATGATATCTGTTTAGTCCATCCTGTTACTTTCTTACTCGATATTTTCTGTGTGGTTTAAAAGCCTGGGAAATACACCTTTGAATTTGTTGTTTTTTCCATTGGATCTTGATTTGCAGTTGGAGTTAAGCACTGCCAATATGGGAGAGATATGGGCACTGCAATTAGCAGTTTTTCTCAGCAACAATGGCAACATTCCTGCTAAATGATTTGTTGTGTTTTTAATTACTGGATTATATCTGAAATCAACTATTCAACTTTGCATATTTCTAATTTGTTCAAATTATAGTCACATCATTATGTTCAAATCACAGCACCCAAAATGTGGTTTTGCTACAGGATAATTAACCAATGACTTTGAAATGTGCAAGCAGGGAGTCTCATTTAGGTAGACAGCACGAGAAGTAAGGGGAGCTAGTGATGCATTCCACTGCATTCTTATCTTTGGAAAACAAAGCTTCAATTTGCTTTGTTCTTTATTGCATTATTCCATGACAGATTTTGTGATCTATAGTTATCTTACATTGCTGCAACATTGAAACCCTTCACCCTTTAACATGTGCTCCTGAACTAATTGCTTTGAAGTTCCCCCTAGAATTACTCCAGTGAAAAATAAATAGAACTAGCAAGAGAAGTTCAGTGATATGAATAGTAAGAATAAGAGTTGTGTATACCATGATTCTTGCAATATTCCAGACAAAGTATTGGAGTATTTTTCTATAGAAAGGACCACGTTGTATCTTTATTTTTCCCTATCAATTCAATTTTTTGCACAGAGATAGGGTAGAATATGGTTTTCAATGAATTATCAAGTGATATTATAGCAATTGTGCAGCAGTTAAAAGGGTATTTTTCCTACTTTTTCCTACATCTGATCTATGAGTGTCCATCTTTTCCACATCAGTAATATTTTTAAGTTTTCTAAAAACTTACATATAGTTTGACAACTTAAAGTAGATATATTCTTTTCTGTGAATGTTATTATTATAGTAATTGATTTACTTATTTTTTTAAAATATACTTTGAACACACGAACACATGAAATTAAACCTGAGACATAGCCAGACTAACTGCAACATGTTAGCAAATCTAATAATTAAAATAATAGGAACAAAGATGTAATTAAAATATTTGGCACCGCTGGCTGCTATATATTCATCTCTCATTCTTCCAATATCTGTTCCATTCGATAAAGCCAAAATAACTTTTTCTGTGCATTTAGAGATAAATGGCATCTGTCCTGGCCTTCAGCTGCTGGCCACTGTGGATATTAATTGCCCTAATGGCAGAATGAAATTTGTGAAAATAAAAAATGACCAGACAGCAACATTACTTTGAAATCACTGCATCATTTTCTCTCTTTTCTGACAGTGTGGAGATTTATAGTTCAGATTCAAATGTGTTCTCATAATGTCTCTGGGCATATGAGAGAAAAAAAAAGGACCACAAGATGCATATTAGGAAATTATCTGGTTCCATCCATAATGCTCATTATGTTTCTTTTGCCTGATGATCCATACAATTTTTGTTTTATTTTTTTTTCTTTCCCTTTCCACTCACTGAGTTATTTTTCCTGCATCCTTGGTGAGTAACTTCCTGGCAGTGGCACCAAGGATTTACTCTGGAATACTGACACTGCTTCCCCAATACAGCCATGAGGGAAGTTTACCCACTCAGGTGAACCTCAGGGATAAGCAAGTTGTTCCTGATTTGGGAAAACCAGCTTTTAGTTTGGAATGGTAAATTTTCCATTGAAATTTGTTTTATAAAACTGTTTTTCTTTCCGATCACCATCCCCCAAGTAAATGGGAGGATGCAAAATAAAATTGTGATCCTCATGAAAAACATTTGAAAAAAGTTTCCCATTCCCGATATGAACTCTGGTTTGGAGTATGCTCACATAAATCTATAAGGGAAAGCTTATAATTTAATAAATGTGTTCTAAATCATTGATAGATTAATATTGAAACAGAGGTTAGCAAGAGAATATCAAAAATCTATAAATATCTACCTGCTCTTTAAAGGTTTAATGTCTGTGCAAAGTTTCATGAGATGATTCCTGCCATGATACAAATATATACAACAGTATGCATTGTGGTGAATGGATATAGATAATAATGTTAGGTGTGACTTGACCTTCTATCTGATTTTTTTATGCATAATATATATTTACCAGATAAGGCTCTGCTTGAACACATTTGAAGGGTGCAGAGAACGTATTGCTTTTCTAATCTAGAAAAAATATCTTTTTATTTTGGTGTAAATGTAGTTGCACAAATGATAAGGAAAGTGTTCTATTAAACCCAACAGAGAGCTCAGGCACAGTCTTCATTAAAGTGGTACAAAGACCACACCATCTGCTCCAACTAGTCCCTGCTCTCCCTGGGTTTGTTTGCTCAGTAGTTCCTGCTGGCTGGAGCCACCTGTTCACTTAATTAGAAACACGTTCCTAAAACACTGCCTGCTCCAAGCTCTGTGTCTCTCCAGAGATGGAGTTCTCAGGCAAGGAAACAAGATGTGAGTGAGGCAAAACTTTCTTTGTATCTTCTTTGGGAAACTGAATAAATGAAAAGAGGAAAGAAGGTGTAACTTTTAGAAAATACCGAATTTTGTTTGGCTGAAGAAGGGGATGTCTTTATTCCTCCCTTTTTTTTTTCCAGCAGTGCTAATTCTATTCAGCCCTGCTGAACTCAGTCAAGAGAGTTTTGCATTTCACTAGATTGAAGAAGAGAAAGTTGTGACCTTGCAAACACAACATGAAAGGTAAAATAAGAAAAAGCACAGCACTTTTTTACTGCCGTCATAAATCAAGGTATAAAATGAAAGCAAAAGTTGCATTTGAAACCTGAATGTAACAAAATGGAAGTGAAAGTTCTCAGATCTGATCTGATCTGTTCTTGCCAATCAAAAGATGAGCAATGTTTTCAGGTAGACTATATTATGGCTCATTAGAATAATACAGGTTAATATTATGCAAAAAGAGTCTACATGAACTCTGAACTTCACATACATTTCAGTCTTCCCAGAAAAGATAAAAATTCTACTTGGTTTTCTTTTCCACTGGCCAACTGCCTGAATGCAAATAAAATCAATAATATATCCAGCTATTTCACTTGGTAAAATCTGTGTCCCCTTCTAAAGGAAAGGGAACTTAAGAAACACAAAAGTGAATATTGACACGAAATATTAGGCCTTGGAGACCAGTTTCAGTTACAATGAGGACATGTGGATACTGTGCCACTGGTTTTCTGACTCTCCTTCTTACTTGAGATCTCTCAGTAACTCTACAATTGCTCTGGTTTTATGTCTGTGTAATTGCCCACTAAATTGGATTTGGCCCACTAAATTCAAAATGTTGACTGGAATTATGTATAATAAGCAGATCTTTGCTAATCTCTGCTTTGTTTTATGAAATTTGTGGTTTAACCATCGTTTGGTAGGATTTGAAAAGTAGACTTTTATGTCAAATAAGCACATGCATATTCCTGTGTTCTCAGTCTTTCCCAACTGAGATTGTACAACCAGCAGCAAATTCTGAAAAGATAAGAACTCGAAAAAAAGTGTTTTTCAGTTTTGTTTTGCATAACTGTAAGACTAAATCATTGCTATATAAAGAAATAAATGGCTTTGGTTTTTTTTTTTTATTGTTAAAATAGATTATTAAATGTCGGACCTGCAGGGTGTGTCTCTATGTAACTTGCTTGCTTTTACACAAGCAATCTTAATGAATTGGGTAATTACTTAATGGAACTTGAAGATAATAAACCTTCACTAAGAGTTTAACATTAATTATGACTATTATCATTATTATTACTCATTTACTGCAGGAGGGACTGGAGTATGGCTGCTGGTACAGAGGATATTGAAGAATTCACAGAATCTCTTAATTTTGTCCTCTGTTTAACTCAGGGCGGTTTCTGGCTGTGAAGAGGGAGAAAGAGTTGAATCACATAAGTGAATTATTCCCTGTTGGAAACTCAACAGTGTATACAATACTTCATGACCAGTCCTATTTCTTGCTCCCTCTTATCTCTCCTGGTATTGTACTCTCATGATGTTGGAGTCTTGAATTATTTCTTGCCTTCTGTAATTACAGATCCTATTATATCCAGTTTTCTTTCCAGTCGTGCTGTACTTATTATTCTCTTTAACCCTGTAAACTCCCTTTGGGGTCTGCCTTAATTTTGGTAGTTCTAGGGCTGTGTATTCTGCTTTCACTGGTAAATCAGATGTCAGTGACATTCAGTGAACCAGGTCAAGCAGAGGTAGATCTCCAATTACCCTTCGTGTTTCTGAGCATTGGATTTATATCTCTGTGAACTATTAGGGTTTAGTTCTGCTCTTTCCTTTGGCCAGGATCTGTATATCCAGACAGAGCATGGGAATAAATAAGTTGGGCTATTTCCATGGATGCAGATGAGGAAGGATGTGGGTCCTGTCTCTTCAGTGAACCTGGGACATGGTTCAGCGAGTTGCCATCCTCTGAATGTCCATGAGTTGAACCAATCAGTTGTTTGACCTCTTTCTTCCATGGCACTGGATTTCTTTTTCATGGCATTGGATCCTGGGACAAAGATGAGGAAAGGTGTTTGGAGTATTCAGCTCTCTGCAGCTCTGCAGTCAGCAGCAGATTGCTCTTGTCAAGTTGTGTTCCTATGTGGACCAGGTCCTTCCAGAGGCCTGGAACAGAACAGGATTAAGTTTTAAGGAAAGTTAGAATATAGTCATAGAATCCCAGAACGGTTTGGGTTGGAAGGGACCTCCAAGCTCATCCAGTGCAACTCCTTGCCATGGGCAGGGACATCTTCCACCATCCCAGGTTGCTCCAAGCCCTGTCCATCCTGGCCTTGGACACTTCCAGGGATGGGGCAGCCACAGCTTCTCTGGGCAACCTGTGCCAGGGCCTCCCCACCCTCACAGGGAAGGATTTTTTCCTTATATCCAATCTAAACCTACCACCTGTCAGTTTGAAGCCAACCTCCCTTGTCCCTTGTAAATTGTCTCTGTCCATCTCTTTTGTTGGTTCCCCTCAGGCCCTGAAAAGACACAATTAGGTGACCCCAAAGATTCTCTTCTGCAGGCTGAACAATCCCAACTCTCTCAGCCTTTCCTCACAGAAGAACTGCTCTATCCCTCTAATCAATTGATTATGGAGTTTGAAGTATGAAAAAAGATGGTAGAAAAAGATAGATAATTGTATTTTTGCTGGAATATGTATGTTTTTCTTTTTAAAAAACTACATCAGGGTATAAATTCAAAAAGTAAAGTAAGTAGCTGTTAATAGAATATCCACAGGTCAAGTAATGCTCAAAGGCTAACATGATTTTCCCCCCCAACTGATTTAATTGACTATTGGACCTGTTCTGAGGTTGGCAAAAACCTTTTGTCATATACATTATGCTAGAAAACAGTCAAGTACCTCTTACACATAAAACAAGTTGAAACATATATTGAGAATTTGTTGTTATTTCTCTTTAAGTACCATAAAATATGGATGAATTCTAACAAAGAGGTAAATGTATCTGAATAGATTTACTTCTGTGGATGTCAAGTTGATCTAGCAGTTGCCATGGTAAACAAACCTTGTACATAAATACTTAAATAAATAGTTGTATATTTAGAAGGGTAGCAAGCTGTTAACCAAGATTTAGACAATGATAAGCAAACCCTGTAGAGAATCCTGGTGCTTTCAACTGTCTATATATCTATTCAATTAGTGAACTTACAATTCAATAAGTTGTTCCAGCCTTTAATTGGAGCCTGAAAAAGAAGGCAAAGGAGCAAAAACAACTATAAGCATCATGGAAAGTTTTAAGAGAAGAAAGAAGTATTGTGAATTCGTACAGCTTGCCCTCACAATATTGGCCTGCTCCCAAGAGATGGGCATTAAAAGAGGAAATAAAATTCAGTATGAGTTGCAAATCCAAATGTTTTGATGATGAGTTAGGTTAAATATTTCAACACAAATCATTATAGTCTTTTCAAGAAAATCAGACCTTGAATGGTTTTGTTAGCTCCAAAAGAAGATTAATTTCATCTCTCACTATGGAGGAGGGCAGTGTTCCAGCTAAAGAGAGAAGGTGAGCATTTGGAGCTAAAAATAAGCAAACAAAATTACTTATTTTGATGTTACATCCCAACAGTTTAAAAGAGTAGATTTTGAAGGCGTTTATAAACATCAGTGCCACGACTCCATGTGTGTGACCTCCCCCATAACCTGCACCAGGTCTTGTGCACTTGATCCCAAACTTTCTGAATTTATATGACAACCATTCCCATTTTCCTGAATCATTGTCCTTATAGCCCAAGCAATCTGCAAAAGTTAAATGACTCCTTATTTTGTGTCTTCCCCTGTATAAATCACTCTCACTTTCATCTGCCATCATACCATCACTAAGGATTTTTTAGCTTCCAGGGGAATGGATTAAATTTATTCCTTGTCATGGCAACCTTAAATAATGATGTGCAATTTAAGCATCTCAACAATTCTGTCCCAGAGCGTGTTCTGTTCTGGTTTGGTTTGGTTTTGTTCTGTTTCACTTTGGTTTTTAACACAGATGAGATAACCACCAATTTGAACCTTTTCAACATGTGAAGTGCTTTATTTTACTTACGCTATTTTTCTGTCCTTTTAATTGCTCCCACTTCAGCACAGAATTAGATCTCTTATCTTAAACACAATTGAATTTGCCTAGAATAGTTCATAAGGAATTTTGCCAGAAACTTGATAACAATAAATGCCACAAAAAACTACCTGCCATTATATAGTTGATCCATCTGATGAATGGCTTGGGGAAATAAATAAATAAATTGTAGCTAAATAACAATAAACTAATTAATTACTGTTTGTGTTCTTTTGCTAGGACAGAAGCAACTCATTTAGAGCTGCCATTACGTGTTGGGTAAATATATTCTGAGCATAATAAATGTATAAGATTATTCAGTGTTCAGAGTAAATACATGATTAGTAGTTGTCAAAATGTGAATTCTCCATAACAAAGGGACCTCCCAGCTGCTTTGGTGCTCTGTGCCAAGACTTGCTCAGGAACTCCTCGGTTCCTGGCCCACTGAAGCAAAGACAATAACAATTCCCTTGCTGCCACTAAATTTTGCAGAGTCCCAGTGGGTGCCAGGTGCCACTGACATGTGAAACACTAATAGTCCTCTGGCAGACTTTTCCAAAATAACTGGAAATCCAACAATCGTGGTAACTGTGTGCTGAGAGGGAAACTGGTTTATTAAGGTGAAAACTCGTTTCACTGAGGGGACAGAAAGTGTTTCAGAATCAGATTTTTCAATAGCACCTCCGAGCTCTGAGATATCTGTCTTTGGTGTTCTGCAGGCTTTGTGTAGCTCAGTGTATATCAAATGAGGCAAAAATTTAGAATTTGATGGGATATAGTTTATAAAAAGAAACCAACAGATGTGTACCATGGAGAAGACATGAAAAAAACTTTACTGAGCTGTGCTTGGAACAGTTCAGATGGAAGTGTTGACAGCTTTTGAAGGATTCCCTCAACTTTAATTTCTCTGAGGGATTTCTCACAAGAATTAAGGTTTTGTGTTACATAAAACACATCCCTTTCAGAAAAGCTACACTGGTATCATTAATTATACCTTTCTTTATTGAGAGAAATTAATTTATTGGGAGAAATGATTTATTGAACACGCAAAGATTAATCTGTCTTTTGCTTTCATGACATTTAATTTTGTCCACACAAATAGTAGAAAGGAGTGGAAACAGCTGGAAATGCTTCAAAAGTCTTCAAATTCCGTCAAAGAATTTGGTGTTTCCTTTGAATAAAGGAGGTAAATTGGAAAGAAAGAGAAGCTCCAGCTGAATCTTCCACTTATGGGATGTATTTCAGATTTTTTACCTAATAATATGGTTTTGATAATCCGTAGTTCCACTATGTGTCTGCTCTTTTGGTATTTGACCAAAAATATGAGGTTTTTGTGTATTCTGTACTTCAGGTTGAGTAGCTGAGCTGGTGTAGAATTATATAATTGCTTTGTTAACTCATGGCATATTTTTAAGATGTTGAAAAGCAGTGTATTTTTTGCACTGAGTCCAAAATAAAGTGGGGTTTTTCTGTTTGATTGTTTGCTTTGTTTTGGTGGGTTTTTTCTTTTTAGTTGGGAAACATTTTCTAAATTGATAAATCCAAAGGAGATCTAAAGCATTTTAAATTGTGAGGTTTGTTACCTAAAAGCATAAGATTGCTTTTATGCAGATTCCTGTTTCATGCTAAATTTCAGCTTGAAGAAGTCTTTTGCAGTTGTTACATATCAAAACTTCTGAAAAGAGATAAAAAATGCTATAACCTTGTGTCCAAGAGACTTGAGATTTTAATATTCTTTCAATTTGCAAACAGTCTTACCAAGAAGTGTTAAAAAATCTCAGAGTTGCAAAGGACATGGCACTGCTTTAACACTTTACACTCAGGTCATGTCAATAATTTCATTTCTTTGCAGTAATTCTAATTACCTGAACTCATTATATATAATACATGCATAAGTGTGATATGCCTGAGTATTAACATTAGTTCTTTTGTCAGTTCTAATAATTTAATACATATTGATTTATAATTTCTCTTCCTTTTTGTTAATTCCTCTTACATCAGATGTGAATGACGTGATTCCTAAAATACTGAGTTGCTTAAAAAAGTACCCTGAGCATAAAACACAAAGCTGCAGCTCCTGGTAACTCACCACCTTAACCCATCAAAATGAACATCATTTGGCAAAATGAATTCCTGTCACCTCTTGGGCAATCAACAGGAATTTTTTATACACAAAATATATTCCAATGTTAATTAGAGTTCCATCCCAAAGGAGATCAAGGTGACTCATATACAAGTAATGAATATTTTATATGTGTGTGTGTTTATATATATTATTTTAATTTACTCCTTTGAGTTTGTTAAGAGTTCACTTACTAAAGGAATTGTTTTTAAATATGAGGCTGACAAAACCACTGCAGATAATACATGCTTTAAATTGTATCAGTGCTCTTAGGTCAAAAAATAACAGGATAATAATAGGAAATCGAGGGTATCCATCAGAGTATCAAACTCTGTAGCTCTATTGTAAATGTGCAAACCCTCCAAAATTAATTCTGATTACTTAGGAATGTCTAGTTATGGTGGCAGTATGTCTGGAAAGGATAGAGAGAAGGAAACTCTTTTTAGGGTTGGCTGGCAGGAAAACATTCTTGGATGCTATTAATTAAATTGAGAAAATTGGAAAGAATATAATAAGAACAAGCAAACAGTAGTGCAAGTATGATCATACAAAACATATGTATGGGAGATAAAAGCGAAATGTGGACTTGATGTTTACCTCTCCAAATGAAGTTATGTTATAACTCCCAATTTAGTCATTGTTGGAATGCCTGTGATTTTCCTGCTGAGCTGTTCTTTCCCTCTGCATAAACTTTCAGGCAGAGGAATATTAATTAAAAGGAAAGATTGAGGGAAAAAAAATCCATATTTTATTGTGGCACAGCAGATGCAAGGAGCAGATCACAGGTAAAACTGAGACTACACCTTTAGTTTCCTTATGGCAAATGTCATGCAGTGCAATGAGGAAATAATCAGGTTAGTGCTGACCCCAGAACTGAATAACCAGACTAAAACATTGCTTAAAATGTGAGCCCTTCCCAAGAACAAAATTACTTTGTGTGTGTTGCTGTTGTTTCAGAAAGGAAAAGTACCTTGTATTGGGCAGGTATTCAAAAATTATCTTTTTTTTACAAAGTAATCTTGCAAACAGCAAAAGAGAAAAATATTATAGTCTCTGAAAATTTTGTTTACTGTAGTGATCTGGGACAAATAGTGTTTGCATATTGCATTACCATCTAAGAGTAATGGCATATTTACTACACTGATACTAAAAGTAAACACCAGAATATTTGTACTTATGGTTTCCATTTTTGCCTTTCTCTTTCCTGAGGCACCTTAGAGAAAAGAGATGAGAATTAAAAAAGTATTGCTTTATGAAAAATTGCAAGTGTTGTAAATTACAAGTGTTGCTGGAGTTCCCTTGAATTATTCAGTGTTTTTTAAGGTTTTATGCTCTGTGTACAGCAGTGTCTATGTTTATTTGATCTATTATTTTTATATAGTTGTCTGACACTTCTTTATGAAAAAGAATAAAAGATGTGAAGCTTATCTGCGATGTCAAATTTTTATCATGTCCAAACATTTTATGGTTCTGCATGTTTCAGATCAAAGAATGCTGGGTTAACTTTTACTGGTTTGATTTAATCTTATCAAGAATAACTGTATTTTAGAGCACATTTTGCATATACAGATGTTTGGCAATTGGAGGGAGAAGTTTAGTTGTTACTTTTTTTAGCACAATATTCATTTTCTAAATATATTTTGGGGTGGATGGCTTTGTTTCAGGAATTGCTCTTCTGTTGAATAAAAAATTAGCAGTAAAACATTTATAGGAAATCTTGTTTTTCTAATACATTCACAAGGCAACCAGGAGCTTGTTCTGGGGAGGAGCATAGTAAAGAACATTAAATTGATTTTTTAACAAAATGGAATGATAGTCTATATTTTTTACTGAGTTACAGTAGTTTTAGCAGTTATAATACTACTTTTGATTCCAGCTGGTGATGTCTTTATTTTGTTTGCTCACTCTATTTTAAAATGATATATCTGTACAGCTTAGTGCTTCATTTATACCAGCTGAGGGTCTGGTGCTGTATTTTTGTCTTTGCATTCAAAAAGCAGTGACTTGAAAAGCTTTACCTGTGTCAAAATTTCCCAATTTTTGAAATATATCTTTATATGTAGAAAATTTGCATTACCCTGAGATATGGAATCAGTATCTATTTCATTCAGTATATTCCAGAAACTGGATTCAGGGCACTGAATCTACCTAACACGGTATCTGTTGTATTAAATTATACAAAATTAGATCATATGTGGAATTGGTTAGAAAATCAGTCTTCTAACAGTGGGCAGGAAAACATTTTTGTTTTCATTGGTGTTTACTCTTTTGGATTATTTCTGGAAATGTCTCAGCCCTGCTGTAACTTTATAAGCCTTCATGCATCTTGCTCCTGCCTGTAACAACAGACCTACAGCTTTTCATTTGATATGAAAATATACAGGTCCCAAAGGCTTCCTCAAGGAAAGCTCCTGGAGATTGTAGTTCTTGGCTTGCCACAGATTAGATAGCCTTTTCCAGTTTATCACATCCAGAAACATTTCCAAAATAACTTATTTATAAAGCAAGTGAGTCTGTTCAGTTAGGGGGAAATATGTCACTTGCTTTTAGAGCCAATAAAGGTGGATTCTTTGGGGAATGCAACAGAGGAAATGGCAAATAGATTGACTGTATGCACCTGCAAGAAAAACTGCCAGGAATAAAAGTGTTCCACAGTGCTCTGCTCTCCCTTGTGAGAGACAAAGGACTGTGCTGGAGAAATATTGAATCAACATAGTTGCTGGCAAACCTGATGTGTGACAGTTTTCCAGTTTTTGTTCTGGCCCTGAGCAATGTTTTGTTGGCTAATGGTACAGGAGGAATTGAGTTTTATGTCACACGCATTGTTCAGTGAGGGAATATCTGTATTTCACATTTCTAGTGACCATCTGCATATATTTTTTAGTGAGTCAGGTTTTGTAGAGAGATTGTGTCTGTGGAACACTTCCCCCCGTGATCCCCCCATTGTAAAGTGCTGCAGTTGTGTCACTTCTGCTGCCTCATTTTTTTGGGTGAGTTTAAGTGTCTCATGGAAATAGAGATTTCTCTCTTCATCCTCTCTGCAGGATTTTTTGAGATCTGTCCTAAATTACCTGTGCACTTAGTCTGGATTTTTAGAAAGTCATGGGTGTTGACCCAAATCTGCTTGTCTGGTAGAAGCAAAGATTAAGTGCTTTGTCTCTCTTGCTTATTTGGGGTTAGAAAACCTGCAGCAATTAGCATCCTGGTATGTGTTAGAATATATGAAATGCATAAAATTCTGATCAATCAAGAGAATGTTCATCTGGTAACAGCCTAAAACCTCTGTATAAGAATATCAATTCACATATTCTGCAATGATTCTTAAAAATTTTTTTTAATTAAAAAATTGTGATTTTGAAAGCATTTGTCTAAATCCTCCTCTGTTTGACTACCCTTCTACAAAATGTTATAATGAAAAATTTATAGGGATTGAAAGGAATACTGATTCATTAGCTCAGTTTTTTGGACAGTACTTGAGAGACATATTAAATTAAACAACATTTTTATTTAATATTTCCAGTTGATGGATGGGCAGTATTTGTATAATTTACTTTCCTGCCTTTGTAGTAGTATCATTTGGAATGGATTTATTAGTATGTAGAAATATAATTCAAATACTTAAAACAAAAGGTCACCAAATTGACAATGATAATTAATCAATTAGAAGGAAAGCATATGAGAAAATGATGTCATCATTTGAAAAATAGTGGTAGTGAAAATCTTTATGTGCTTTTGTGGATCTGTAGTGAAAAAAGTTTTATTTTCCTAAGAAAAATGCCGTAGATGAGTTTAGGGAATGTGTTTTAGAAGCTGTCCAACTGAATGTAGTTGTACAATGGCTGAACTATCCACATTCAGAACCCCAGAGATATTTCCAAACCTTTTAGGATTAATAAAATTATGACCCAAATCCAAAATTAGTGCTCATTAAGGAACATCTCAAAGAGAATGTCCATTTTTATTATTTATTGGAAAGTTAGGCAAACCAATTGGCTTTATGTCGTTGAGTTCATCTGCAAGGGAGCAAATAATTTCCAAATTTAGAGCCTGAATTCACTGTTTTGTAGGGACTCTTGAAAAGAGGGGAAAATCTGTCCGGATATTTCTAACTGTCTTTCACATCAGGCCAGCCTGGGGTACCTCAGACAAAGCAGAAATGAAACAGCTGCCAAAACTGGTGTCTCATTGTTTTATGTGTTGGGCAACGGCAGGAAAGATGTACCTTGTAAAACCAGAGATGCTGTGTCTAAACTTCCAAGTGGAGCCTTCCTTTTGGTCTGAGCTAAAGTTTGTTGGGAGCTCTCAGTGAAGTGTGAGCTGTCAAAGTTTCTGTCTTGTCTTTTCTTTCTGCTAAAACTTTGTTGAGAGATGCAGTTGTCACCTCTGGGAGTTGGTCCAGCCTAACTGAGCGAGGCATATCAAATATATCAGCCATTCTCTGTCTCTTGCTGCTCTATCTTTGCCTATTTTCAGGGAGAGAGTGGATAGAAATTGTTCCTATCTCACATACAAAAGGGTAGAGCACAGCCTGCCTTATACAATCCAGCTCAGCATCTACCTTCCTGAATGCTACATGAAATAAAAATACAAGATTGTTTGCTGTGCATTTATTTTTGAGAGACTTAACCCTCTGTCCTGCCTTGTGGTGTCCTGCAAATAGGATTGAACATACTTTTTTTTGTTTTGTTTTTACTACAATACTGAGTTTGAACTGGAACCACCCAAAAGTAAATGTAAAGTAAAGTAAAAGTAAATCAAGGGCAAGCTCAAGGAAAATCAGTTCTCCAGACAGTGAATAACCAATTAATTCAGATTGGTGTTTAGGATAGTGCCTGCCTTAGTGTATTTTCCTTTCTCTCTTTGAAATTAATAGGATTTATCTATGCAACCTTAAAAAATGTTTCTGAAAATCGCATTTGTAAGAGAAGTGAGAGAAAATCAAGAAAATCTCATCATGTTTCTTGAGATTTCAATTCTTTCTCTATGTTATATTGTTTAGTTCCTTCCATAATTTGCTCTGAATCCAAATTAATTCTTATATCTTTCTGTTTCCTTGAACAGCAGAGCAAGGCTGGTGAGGGAAATCCCTGCCAGGTAATGCAGGTAAGTTTAATGTAGCTGCAAATGAAATGTATAATCAACTCAGAGATGCAAAGAGGGATTATTGCCTGTGCTTTCCCTCTTTTTTCTTACACGTTCTCTGGAACTGCTGGTTTCTTTGCCTGTAATGACAAGAACAGGCTCAATATAGAGTGGATATTTCTGGCAGTAATAGAGCAGTAATTTTAGATTTGCTAGGAAATGAGTTTTGTGAAAAATATCTGGAAACAGCTCTAGTTGCAAGAGTGGAAAGAACAAATTGTCACTAAAGGCCACAGGACAAGAATCCTGGACCCAGGTTGTTCCAGGGATGGATTCAGAGCATGATTTCCATGGTCTGAAGAGATTTTTGTATGGCTTCCAACTCAAGAATACATGAGACCTTGTTAACCTGAAAAGCAGGTAAAGGAACACAAACTAAGTAATACTGAACACCTACTGTGACAAAATTATTTGGATTAATACTGAACTTCATCAAAACTTTTGTAGATACATTAAATAAATCTCTCTGGGTCCTTTTCAGCACATCTCTATTAGATGCCATGCAGTAGCTGCTTTTGGGGGTTCACTTGGAAGCCTCTTGCTACATTTCTTCTCAGAAATCAATAAAAAAATATTTGACATAATTATTTTAATAAGTAACAAGCAAGTAATAGGTGTATGGGAATGTGATCCAGCCATAGGTCATAAAAATTTAGAAATTAGCTTTTCTTTTTGGGGAATATGTATTTGCATATATCCAATAATACATTCATTTAAAATCCTTCTATTTTCAGGGTTCATAGTTTTCCCAGTGTGAATTAATTATTGCCTAGTAATAAGTATTGCTAAGGAGATTTATTTATTAAGCCTGCAAAGAGGGAGCCTGGCTGGGTTTATTCTGTGTTTTCCTATGTTGACAGTTTTCTCTGTGTGACTTCATACAACACTGAAATAGGGTCACCACAGCCTTCAACATATTTCTGAGAGAAAGGCAGCTTGAATTAAACAGAAAATATCTGATGCTCTGTTCACAGAATTACTCTCAGCAGACAGAATGAAAGAAATCTCCAATTTGTAGTCCTGGTTTTCCTTGAAATGCTGTTTCATGCAAAGTCTTCTTCATTCAGAAGAGACAAATGTTACACGACCCTCCTCATAAATATTTCTGAATATCTTCTGCCCTTTTAAGTTACATTCTCTCCTTAGAAAGAAGAGGTGGACTTCTCCAAAGCTTCCTCTTTTCCAAGATTATTAGTCTGATCCAATCCATAAAAAGAAATCCCACCACCTGACTTAGGAGAAAAAATGTGACACAACGTGTCCAAAAGTTCAGCTCATTGAACTCTAGGTATGGATATCAGGTATTGACCAATAATTGTTTGTGATCAGGGCATAGAAGGAGGAATATCAAATGTAAAAAGTACTCACTGAATGTACGTGGAAAAATATTAATTTGTGGTGGAATTACAATATTGTCATTTATTTGTTACTGGCTACCAATGCACGAATCCTTTTCACATTGAAAGTAAGTTGTTATTTAATTAGATACCATTATTGTTAATTAGAAAGCTAAAAAAATCTGCAGTAGTGGGTGGTACAGATTTTGTATTTTAAAGTGGTTTTATACAGGTGAGAATAAGTGCGTTTTTAAGCCTCTTCAGTGGAAATCTCAAAAGACAAAAAGAAATATTATGGTAGGTCTTAGCAGAGATGTGGCTGAAACTCAGGTCAGATGATGTGGGAAATGCTTACAAGTAAGGACAGCTCCCCAAAATCTGTCGTTGTCTATGTTTTTGGAGAATTAAACCTCTCACTGCTTGAGTGACTTTGCCAGTGCTTTGTATTTGTGCCAGGCTTCTCCCAGAGAATTCCTGCTGAGCAGGGAGGGGCAGGGTTCTCCTGCTATCCCACTGATTTTGTAGGAAGCAAACTCTCCAGTTCTGGTTTTGTGAAATGAAAGTGGGAGCAGAAGCCACCAACTTCTCAGTCTTCAGTAAAATACAGGAAAAAAATTGTCTGTGCTCCTTTGGACACAGACAGATCATGGATTGAAAGGCTCTTTATCTCTTAGCACATCCCTTGCATTTCCTGTCAGGGTTAACTGCTCTGGGACTGTATCACTGCTGACAGTCAAACAAATTTAGGGCTTCCAGTAAACATTCGGCTTTTGAAAGGATATGGTGCCATATTTCCTGGAATGGAATTATCTCACTAAAATGCCCAGGGTATGATAAAACAATTCATTTGAATAATGTGCTGCAGTGGGACACTTCCACTAAATTTTAGATTTTTTTAAAATTCCTGTTATGGGCTTCCACAGATATCTTAATTAAATTATTAAAGAGGCTATAAAGTGGATCAAATGCAGCTCATTTTCCTACTTTTAAATTGTACAGAAATAAAAGAAATTATTTGATTCTACATGTGTAGACTACTGTATTTGTCACCAGCAAAGTAGGAGACTTCAAGAGAGGCTGTAAACACTGATTTACAGGAAAGCATAGACTCCAATGTGTCTTAATATCATAGTTCTCTAACTTGCTCATACAGCTCTTGAAATACAGATATAAATTTCCTGTGACTTGGGTTTCTCAAGTAGGTATACTCTCAGCTTTAAAGGTGCAGTGTAGTTCATGTGTTCTGTAGTCATAATTATTCAATTATATTTAATATTTTTCTGTTGTATTACCTTTTCCATAAATCCTCAGCCAAGCAATCCTGCATCTTCCATTTCAGGTTTCTTCATGACTCATTTCACCACTGACTGGAAAAGTACCAGCATGGGAAGGACCCTGATTCACACAGGAAAAAAGCTGGAAATCTCCATTTTCTTATGGCAAAGGAAGGCAAATTGTGGTCCATGTTAGAACCCTCCTGAGGTGCTGTCCTGCACGGCCAATGAAGGCATTATGGAAAATATTATTATTACATAACGTGCAAACCAACCATCTCTATCCCTCCTACTTTGGGGAGAACCTGGAGGGTTTTCCAGAGTCTCTGTAGCAGTTTTGTGCAGGATGGGCTGAAGGTCAGTGCAAGGTAATGAGCTCTTTCTCAGCAGAGGGGAAAAGTAGAGCATCCAGCAGCTTGGTAAATTCTGTTTGTGGTGGAAAGATTCACAGATTGGGAAATTTCTTTGCCTTCTGACACATATTGTCATTTTGAGATTTATAGTAAGATGTAAACCTAAGTAATATACCTCAGAAAAAAATTTATTTATTTTTGCACAGAAGAGCAAAATAATTCCTTTTAAACTCCAGCACTAAGAAATTAATAGATTAAGGAGAGAATAAGTTTATTTTTTCTTCCTTCTGACAAAATAAGTAATATTTAATATGGGCAGAATGAGGGTTGAACATTAATGTTAAATGCTGAATGCAATACAAAATGCATTACAGAATCATTCAACATCTTCCCCGTGGAATAATTAAAAATATATAAGTTCTGAATCTCCTGTTGCTGATTTCTTTTTGTCTCTGCTGTATGTTTTGCCATCATGGGCCCCTAACATTAAGCATATGGATAACGTTCTTAAAAGAAATGCTAAAACTTTGTGAATAACCTACAAAATAGAATTCCCACTGTTCAATACATCTTCACACCCTCTGAATGCATTTAGCTGAACTTATTATTAGCACACTTCAATGTAGAGCCATAATACTTGTACTTTGTCACTATTTAATAAATTAAGGTACCTTCTTGATCTCCAAAGTGTCATGCCTATAATTTGTCTAACTAGACACACTTCCATAATCCATCAAGATTTGATGGCAGCTTTTAAAATTAGAACCATTATAATATCTTAAAAGTTTCCCTTCATACATACCTTTTCCTGTTGCCTCATTCATTCATTTTTATGTCTTGAAAAATAAATGTTCAGCTGATTTGTCACAGTCTTATCGTTCAATATAAAAATGGGGTTTATAAAAAGAGACAAAGAAAGACTTTTTTGCCAAGGCCTGAAGTGACAGTTCAAGGGGCAAGAGTTTTAAAGTGAGAGGAGGTAAATTTAGGTTGGATATAAGGAAGGAATCCTTTCCTCTGAGTGTGGGCAGGCCCTGGCACAGTTTTCCCAGAGAAGCTGTGGCTGCCCCATCCCTGGAATGTCCAAGGCCAGGTTGGAGCCACCTGGGATACTGGAAGGTGTCCCTGCCCGTGGCAGGGGTGGCACTGGATGGGCTTTAATGTCCCTTCCAACCCAAATATTTCTATGAATCTAAATGTGATCCTGTGTCATAAAATTAATTTAAGGTCATCCTTTTATACCTGCAAAAGAATACAAGCCTTTTTTTCTTGAGCCTGTAATTAGCCTTAAGTGTTAATACTAAACCAGCATTTTAATACCATGGACGTAAAGGAACAGGTATAGCTCGAAACAATCAGGTCAGAACCATGAAGATTTGGCACTGCCTCTATCTTTACAAACATGGGTTAATTGCTGTGAATCACCTAAAAGTATCTTGTGGAAATATTACAGAGATGAGAAGTTCAGTAAAATTTGCCGGAATTTGATGTGCTGGTTAGGCTGTGTTGTTAAATTAGAAATATCTTTGTTTTCAAGAGCTTTATGTTTGGAGAGCATTAGTGAATCAGTAAATTTGATTACTCATATTTTATTAAATGTTTATGTGATACAATTTGGTACTTTCCCTTGTAGTGTTTTCTTTGTGGTACCTACATGTGACAAGCCTCATCTGAAAATATATTTTTGGTTTGATATTCACTTCATGAACACTTTCAAAAACAACCCATACGTTTCCACTCAGGGTGTTTTCATATGCAGTTGTCTGGGATGACATCTGCTTCCTTTTCTTAGTGGACTTTCAGCCCAGCTGAGATTCAATATTTGAACAGGTCTGAAACTCAGATTTACTTGATGATAATTATTGCTTTTGATCATAGGAGAGGGAAGCATAATTCTGGCACTTTCATAAGAAGACAATTTCTGCTTAAATGCATGAAAATAATTGCTCTGATTAGTGTCATTGTGAAAATAATAAGTTCTGATTAATTTCACTGTGAAAATAAAGGGAAGCTCATGCTTTTGATAATTCAAGGGTTCTTCTCATCCTGATGTATTTTAGAACAATGTAATTTCACCTGGATAAAGGATGAAGAAAGTTTTCTCGCAAGCCTTACTAAGTGAAAATGCATTTATCATGCAACCTCTTTCACAGAACCTTTACTTTGTATGGTAATATGTAAGAAAGGAGAAAAGAGGAAAAAAACCTCTGTGTTTGAAAATTAAGTCCATAATCAGATGTCAGAAGCTAGAAGTCAGGGAGAAATTAATTAGGTCACTTCTGTAGTAGTTTACTCATTCTATCAATGTGTTGTTTACTCTTCCTAATCTGTGGTTACAATATATGATGTCTACAATTCCTATAATTACTCATTATTATGATGTAAGAACTAAGCTATTCAAACCATATTTAGTGCAACTGTACCACTGTGTACCCACCATCCCTCACTTACATTTCTTGGCTGGGAAGTTCCTTTCCTAAGTAGAAAATGAAAACTCTTCAGACTCGTTTCATAGTAGGAATTAGCAGTGCAACCATATGTATGCAAATTTTATGCATTTAGAACAATCTCATGAAGTAAAACAAATGTGTCTGATAAGAAAACTACACTAGAAAAGATTGGTATATCTCTTTTCTCTTGCTGATTGCTAATAGAACACTTTCATGTTCTGAATTCACATCACCGAGCTATTATTTTGACAGGTCCTAGATGAAATACACTCCAGATATTTTTCCTTTAAGAAAGTAACTTACAAGAAACAGATTTATTCTTTGCCTTACTCATAAGTTTCAGGCCCATCAAAAATCTCCTTTTATCTGACTTCAGATTGTGTTGGTTGTCAGTCTCTCCACAGTGGCTTAGACAGCATTCTGGCTTGCCAACTTATTTAAAGAGTAATCTGAAATACCAGAAAGGAATTTCAAACATTTCAAGAACTATACAATGGTAGGATATGTCTACTGTGAACCTTGACATAAACTCATATTTACTGGTATGCAAAATAAAGTCATTCTATAACCTGAATCTCTGTAACCATTTCAAGATGACTCACAAAAGACTTTTAATGCACTCTGGGTATCTGCAGAGAGTTCAGCTGTAAGGACAATTCCTGCTGAGGATGTAAGACTGGGGAATGGGTTTCAAGGAGACCAAAGGTTGTAGTTGATTTTAAATACTGGATGTCTTCACGGTCTACTTTAAAGACTGATGAAAATGCAAGAAAACAGTTACTGAAAGTAGTTTATTGAAACTATTGAAAATTGTCACTTTGCATGTTGTTAACTCTAAGGCAACACAATAACATTAGATAACAAAACCCTGCACCTATAAAGCACATTTTTAGGTGTATTGCTCATTTGATAAGTGTGAGAGAGTGTAGGGCTGTCAATTTTATGGATGCTGCCTTGACACTTGGGCCTGATAGTGTTCTACCAGTGGGAGTTAAAAAAGAAACACTAGAGAAATTATTTCACACTTTTCCCCCTTCTGCCTCTCCTGTGAGTTATAAGAGTAATGTGGAATATCCTGATGCTTCATTTCTCTTCAAATCCAGTGAGCATCACATGCAAAGGGGGTTCCCAAGCATTCCCAAATTCTGCTTTTTCAAACCTTCTTCTCTAACCCATCATTGTGTATGGTGACCCCAAGCTTCTCCTTAGTTTCATTCTCTCCCTTGACATATCAACACACATAATGCAAGAGGATGGTTTTTGCCCTTAGTCTACAAAGGAAAAGTGTGAAGATTGTGGTGGGAACACACAGCCCTTCCCCACCTCACTGACACCACAACCACAACCACAACCACAACCACAACCACAACCACAACCACAACCACAACCACAACCACAACCACAACCACAACCACAACCACAACCACAACCACAACCAGGAATGAATGACAAGGGAAACAGTCAGGGCTCCCAGATAATGAGAGGCCTCATCCCAGAGAAGTTTTGGAAGCATTATCAGGTGTGGCCATGACACAGGCCTGGTTTAAATGAGGTCCCACTCAAGTTTTCAGGTGTGGGTTTCCTCAGAGTAGTGGGTTCCTGGTTGAAGCTTCTTCTGGGCACTGGAAGAGCTCCCATGGAGACAGTCTTGGACTGAGTGTCTCTATACCCTGGTAAGTGATTGTTTTCTTTCTAGAGCCCCATGAGTGACCATTTGGGTGAAGGAAATGATCCTCTGAGTGAGCCCTTCCCTGTGTGTGAGAGTAAGTCTTGATGACGGATTTATTTGTCAAACATTTACAATGTTGGGTCACTGACAACATTCCTGGTGGATGTGCCTAGTCTGGAACTTATTCAGTGTCATTGAAGCAATCTTGTGGTTACCCACCTTGTTTGTTAATTTTGGCCTTTTGATTTAATTGCAAATTAAGTTTGTTCTCTGTGTGAAGTTGTTTTTGTGCACCTCAGTGACAAAGATCTTCAAAAGGAAACACATGCTGCACTTATATGCTGTAAGGTGTCAGAGTGGAGGTGATGTTCATAAGAGAATCTAATATACAGCAGTTGATTGCAGGAGAATATAAATTCCTGACACAGTGTCAGTGGAATATGTGCTCCCAAGGCATAGGTATGAGTTTATCCCATGGCAGGTACTGCTTTGGTGTATGGGTCTGGAAAACATACCATCCTTTCCCACCTCTGATGAAAAGTAGCATCGTGGAGGAGCTTTTCTTTCTCTCTGCTGGTGATTGTTTGATGTATGTTTGATAATCTGCCCAGTTGTGCCAGGCTCTGGTAAAAAGAGATGGTTTTACATACAAAAAAAAAGCCAGAAACCTGTTTTAACACGAGGATGGGGGCAGGGGGAGGGAGATGTTGACATCATTCCCCCTAGAGGTTGATTATCTCTGAAAGCACAGTTTAATGGCTGTAAAATAGTTTTCTCCTTCGAGCCTTTTCAAAATGGTAACTCATTCCTCTTCATCAGACTCCAGGAGAAAGAGGTAGTTTGCCATTACTGTTGTTAAAGGAATGTAGACAAATGAGTTAAGGTACTTCTCCACTGAAGTTGGTGTAAAAGCTGACACAAGAATCCATAAATAAAGTGGTTGATCTACTGGAGGCAACAGTTTTAAAGCACATGTTCAGACTGCTGGACTGTTCTGCCTTGCTATGGAGGTGTATTGTTTTATCTGTGGGTAATTAATGAATGCAGAGATAACTACAAACATCCATCCAACTAAAGGTGAACATAAATATTGAACATAAATACTTTTTTTTTTGTCCTCATGTATTTGTATTCTGAAGAAATAATGTTAGATATGAATTTTCTGAAGAGTAAGTTTTTAAAGGAGCGTATTTAGTTTCCTTCCTGACATGGTAGTATGTTTATATAGGGAATATTCATTCCGATCACTATCTGTGCTTTCCAGATACCCAGACTGGCCTCAGATATGGTATTTTCAAAACTTTGGTGTTTTTCTTGGCTTTGCTATTTTCAAAGGAGTCTGAGTACTCTGAATTCTTCTGCTTTTGGAGAGTTTAACTGTAACCTCTGGACTGTGGCTTATGGAAATATGTATATTTCATTTATATAAATCAACTTTTTCTGCTAACTTGATGACAGTTTTATTTGTACTGATTTTGAGAAGAATTTTGGTGGGATGCACAAAGAGCAGAGATGTGACTTTGTGGAATTCATGGAAATTTATTACTGCTATGGAGTTTTATTCTGCTATTCTTGCCCTATGAACCTACCATAAGCTGGAATGTGCAGGATCCTCAACAGCATTATGGTTTCAGAATTTATCCTGAAGATGTCACAAAAGAACTTTACATCGTGTCCATCAACTTTTTCAAGAGCAATAAGGTTTTCATCATTTCTTTGGGATGAAAGACTTATTAAAGTGTCTATCAATATAGCCATTTTTTATAGTACCATTACAGACATGTCAAAATATGTGAGCGTAGATAGTGGCAGAGAAAAACTTTAGCAGTTACACTGGAGTAGCACAAGACAGTACTACAGAGCTTATTTTAATTTCTAAGACAGTTACTCACAATAAAGAATGATAAGAGCTTCTCTTATCTTTTAATTTCAACACAAAAGCTGGAGTCAAAATAAATGTATAAGAGCTACTTTCTCTGTAAGTTAATCTCATCACATTGTAAGTAGTGCTTATTTTTTAATTGGGGCAAATATCATTTTACTGCAATGGGTTTCTTGATTGGAATTGAAGGGAATTTCCACTTTGAGCTGTGAAATGCACAACCAGAGATGTAACCAACGAGAAATTGAAGTGGCTGTGAAATATGGGTAGTTCACTGCATGCAGAGGTAAGATGTGCCTCCTGTCATGTAAGTGAACTGAGAAGACTGTGGTATTTACATTTACAAGGGAATTTGATTGTTCAAAAAACTCTGGGGACCAGCAAACATAATTTCCTATTGGATGCTCCCTTGAAGATATCACAGCCTTTCTAAAGCAGAGGGAGATGAATGTGTTGCTCTTAGTTTGCTCTATCATTATTTCCATATTTATTTTTACACTTAAAATTCCAAGAAAAAAGAGTTGCTTCTTTCAGGCATTTGAAAGCTTTATTAAAAATAATAATTTCTAACTAGAAACAAATGTTGTCAAAATGCAGATGTATTCAAAAGGAGAAGTAGATCTAATTTACTAGTTTAAAGAACAGCTCAGATGGAGTGGATGAAAAGATTGTTTTTAATTTCCAGTACAGCAGTGGAAACAAATCCACTGAATGAAATGTTATGGATTAATGAAATGATACTGCTTTGGGGCAAAACCTATTCAAAGTAAGTGAAGACAAAAATACATCAATTTCTTCTTTAAATGCATTTGAAAATTTTGATGCGACTTTTCCTTTGGGCAAGGAATAGTGGAGAGATAGAACTGATTATATTTTAAATATTCATGTGTATGTGTTGTTCCTGTTTGGCTTACACCATTGGAATAATTCTTTATTTACATTAGAGTAAGACTGAACTAGACTCATGTTTTAAAATAGGCATGCACATATATTGAGAATTTAAAAATATGTCAATATAAAGATTGACAGATTAAAAAAAAGAACCTACCATAGTAAAGGCAAAAAAAGAAAATTAAGAGCATTTAGTAGTTTCTCTTGATCACTGCTGTAGAACTTCAAATTACTTCATTTTATCATTACATATATAATCATTAGTTTAAATTTCCTGAGTTCTATTCCCTTGGTTTTGCCATTTGGAAGTGTCCTTGCAGTTGGAAACTGCTTTGTGGTTCCAGTGGTGCTGTGCTGCCCTTCCATGGCCTGGCAGCACCTGGGCTCAGGTGTGGGGAGGAGAAATTCTGACCCAGCCCCTCTGTACTGTGTTTAGGGGTGAAGAAGTGCAGAGTAACTTCTCCTTTGGAGCTGAAAACTCAATGAAAATAAATTGGAGTTGTTCTGGAATCTTCTTTTCCCTGCTCTGTTGTAAATTAGTTCCCTTCTTGCAAAAATAACCGATCGTGGAACATTATTCCCCCAAAAATGGTGGGAATACTCCACTCTGTTGCTTTGTACCACGGGCACTCGGAGAAGTACAGAACATTTATAGTTCCATCTGGAAAGAAGCTGCAGTAATGAACTCGTGTTGTTGTTTTGCCAATTTAACACTTCATGAAATACTGAAGTGCCTCTTGCATGCTCAGAAAGGATTTCTGTTAGTGGTTTTGTGAGAAGCAATTCAGACTGAATACAGTAATTTTGAGCTGTTTGTTTAATAATATGAAGAGCAATAATAACAATCATAAAATCCTCTGCACTTAGATATTAACATGCAAAGAACCAGAATCGATGTGACAGTCACTCAGTGCTTTGTCCCTTGGTGTGTGACCTCTGGCTCCAGCAGAGCCACCAAGCTCATTTACACCTCTGACTGATCAGACTCTTTAGATCCTCACAGATTCAGGCTATTCATATCAGCTGTTCTTTCTGTGTGTTCTGTTTTCCAGAGCTGAATAAATAACATTTAAAAGGAAAAAAAAAAGAAAAAAGAGCTGGTGAATATTCAGTTGAATTCTAAATTAAATTCACATGATCCAGGCTAGTGGCCTTTCATTTGACTTCAAATTGCTGTGAAAAGTAAGTTTGACTTGCATGAATGCAGATAGAAAGTGAATGCTGAAGTGCCTTGAGTACTTGCCAAAAGTAGACTTGCTTTCATTCCAAGTGGAGCTGATGTAGATCAGGGTAGCAGTGCAAGAATCAATGGAATTAAAAGGTGAAAAGAGAATCTAAATTGCTTTTAATATATCACAAAGACTTAGCACATTTCATGAGCTGATGTGCTCTGTGGCACTCTAGGAACTCAGTTTCCCCAAATTACCCACTCAACTCTGCTGTGTGTATAGGAAATATCTAAATGTCTCCTTTGCAGGATGACTGTACAAACACAGATCCTTCCATTAGTGTTTACCAGTATTTATTGAATTAGGGAAAAGCAAGTTTAGCACTGACTCCTTCTTTTGAAGGAGAAACGTTGCTTGGCACTTCCCATATCTATTTGCCCCTAAACAAATATCAAATTATCAAACTCATTGCAACATGTAGCTTTTTTTTTTTTTTTGATTGCTGTGTAGGTATGTTTTAGGTTACTAGTTAATTAGTTTGTGAGATGATATGGAAAAAACCTACAAGTTGTGTGGGTGGTTAGTTTGCATATTCTATTTAGACTTAAATAAGAAAATACCATATGTTATTTCAGGTATGAACTGTCTTTTTGTACCTGAGATTTCAGGTTCCAGGGCAGGCAGGTTATTGCTAATCATGGCAATTCTGAAGGGCTGCTGAGTTAATAATAAATAATGGTGGTGTAAATAGTGATAATAATAAGGCTAGAATGATTTAAAGCAAAATGTAAAACTTTTCAGGGTCCTTTGGGACATCTTTTGGACAATGTTTTCCATAGGGACTTATGACTACGTGGTTTTACTGTGTTGCCCAAGGTGCTGAACAGGAAATGTCTGAGATGAAGAAGTAGGAATAGAGATGTAAATGCAGCAGGTAAACCTGGCATGCATCTGACAGCACTGGAACTCTGTTTGCAATCCCAGACTGGCACCATCTGGATTGCACCATTCGTAATGGGATCCTATGTGTACATGCAATTAGTTTATGTCAGTAGCTGTGGGGATTAGATGAAATTATGGAGCAGTAAATGCTGCTTTGAAACCAGCTTGATTTTGTAAACTCAACTTGAAAACCACTATAATTCTGGCAATTACCCCAGGACTGCTGGGCTTGAAGGCAAAAATAGAACTTTTATACTCATAACACATCATTGCTGCTGCTGGAACTGAAGAGTTTCTTGAATGCAAGGTGATTTGGGGGAGGTTTTTTGTTTAAAAAGTATGAAGTGGAAAATCAGAAGCTGAAGACAGATTGATATAAAGAAGGAGTGGTAGGAATGATGACCAGTGAGGCTTAATGTGACAAAAGAGGAGGCAAAAGCTAGAAAGATGGGAGGCAAAAAGAATTCTTTAGAACTGATTTCTTTATTAGTGTGAGAATTCCTGGCAGAGAGATGTGTAGCCAGAGGAATTTTTAGCTAATGTCTGCTTGCTTCTCATCAGAGAATTAGTCTGAAATCCACCATGTGGATTCATGATTTCTTTTTGAATTTTTTTTAATCATATTGACAATTACTCAATGACTGTTTTCATGTAATAAAAATCAGTGTGGAATAAACTGAGGGGCTGAGTCACTCTTCCCAAGGGATAACAGGTGAAATTCTGAGATGATGTCAGTACTGAATCAACTGATGTTGACATTAAATCTTTCTCAGTGTAGGAATGACTCACAACGCACATCCAAATTGAAATCTCTCATGAATTTGTTCTGCTTACCTCTGGGGCTCAAAGGAATGGTCTCTGTGTTCTTTCCAATCTGTCAGAAACTCTACATCTTTATTATACATGTCTGACTTTGGTTTAAGTGGAAAATATAAGGGAAAAAATGCTGCTCTTTCATGGAGTTCAATTCCCTTGGTGAATAAGCCCCCAGTCATTCCAGTTCTGGTCTCTCAGAGAAACTCTCAGTGTATCAGCATGTAAAAATAGTCTTAAAATATTTAATTCAGAGATGTAGGAAGTGAATGGCACACAAACATATAAAGAGAGAGCAGGTTTCAAAGAGTTATTGGTAACAAATGCAAGCGAGTCTTTGAACATCAAATGTTGTAGATACTGATATTTCAAAAGGTTAAGGACTTAAAAAGTAGAAAAGAAAAAGAAAGTATTCAGCTCATAACCAGCACTAAACAGCAAGAGAATTACCAAATATTGCAAATGGTATAACTTGCTCAGAATAGAAGCTGTGTTGTTAAGAGGTGACACATCACAAATGACATTATAAATTGTGTCTGTAGTGACCAATATTCAAATGTTTTGGTATGAGGGTTCTTGAAGGGCATATGAAGTTTATTGGACATAATACTTTATATAATTTAATGGGGTTTTTTGTTTGTTTTGCAATTAATTTACTTTGAGGTGGCACTTAATGCCATGGTTTAGTGGATGAGATGGTGTTGGGTGATAGGTTGAACTCGATGGTCTAAAAGGTCTTTTCCAACTTAGTTAATTCTGTGATTCTGGGGAAAAAAAACCAAAACAAAAACCTACTGAAGCTATAGCAGCAAGTGAGTAGATTATTGCTGAATGAACCACAAAATCTTATACATGCAGTGCATATACTGTGATTCAGGATTAAGGTTTAATTTTTTTTAGCCATCACTGAAAAGATTTTTTTATATTTTCTTCCAATGTAAGACTTTTGTTTCTAAATATGACATGTAAACCTGATAATTTATATCAGGCTGTGTACAAGTAAAAATACAACACACACAGAGTATAAAATGATGCTTATTTCTCCTGGCACATCCCTCTGGACACAGCCATGGCAAATTATCTTCCTAAGGTCCTACAAACACTGACTGTGCAACAATATCCCCTGGCAGGAGTTGTAGAGGTGAGTGTGGACAGAGAGAGGCCAGTGCTGTGCCACACTGCTTCATTCCAGCTGTGTCCATGACTGTGGGCCACACTGCTTCATTCCAGCTGTGTCCATGACTCTGGCTGGGCCACACTGCTTCATTCCAGCTGTGTCCATGACTCTGGCTGGGCCACACTGCTTCATTCCAGCTGTGTCCATGACTCTGGGCCACACTGCTTCATTCCAGCTGTGTCCATGACTCTGGGCCACACTGCTTCATTCCAGCTGTGTCCATGAGTATGGGCCACACTGCTTCATTCCAGCTGTGTCCATGACTGGCTTACAGGACAGCCCCTGGAGCTGCCTGCACCACCCTGCTGAGCCAGGGGCAGCTCTGTCACAGCCATATCCTTTCCTTCTTCCCAACCTTTTGCTCATCCCTGAGAACTTCAGGAAGAAGCAAATCAGAGACTTCACAGGGAAAAGATGGACAGTGAGGGTGAGAGCACCAATGATGCCTTAGGTTTCTTATGTTCTTTATATTTCTGGATTTTAGTGTGGCTGCATGGGCTCTCACATTTAGGGTAGTGGAAAACCTGTTTCTCATGGTCTGTAAAACGTTGTTTAATGCTCTTTTTGGGAAAAACAGATCCTAGAAAGGACATGCTGTTTGGGACATGAAACTGGAGGGAAATAATAAGATCTGGGGTAGACAAAGCAAGCAAGAAGGTGCAAAACCCCCTGGAGGAGCTCCAAGAGGCAGAGCTGGGGGGCAGGATGAGGGACAAAGGATTTTGGGAGTGGATGTATCCCTTAGATGTGATAGTTGATTAGTCTTGAAAAGGATACTGGTGTAATGGGAGGGTCCTCTGTGTGCATGGTGGACCTGGAAGGTTCCATTAAAGCCCATCTCTTGACTTTGCTCCTGTCGGGAAAGGTTTTTTTATTCTCATTTCAGACATCAGCAATAACAGCAGACAGTGTGCTGTGTCCCTCTTCAGTGCACTCAGATTTCAGTGTTGTGAAAACCTGATTGTGGGTGTTGAAAACACCTAAGACATGTCTGTGTCTTGGCCCAGTATGGGATGGGGAATACAAATGGAACTTTCCAGAGTTCATTCCACTGGGCTTAAACACTGGCTGGTTGTTCCAGTCCTTCCTTCTGCTCAACATCACTTTACATCTCTCTTTATTTTCCTCTCCCATGTCCTCTCGCCCTCATGGCTAATTTAATTTTCCTTCAAGTAGCTTAATTGCTTCCTAACTCACCAGTTCAAGTGGGTCAAGTCACTTGTACAAAGCCAATGTTCACTGTGCTGTGGCTGCTGTTCCAGTTCCCTACCCAGCATCAATCCTTTCCCTTTAGATTGCAAATACTTTAGGTACAAATTATCTATACCATCACAGTGGCTATTTCAGCCCCACCATAACAAACACTTTGAATAATAATCCAATAAAACAGTTTAATCATGCCCTACAGTCATTCTAAATATATTCTGTATATAAGTTGTATTACACAAAACAAATAAATAGTATAAATGATTCTCTGTCTGATTGTGGTTGTGTATTCACATTTCTGTGTTAAAATACGTTTTTGTAATGTACATACATCTGTGTACAGATTGATACAGGCACCATATTCCCATTACATATTAGTTTTGTTTTGAAAGAAAAGCTAATTATGTCGTGATTCACCATCAAAGCACTGTACTCTCAAAATAATTTCAGGTTAGACTTATCCCTAGTAGGTTCACAGTTTATAACTGTGTATTTAAATAATAAAACGAGTTCTGAATATTTGTTTTCCTTCAAAGCAGACGGATTGGCCTTTCTGAAAAGAGGAAGAAAATAAGGAGAGAAGGAATGTATATGCAGTGCATATATGTGTAAATTTCTGGAATATATATCTATATTTATGGACATCACTTAAAAAGAGGGGTTTTTGTAACTAGGTCTGGGAACACAAACATTTTTTTCTGGGACTAACACAGCATATGCAAAAACCCTATAAACCATAAGCTTTAGGTTCTTGGATACAGCAAAATATACCTCCCTCTCACATGCCATTTTTGAAGTTGATATACAAGTATATCAGACAGCTTGTGTTTGATTAGTCTTTGTTAAAAATATTTCATTGTAGGTCTGTAGCCTAAGAATGAAGAGCCACCCTGTACATACCCTCCCTGCAACCCCTGGAAGGAGGAATCTGTGCCTTTTGTAGTTTGGGGGTTTTTTGGTTGTTTTTTTTTTTTGAGAGGGTTTAAGTCCTCGTTACTTTTAATATTCAATATTGGTATTATGGAATTTCAGCAGTTTATTTAAAATCATACACAGAACTTTGTGTTCAAAAAGTGTGATAAAAGTAAAAAAAAAAGTAAACCTCACTAAAATCCAGTTATTTCCATAATTATTTTCCTGTGATCTTGCTGTAATGATCTCATTCATTTTTACAAGATATGCAGAGCTCAGAGCACATATACCACTCTATATTTTTTTTTACTGCTGTCATAATGAAAAATTGTATTTACTGGGAGAAGTGACATTTTTTGCCTTTTGACAAATTCATGGAAATCTCTTTTTTACTTGCAAATATTTGCAAAGTAAGAATTGATACCTTTGCACAGATCTGCCTTGTGAGGTGCTATGACACTTTGAAGTCCTTTGATCATTTTATATAGTTTGTCACACTCCAGGCTGTTTAAATACACTTGGGCATGTTGATAGACTTATAAAACTGGCTAGCAGGGCTGCCTGTGGAGCAGAATTCATTATTCTGGGATTGGATATAACAGTTAGAACAAAAGATTGGAAGTTTATAACAAGTATTTGCAAGTTTTACAACAAAATTTAAAACCAGGTGACACTGCAGTCAAACCTGAATGCACAGCTGTCTTTAATGTCATTAAACAAATCTCAGTGCAAATTAACTGGAACCTGATGTCACACCATATTTTACACTGTCAGTGCCACACTATTCCTTGCATAAATACATAAAAGTCTTGGTGCTGATGAAAAGGCTTCAGCAGTGATTTCTGGGGAGATCTCCCTCTAAAGCACAAGGGCAGAATCACAGAATTAACTGGGCTGGAAAGACCTTTGAGATCATCAGGTCCAACTTATTATCTAATACCATCTCATCAACTAAGTGCCACATCCAGTCTTTATTTAAAGACTAAATAAAGAATAAAGCTGTAAGTGAATCTGCCACCATCACCAGTTGCTAGAGCACAACTAGAACCTTTTTAGGACGTTTCTGTGTGGTGGGTGAGACCTGAAGTGAGACAGCTTTTGGCAAAAGGTTCCTGCTGGGATCCCCTCTGGAATGTGAACACAACACCTCTGCACTGCTGACAGGTGTAACTGTTTTGTGCTGCACACCATAGGAGTAAAACATCTGTGCATTGACCTTCACAAACCCAAAGTCTCCAGATGTGAGAATGTGTCATTTTTAAAGGTTTTCAGATTGTAGGAATTGTATTTTCTCCACAGAGAAAATATAGTGCTGTATAAAATACGGTGTTCTGTAGTAATTTGTAATTTCTGTCAGACTGGGTCTATACATACATAAATATGGAAAGTATTTGCTTAAAAAGATGCCTGCAGTGCTTTCTTAAACTTGTATTTATCAGTGTTTAAAAGAGGAATAATTAACCAGACAGATTACTTAGCTGTAGTTACATACTTCACTGAAGAGCTCCGGGTCTTCAGCTCAGAACTGTAAAATTAACTGCCAGGCAGTTAAAAATACGTACCTAGCACAGTATTTCATATTTAATGGAAATTCATCAGAAATCCATCAGTCAAAACAGACGTATTGTTCTGTGACTTTGTAGTTCCTAGGCTCAGCAGCACCAGCTGCAGACCTGAAATAGTTGCTGTGGCTCTGGTGTTTGGTGTAACTGAGCTGGTTTGTGCCCTCTGAGAATCTGGGCCATACTCGTTAGTGGAATTTGTTTGGCTTTGTTTTACCTCTGGTTATACTCTGATCTATAGAACTTGGACAATTAGCCCAGAAGATGTGGGCAGGCTCTGGGAAACGTCTCTTCACTTGAAGAAAACGGGCTTTTGTTGCCACCATAAATTTAGTTCACATTTCATTTTCCTCTTGGCATGTTCAAAAGGTACCTTTCTCTTTTCCCCTAACAGAGATTGCTTTCTATTGTGGTAAATGCCTGACTTTCAGTGCGTCCTGCAAAGCTGAAGGATTCCTTCTGCAGGGAAAATGTCTCATCTGAAAATGATGGCTAGGTCTAATTTATAAAAATGTGTCAACATGACTAATTGTCAGATGAGTGGTGAAGCTTATTATGTGCAGCACAGTGCTGAATATCTTCACTGAATACAGCAACATATTTCAGCTGTGGCAGTAACATCTCAAACCCTTTCTTGCAGCAGGTCAGGAAAATAAATGTGATGCTGCTTCAAAATAAATGGCATAAATGGTTCTAAAACACATGACAACTGGCAAATTGATGTTCATTCTGTTTAAGAACTGAGTCACATTTTAAATATGTGTTTCACAGTGGCCGCAGTTTTTGTTAGAAATCTTTTCCATTTGCATTCAATTTTGCTAGAACTTTTTTATAATACTTTTTACTTGTTTTTCTCTGTATTTTCTTAGCCTCCTAGGACAAAAGGCAACACAATTCTTGAGGGAGAACTGAAATGCAGCTGTTTCTACTGTGCTGGTACTGCAGTTAAACTACTAATGAATACATATTCCCCAAGAGATGTATTTCCCACAGAAGCTTTCCTCATTCAGCATGTGTTAAGTAGAAAGGGAAAATGAGAAAAGAAAAATTTCACCCCACCAAGGAAAAAAAAGTTTCAGCTTCCTGTTACTTTAGAAATAAATCTAAACAGAAATAATTATATGGTGTGTCAGTGGGAAGGCTGTCACCAAGTATCAAAGAGCTGAGAGAACTGACTCCAGTCTTGCTCCACTCTGCCTTTAGCCCTCCCACTTTTAAAAAGTGCCTCAGTACCTTCAGCACTTATTGACTTCAGTAGAATTTGAAGTTTTCACAAAATGCCTAAAAACTACATGTTTTACATGGTTTTTCCATAGGTGGCAAGTTAAAAACCTGATGCTAAATACATGACAAGTTGTTTCCTCAAATATTTTTTTTTAGTTTCTTATATACTTATTTCTTTTAATCATGTCTAAGATATGGTTTTTCTATGGTTTTTCCTGACCATTCCCTTGTCTTTCCAGTCTTCCAAAGGGGACCTGTCACTCACTCCTCTCTTGTTCTGTAGCAATAAGATCCTCTTGCATGCACAGAGATTGATGCTCTTTGCACAGTCACTTTTGTGGCACATTTCAGGGCTCTAAACCTGTGTGACCTTCCAGTAGCTGTGAGGATAAAAGGGAAAATGTCCAAACAACCATTCCTGTGGTCTGCACGTGCAGGCAGGTTAAAGTCTGTCAGATGTGAAGGTGTGGGAGGGCAAAAACAAATGAGGGAAGTTGGGGTAGGTCAAGGGAAATTGTTGAGCATTAACAACTATTGGACATGGAAGTTCAGAGAGGTTTTTGTGACAGCACCATTTTGATCAAATCCCATTTTCTCTAAAGATGACAGTCCTTAGAATCCAAAATATTTCATACTAAGGACTTTTCTTTCCACGTAAAATCATCCTCAGCATCTTTATTTTCCCTCTATTATCCAAGACACAAGGACTTTTATCTAAGCTATAGTCTTACAAATTATTTTCACTTCTGGAATGGAGCTGATATGATATTTACACATCATATTAACTCTCTGAATGTGTTAAACCCAAGCCTCCTCTCCTTGGAGTTTTCAAAAGCTATCACCAAGGTACTCTAAAGAAATTCAGCTTCTCAAAAAGCTCTTACATGTTATTTTTCCTAGCGAGTTCTTGATAAAAAGCAGTGTACAAATTAATTGCCTGCTGTAATATTTCATCTGTAGGGACTATCATGGAACACAGTCTCAAGAATTCCTCAGCATCTTGCTGAATTAAGCTCTACCACTTTGCTTTGCCACCTGGATGGCTTGATAAAGTCCCAGGTTGCCATTTCCTTGCCTCATCAGCTTTCCATCTGCTTCCTTCTCTCATCTGAAAACCATCTCTTCATTCCATACCCAGATTTTCTCTTTGTACTGGTGTTTGCTTTGGGTTTTAACCTTTTAGATTCTATTTTATTCAGCTGTGTAAACAAGCCAACTACTTGGTTGAAAGGGCAATAAATGTAATATCTGAGGGTTTTTTAGTATAGAACACATGATTCATCCAGTAATTTCTTCCAGGCAGAACAATTTGTTGCAGAATAGAAGTACTATATAACACTCAAAACCTTTGCTATGGATCAAAATTTAAAACTCTGTGCTTAGCTAAACTTTGGGCTGGAAATCAGACTGGTGATCTGCAAACAACAGAGTTTCTCCTTAATTTTTCAATATTTATTGGTTGATATGAGGTAGATCAAGATACTAGAAAACCAAAATACATGTTGAACTTCAGACTATAGAGGATGATATCAGTCAATGAATCCTGACATACCTTCATAGGAATAGAAGAAGCAGTGATAGCATGAAGTAAACTAGAATCCCAGCTGTCTGCCTGTATGAATTATTTCTTAGTTATAAAACCCCCACCATTTAATAAGGAATTCCGTGTCTGTTTGTTAGGCATACATAACTCTGAACAAGAAAATATTCCTTTATGTCACTTTACAAGAAATAATAGATATATTCATGCTGGACATCACCTTATAACCACAGCAAGACTAAGAGGTTTAAATTAGTCCTCTCATCCCTGGTCCTTTAGGACCCAAAGACCGTGGTGTAATANCACTTGTATGTTTGCTGGAATTTGTAGGCACAGAAGAAAGGAAGAAAGCTGAGGTACAGCCAAAATGTGCTTTCAGTCTGAGATTTTCAAAACCCTTACATTTTTCAAAGTTTTTGGTAAGACAACTAGCTCACTGTGCAGACTATTTCTACAGCTGAGTTCTTTTTGCTTGCTCAAGATTCTTTTAAAAATAAAAATCCACTTCATGAAAAAATAATTTTCATAATTATTATTTTATATGAGCTAACATAGTTTTATCGTTATGCATACGTAATGGAAAGTGGTTATTCTTGACTCTTGTTGGAGAGCTAGAATTAATTTCCACACTTCACAGTTTCTATAGTAACTGCACTGAAAATTGCCTATTTGGATATTTTTATTCTGAAATAACTAGAATTTTCAGTGTAACTTCAGTTGCTTCCAGAGTGATGCACGTTAGAAGGAGGAATGTGCACCAGAGAAGAGCTTCTCACCTGAGCTGTGTATTGATACGCCAACAGCATTTTCCACTCATATCCTGCCTTTGGCACCTTTTACTGAGGTGGCAAATTCCAGAGGTGCAACCTCCAGTGTAGCTGGAGAGAGGACATACAAAGGCAAGGGATTTAAACCTTCTCTTCACTTTGAAAAGGCAATCTTAGATTTGTATTTTTCTGAGCCAACTGAATTTAGCTTGAGGTGGCACTCTAAAAAAGACAATGGAGTGTAAAGGACTCTTGNGTGTAATATTGAAAGAAAGATGTTCTTTAGCAGGTGCATGATTTTCCTTAGTCGCTGGACCATTGACTTTCTCTCCATAAGTTCAATTTTTCTTCAGAGATCTCTAAAGCCCTGAACACATTAAAGGTCTCAGTAGAGAACACCCCAATGTCTATTAAATTTAACAATAACAAGTCCCCAGATGAAAGCAATTAAGCTGCAAGGATTCACAGACAGTTCCTGTGGATGCCTTTTCCTTGTTTCACAGAGAAAGCGCTCGGGCAGGAAAGCAAAAATGGAAGGAAAATGAAAAGCAGAAGGTTTGCTCTGAACATCCCANTATTTGGATATTTTTGTTCTGAAATAACTAGAATTTTCAGTGTAACTTCAGTTGCTTCCAGAGTGATGCACGTTAGAAGGAGGAATGTGCACCAGAGAAGAGCTTCTCACCTGAGCTGTGTATTGATACGCCAACAGCATTTTCCACTCATATCCTGCCTTTGGCACCTTTTACTGAGGTGGCAAATTCCAGAGGTGCAACCTCCAGTGTAGCTGGAGAGAGGACATACAAAGGCAAGGGATTTAAACCTTCTCTTCACTTTGAAAAGGCAATCTTAGANCTAACCCTGCACTGCCAAGTCCACCACTAAACCATGTCCTCATGTGCCACATCTACTTGTCTTTCTGTCACCTTGCTGGTTTATGTGAAAATCATATACAATATTTAGAATTTATTTCAGAGTAGACCGAGTTAAGGCAAAAACATGTGTATGACCTACTCCTGGTTTATTCAAAGAAAATAAATTGTGTTGGTGCTTTTTTATTTTAATATATGCAAATCAGTTGGGATTTATCCCACCAGATTTAACAGCCTTTTCCTT
>WEIV01011915.1:1658-28670 GCA_013390005.1 Calyptomena viridis
CACTGGCCAGAACTTACTGGCTAGATGTGAGGCAGAAGTGATGCTTCTGTCTATGTCATGAAAATCCAGTCAGTTCATAACAAAATCCACACAACTTTCTTGTTTGAAATGGTAATTTCTGTGAAACATGTTATTGTTTTCAATAGATATNGTTCTTTGAGCTTAGAAGTTAAATATTACTGTGGAGGCAGGGTAAATAAAGCTACCCTGTGTCTCCCTATGCTCTGCCTGTTGGGAGAAGAATAGTTTCCAAGGTTGCAATGGCACAGAAAAGATCAAGAAAGCTTTCTGCTTAGAACAAAGAGCTGGGAACTCAGAAATTTGCCTCTGCCACTGATGGGTTGTATGACCTTGGAAAATCAAGACTTTCCTTCAATTTTGTCTAATTATGAAATGGGTGACACATGACTCCAGACACTACCAGCAGCCTTTGGAGTTAAAAGATACTTCCAGCAGGTGGAGATATGCAAGATTTTCTACACTGTGTAAAAAAAAAGAGTGATCATTAGTACTAAGTGGACTGAAATGAAGCATTGGGAAAGCGGGTGGGATCTCATTATAACAGGGTAGTTTGTCAGGGAAATGCCAGAGAATTATAACAACAGTAATAATGAACCTTCCCTCAGCCCAGAGCTAGTCTTGTTTTCCACTACAGTTATCCCAGTGGAATAATGTAGTGCTGACTAAGTCCCCAGATTATTTTGTACTTAATTATCACCATTTATTTTTGTTGATGTAAGCTCCCTGTGTAGATGCTTGTGAATATGTCCATTGCTGTTCCTTTTGTCAAGTCAAGTAAGGTCTGACTTTGAACAAGATATATCTAAAATATTTTTATAATCTAGAAATCGGCAGATAGCAGTCTCTGAGATGTTCACTTGCCAAACGGAAAAAATAGTGGCCCTGAAGGTGGTAGAGCTGGAAGTAAAGTTACATCTCTTTATTCCTGCCCTCAAATGTCATCTCCTTTACCTCTTTTCTGTGGCTTGGGACTCCCCAATTTAAAGGCCCCCATATAAAAGTGGGAGATTTAGGAGCCCATGAGTACCTTAAATTTTGTTAACTAGGGTTTGTCACATGAAAGCTGATTGTGAATTGCTTAAACTGTGTATGACTCTAATTTATAACTGAAAAATTCAGCAGTGCTTTGTGCAGTTAAAAAGTAGCTGCCAAAATCTCATAAATGACCATGTTAGTCATATTTTTTTTCCCATCTTCAGAAAGAATATTTCTTTCTTTTATTAATATAAAACCACAATGTCATTATGTCACCCATGCATCCACTGTGTAATTACTCCATTTTAAAGATAAATCCATTGTCTTGGGATGCATCCATCATGGATGTCACCTTTAGCACAGAAGGTGAGACACTAAATGGACACCTTTTACTAATATTAATTTCTATATAGTCATCAATTGCAAATAGACTATCCATTGTTCTCTTTGACAGAGACAGGCCAATGACAAAGATNGTTGTTCTTTGTTGTTACCTGGTTCGGTCTGGCAATACAAATACTACCAAGGAGTTTATCAAAATGTGGAAAATAGAGAAGAAAACAAAAAATTATGGGAAACCAAACTCCCCTTTACCTACATAGTACATTTATGTACATGTGCTGAAGTTCATAAGGTGTTTTAAATACAATCTGGGTTTTCAATAAATATCATCTCAATTTTAGGTTAAGCTTTCATTTTGGTATTGAAACAACTGCTGAAATTTTCTTATAGATTTAAATTCATTTTCATGTAAATAAAGCTATAAATTTTTGTAATATTTAAGAAAAAATGAAGATACTGAATAACATTTGTAAAAATTACTAAGTGATTCACTAGTCCACTGAGAAAATTGCTGGATTTTCAGATAATCCCATGAGTTGAAGCTCAACTGTTTTCCAATAACATATGGATTTGGAAGTACCTAAATTACATTTGATAGTGAAATGTGAGCCAGTGAAATATAGGCCAGAGATATATAGGCAAGAATCTCAGTTTAAATTCCATAGTTTGGCTGTAGTTGCTTTGCACACTATTAGAATTTTGCTTGGTATCTCAGTTTGATATTTAATTTTCCTTTTTTTCATCTTTCAGTCATAAGAGCCTGAGCTAGCTAGAGCTCTTTACTAGCCCCACCCCCTGTTTTAATTCCTGGTTAAAACAATTTCACTCCACTCATTCTGGAATTAATTTCCACGAAAATTATCTGGTGCTTACTTAAAAGTCATTTGGCTTTTTGCTTTTTTTTTTTTCTTTTAGTCTAAACNGTCCCCACATGAGAATCTGCCTTTCCTACTACTACCTGTGAAGGACCCTGGGAACTGAACCAAAATCTGTGGGAGTTTGAACTACTGAAACCTTGTTTTCAAACTGAAAAAGTGAAGGCAAGGCAGGGGGAGATTTACAGTTTAAATTTTGGAAATATAAGTTATACAGTTACTATACTTCAACATAGTTTCTTAAGTGTCAGAGCGTTTATACTGTATTAATTTAAGAAGTACTGTGAAGTGGGCAGAGGACAGGGAAGGCAGGAAAGGGAGGGCAGAAAGAAGGGTGCTTATTTATTCCACACAAATACAGGGGAAATGCAAAATCCTGAGCTTGAAGCTTTGGGAGGAAACATTGAAAAGGCTGAGGAAAAAACTGCCCTTGATAAAACTTATGTATGTGTACAGAGATATTCAGTGCCGTTTTGCAGTAGTAGGATAAAGGGACATAGGGGTTCATCAAAAGCCAAAGTCATTATAAGTTGCTGTGTCAATATGAAGTCACTGGGAAAANTCACTGGGAAAAGGTTTTCTTTTTGTTTTGCTAAGAAAGAAAAGAAAAAAACACGTTAGGTGTGTAGAAAGAGTTACAAGCTCTAAACGTCCCTGAATTTTGTGAAAGTCTAGTTATGCAACTGACCTTTTTGTGTTGAACTCAAATTTAGCCAAGTTGTCCTTGTAAATTTGCATGTAGAATTTGTTAACATTTTGGGATTTAAAAGAATTAATTCTTTAAAAGGTTTTTATTTCATTTTTAAAGAATAGCACCAGAAGCAGCTATTATCTGATATTTTTTTTAAATAATGGTTATAGTGCATAAAACTACTACTGAAAAAGCAAGGTCAGGGAAAGTGACAAGATGTTAAAATACATTTTTTAGCTGAGAAAGGGAAGAAGAAGTTTTAGTTTGACTTTCAAAATTGAAATTTCAGTATTGTTAAGGAAATACAGGAACAGAAACATTACAGTCCCCAGGGAGATGCATGGACCTTTTTCCGAGTATTTCCATACTCTGTGTAGAAAATGCATCATTCCACAGATAATTGGAGGTGCTTGCTGAATTTTTTGAGGATCATTTTAGTTCTTGCTTTTATGTTGTTGAAATTACTACACTGATGAAGCAGGGAACAGGGAAAGAAATACAACTCTACAGTGTAAGAGTACAGTGTATATGGTCTTGCACATCACAAATTGCTGTTTATTTGATTACAATGATTTCTATCATCTAAATTCTGAATAGCAGTGACTGTATGTGTAAGACAAGCTTTCCTAAAAAGCAGACTGAAACCATCACAATGTATTATACTGTGTAAAGAGAAGGCATATCAGCATGTGCACCTGAAATGCACTGAACCTCATATGGGCGGAGTACACAGTGCAGAAGCCAAATATCTCTTGCTACTACTCACTAGTAGTATGGTGCACTTGTGCAGCCCAATGCAAGACCATAGTCCTGAGCTGGTTCTGGCCAAGGTAGGTCAGCTGATGAAGCAGTCTAACCTGCTTCCAATAAATGCCCACATCGATTAATAGCTGACTTGGGTATAATCAGCAACATGTGTAGACAGTTCACTTACTGGTCTGATGAAGATTGCATAAGCTATAATCAGAACTCTGAGCCTATTCAAGGTAGAGTGACTAAGAGTTGCAGGTAGGAGGACTTATGTACTGTCTGTGGCAAGAGCATGGTACAGGCTTGGTTGGAAGTAGAAGTCATACAGGTTTGGTTAGAATACAAACTCACATAGTACTGTCATTGTGTCATGCAGAAGAGAATTCAATTTGGACATTTCAGGTTCAGCAGTGTGAGTGAAGGTTGCTAGTTCTTCATAGCAAACCTTTACAACTGTTTCATATATTGTACTATTTTGTTCAAAGTGCATAAAAATTCTCGTGTTACAAAGACATCCAAAGTAAGTGATGGATTCCTAAGTGTCATTGAAATCACAGATGCTGTCTAGAATCTAAGGCTCAAATGACTGAAACCTCTGCTGTCTGGTATGTTCACAGCATTTAGAAAGGGAAATATGCAAATAGGGAAATTTATTCGTGATGGAAATTTTATTTTATTTTATTTTTCCTAATGGATTTTGCCTGGTTTCCCAGATACTTCCTGTAGTCATCACTTAACAATTAGCATTCACATAGGTATACCATGGGTTACAGAATGGGTCTTTCAGCTAGGGTACTCTGAGGTTGTTTTTTGCAACAAAAAATCCAAGATTCAAATTATACTGGCAAAGATAAGAACACAGGAATGATGATCAATTGATTTATTTTCCTTGGCTTTCCTATTTTTTTCCTGATAAAATCTTGTACAATACCATAATGATTTAAATTAATTACAAGAAGGGTGTAGAGTTTGGGGTTTTGACAAAAGTGGGATTAGGCAGCAGCTATCCACAAAGGAAGATCAGTACAGTACCAAAACCAAATCATATATCAGCAAAGAGAAGGAAAATTACATGACTTTGTTAGAGCTAAACCAAGAATGAACATAGCAACATAATAATATAAGCAGGCTTCATGTAAAGGTTGACTCTAAAACCATGTGACATCATGTTTTGTAGCATCTCAGCAATTTCTTCTCAATGTATTTGAATTTACTACTGCATATCCTTCATAAAGAATAGCATCACATGGCAGGTAAATTCTTATTAGACTGGTAAATCTATTTGCTGTTGACTTTATCAAGCAGCAAGGACTACTGCTGAGGAAGAAACTTTAAAACACAATGCTGCAATATAAAATTGGGGTTCTAAGTAATCAGTATATAATAAGTGAGGATTTTTATAAAAATTAATGTAAATTTGCTCTTCAGTAGGATAGAATATAGATTGCTGTAATTTTTTTCACATTGTATTTCTTTAATGTTGTCCCTATATATCTTTCCTGTTTTCATGTTCAAATTTTCGAGTTCTGCTATTCTTACATTACCACTTTAAAATGAAAAAATCAGTTAGTGTCAACTAAGAGAAATTTAACATTGATCCAGCTTACAAATGATAGGATTTTTTCAGGTCGCACACAGAAATGGTGAATACCACAAATATAATTTTAGTCTTGTCTACCTTAATATTGTTCCAATCACTGTAAGAGTGTAGACCTGTCATTTATCTTCGTTTTCTTAGAGTCAGGCGGCTGGCAAATGGAGAGAGTAAATGGCTTTACTAAGATCCTAAAGGAAATTCTCAGTGAGGCTAGGAAGTTTCAGACTCACTTGCCAAAAGGAACAGCAAAGAAAGAACACAAATCAAGAATATCTTGTGCAAATTCAAATTTTAATAGTGATGTATGAATTTAAATCAGTGTAATTCTCTTTTTGAGAATTTGAGAGAGCTTCATTTGAGTTATAAAATCAATCAGTGGAAAAAAGTGGAAGCTACCAGTTGACTTGGGAATGTTAATTCACAGGCTGATTAACAATATTCAGGCATTTGGTAGTATTTTAAAGATCCATTACATTTCTAACAAGAAAAAGCAAAGTGAATTAAAATAGGTCCTAATAAATTTATTTAAATTATATTAGCTTTTCATCTTTCTAGGCTTAAACCAGTCTCTGTGTAGAGAATAAGATGAATTACAATGTGAGAAGAAATTGTGTTATATTTTCTTCTGTAAAATGCTGGCTGTTCTCAATCAGAGGTGTGCATAGCGTAACATTCAGTGTGAGAATATTTAACATGTCTGGATTGCCATAAGCAAAATCCATAAATCTTTTCCAACACTAATTCACACATTCTACATTTGAAGGGAAGAGGTTTTGTTTGGGACTAATGTGTAGCAATCTCTAATTGGTATATAAAAGAATTCTGCAGCTACAGTACTTATCATAGATATAATAATAAGATACAAACTTACATGAATTTAGATGCCTCAAAGGTGTAGAATGTCTCCAGGCCTGTCTTTGGCCCAGAATTAAAAAACAACAATGAAGCTGTTCCACTTAACCTGGGTACAATAATGCATGTTTTATATCCAGAAGTAACAAGTGAAAGAATTTTCTTTGGGTTTCTTGATAAGACAACTGTGTTTGTAGAATTCCACTGATTAAAAAATATGATTATTTAAATAGGCATTTTCTGCAATAATAGACTTCTCTGATAAGTTGGAAGAGAGGCATAACTTGGAATAAAGTAGTATATCACAGGAATTCTAAACATAAGAGCCTATTGCCATGGAATATTCTTGCCAATCTTGTGAATTCTAGATTTGAAAATATGGATGACCATCCAATGCATGGGCTTATCCTCCATAATTTTTTTGTATCATCTAAGTAATCCATATGTATGTGAAGTGTTTATTCATAGGATATTCATAGATTGTCAGCAGAACTGCTTTGTCCTTCAAAAATAGTGCATGGAGAACTGAAGCAAAATCCTGCAATGCCCACTCAGTTCATGTGCACAAGATAAATATGGACACAAGATCCTCATCTCCAAAAATAACTTCCTTGTATGGCTATTTCTTTTTACAGTGTTAAATGACAATGGAATTCTGGTTTTAGTGCTAGTTAAGATTAGATGAGTTGCTGGTATAAATCAACTGTGACCATTTGTATCGATTAATTCATGTTTCCTTGTGCTTCCTTGTCTGTCTGTTATTCAAATATTTTCTCTGAAGTGGCAGTATTTTAAATCTCAGTGTACCCAGTGCAGTGCGTTCTGGCCAAAACATTTGGGAACCAAAGTACAAAGGTTCTAGCAGAGAGAAGTGATTAGTTGGAAGCAGCAAAGAGAGACTTAATTCTAGGTAAAACTCTTTATCTAGTAAATGAAACCTGAAAGTAGAAGAAACATGGCAATATCTTCATACTAAAGTGGCCTTGAAATAACACAAGGACCTGGAGTTTTCCGACTGACTAATGAGAATGTTATAATTATGAGAAATGATCCCTAACCTTTAACAAATACTTGAAAAGTTTAGTAAAGCAAACTCAGGTTGTTGTTCAGGACTTATGCTATTAAGTATTATAGTGACATTAAATCAGTTCCTAGAAGGATCACAGATTGGTTGTTTATCAGCTCAGTCATGTTTACATGTTTGCTATTTTTGCCAGATTCCAGTGTTTTACTTAAATGATTTATCTACCAAGTTTGTAAGTAAACAATTCACCTTAATGACTACCACAGGCTTAGAGAAAAAATCTTCATAAATTCCTTTCACAGTTCTGTCCTAATTAGCTAAATATCTCTTCAAAGATTGAAGTTAATAAGCATTTTAAATAAATGGTTGTTTATATGTCAGTTTAGGAATATAAGGATTGACATAATGGAACATATAAATAATCTCTCTACCCCATCATTCATCTAATCCAATCTATGGCCTATAATCAAAGACAAGCAAAATTAATTACTAATGTGCTTGGGTATTATTACGGTGATCTGTGGGAGATCCTTATGCCTGACACTCCCACTGACATTCCCACAGAATGAGAAAAATTAATAGATTTTTAATTTTTTTTCATATCTAGTTCTAGTGTATACTTCATCCTTAGACCTCATGGTGTAAAAACACTTAACATTTCCCATGAAATGCTAAGTCCAATTTATATCAAATTAAAAAGATTCAAGAATCATGACTCTTACAGGTTAGATTAGAAACAGAAGAGCTTAAACTATTCATCTTTCATTTTGACAATACATTCTTTATACTTCTGCATTTTCAAATTACCACTCCCTGCTGTTTGTCTGTATTCTGTTGGAATGTTGTTTGTTTATGTGCATTATATTATTTCTGCTTTTTTCTCTGTGTGTATTTTTCTAGGATTTTTGGGTTTGTGTTTGGTTTGGGTTTGTGTTAGCTGCAAATGCACACTTGCATGCTGGGCTGCTTTGAATGACAGAGAAGGTGAGACTAAATAGCAGCTTATGCAGAATTGCATTCTCACCTCTGCTCTGTCAAAAAAAGACATATTTAACCCATATTCCTAGCTTGCACAGAGATAATGTATATCCAAATAGGAGGGATAACATTATCAGAAGGTATCACACAGGTGCCGTAAACACAGTACCAGGAGTAACTGCAGTATAAATTGTGCTGTTCTGATAGTTTTAAATTGTAATCGTAAATTGGTGCTCTTTCTGTTGTGATGGTTCTTTTTGTTTTAATGAGCCACTTCTGTGGAAACTGAATGTACTCCTTTTCTGCCTGTTTTACTGTGACAGTTACTGTAATTCATTGCAATGCACACATGAAAGTCAGTAAGCACAGAGGAAATTAACTTGGTCTTATACAGAAGCAATATTAAAGCTTAAATCTCAGTAGGATTGTTTTAGTGCAAATATAATGATACAGGATCTCATGACATATAATGTTTGTTGTAAGTCACTTTAAGTAATTTTTATTTTTCATACGCTTTATCTTGAATGGGTAATATTTAGCAATGATTCTACCATGAAAATAATTTTATGTACGTTTTTTCTTTGGATGGAAAGGGATAGAAACTTGGGAAATTAGTTTAGTGGGTTGATGTTATTTTAAGTCTGTCATTAGGCTTACTTATCTATGATTTCTTTACTTTTTAAAAAACAGATGCAGTACAAAGGTCCTATGAATTATTTTTCAAGTGTCATCTTCAGTGCAAAGAAAGTCAACCTTCCCTTGAAAAGAGAAAGCAAATCTAAGCTTTTCTAGGCACCAAATGCAGATCAGTGTAACCATTAAGACATACTCTCTGTCCATTTTGCTAATGACACGACTGTTCTGACAGAGTTCTGTTATATTTCCTTTTTTTGGATCCTGAACTGGAATTAGGTGTCTCTGATTCCTGAAGGGATCTATCAATGGTATTATAAGTGGTATGCCTAACTTTAAATGAACTCCTATGGACCATGGTGGAAAAGTACATGAAAATGTGAGGTCTTTCTAGATTTTTCAAATGTCTGTTTAACCATATGTTTTCTTATCCTCCTATGGAGTGTATATCTCTTATGAAATTTAATTTTGACAAAAATAATCCATTTCATCCAATTCTGTTGACAATAATAAACCAGGTCATCTAAAAATTGTGGTCTTGACACTTTCTGAGACTCAAGGCTTACTGGCTGTTAGCATTGTTAGGAATAATTTACTACTTTACAGTATTTCAGAATTTATGCTGTATTCACAGATGAACCTTTTCTTTAGGCAAAAGGAGCAATTTCATTACTGGAAAACTTTCACAATAATTTCTTTTATCCTTTTTCATTTTCTCTCTCTTTTTTTCCTACCAATGCAACTGTTAAATACTTGTCTGATGTGCAATTTGGTATTTTTGGACTGCAAATATTATGATTCTTACTATTGTGCCTGAATTTTCCTAAAACTGCTTCCTATCAAGGTTTCACCATTCAAAGTTCCTTAAAAGTGGATCTATTTTTCAAGTCCTTGCTAATGTCTTTCAACATTTGCTTAAATTGGAAAGGAATTTTGGTGCAGATACTTATGTAGTTACTTGCACAGAAACCTAATAAGTTTTGTGTGCAGTAATGTCTTCCATTATGGAAGCAATGCACAACCACAGAAATACATCAGATGTGGGACTTATGGGACAGTGGTGAGTACTCTGTGTTGCAGCTGCCTCAGAATAGCTACTGATGGAAACTGTTCTACATACTCCCTGTGAAAGACTATAATTATATGTACGCCAGTATTCTTGCTTTCCATTTTTAATGGGAAATATGCTGACATTTTAAACAAAGGAAGCCAGATAAGAACTGTGGTGGGTTGATCTCCGCTGGACAGCAGGTGCCTACGTAAGCCACTCTATCCCTCTCCTGCTCGGCTGGGCAGGGGAGAGAAAATATAATGAAAAGGCTCATAGGTTGAGATAAGGACAGGGAACAATCACCCACCATCAGTTACCATCACAGGCAAAGCAGGCTCAACTGGCTGAAATTAATTCAATTTGGTGCCAATTAAATCAGAATAGGGTAGTGAGAAATAAAGCCAAACCTTAAAGCACCTTCCCCCCACCCCTCTCTTCTCTCCAGGTTCAACATCACTCTGCCTTCTTCCCCTGAGTGACACAGGGTGACAGGGAGTGTGGGTTTGTGGTCAACTCATCACATGCTATGTCTGCAGCTGCTTCTTTCTCAGTCTCTTTCCTTGCTCCAGCATGAGGTCCTAATGGAAACAGTCCTTCAGGAACTTTCCAACATACAGGTCCTTATCAAGGGCTTCAGTTGTTCACAAACTGCTCCAAATGTACGTCCTTTCCATGAATCCCTTCCACAGGGTGCAGTCCTTCAGGAGTCCTTCAGTGAGTCTCCTGCAGTCACAAGTCCTGCCAGCAGACCTGCCCCAGAATGGGTTTTCTATGGCATTACAGCCTACTTTGGGTATCCACCTGCTCCATTGTGGGGTTCTCCATGAGCTGAAGCTGAATCTCTGCTTCACCATGGATGACCATGGGCTGCGGGGGCACAGCTGCCTTACTGTGATCTGCACCATAGACTGCAGGGGAAGCTTTGCTCCACTGCCTGAACCACCTCCTCCCCTTTTTTGTTTACTGACCTTGTTATCTACATGGCCATGTCTCTCACATATTCTTGCCTCTGTTTGGCTGCAGCTTTTTTCTTAAATATGCTATTCCAGAAGTGCTACCACAGTCACTGATGGGCTCAGCCTTGGCCAGTAGTGGGTCCATCATGGAGCTGACTGGCACTGGCTCTGTCAGACATGGGGGAAGCTTCCAGCAGCTTCTCACAGAAAAAGCCCCTCGCCATTACAAAACCCTTTCAACCCAATAGATATACATAAAATGAGTGAGAAGCTGAATGACTCCTTCCAACCATATGGAGTGACTGGAAGAATCCCATAAGCTTTAGCACTCTGCGTCTGAACTGTTTCAGCATGTTCAGATTATTTAGCATCTCCAGACAACCTTAGTAGAAGTTTTTTCTAGAGTACATCTTTCTTTCCATTACATTACAGAAGACCTGACTAAGACATTTTTCTGTGCTGTACCTTGTGTTTTCCTTTGAGGAAGATAATTTCTTTTTACCCAACAAGAACGGTTATTGTTCTGTCACATAGAAATCAAACTGTCTCCAGTTCTTTTACACCTTGTGCAATTCACTGGAGTTGTAATGCTTAGAAAGCACTAATACCAGAGAGAGCTAGGAGTGATAATGAACAGTAAATGAGGTGCAACATTTGCATGTAGCAGCTTGGCAGAAGACCTGAATGATGTTGAACCACATGAGCATCATGTAAAAGACTGGGAAGGAAGGCAACAGGTGCTTTCTCCACGAGGAACTGAAAGCTTGGCATTGTATCAGGCCTGGTACCAGGTACCACGAGCTGTAGGTAAATGGGAGGCCATGTGGAATGCATCAGGAAGGTTTTTGCCATTTCTAAACAAACACACTCTATTTAAATTCATGAAGTGGCACCACATCCTCTTCCACAACTTTAATAAGAGCCAAATTCAGTGGTGATATTCATCGATCATTTCCATCCAGTATTGCTTAATCTACTGAGAATGTTGGATTGTCCTTCTTTTACCATTATCCTTTTCTTTTTTCTACAGACCTGCTTGTTTTTCACTTCTTGCAAATATTTTGACATCTAAACCTCAGTTCTCAGCTGGTATAATTTTCCAACTAACTTCATCAGGGAGTATTTCAGCTCCCAGAAGGATCGTCATAGTTCCTCACATTCATTACACTATGATAAATAATAAGTATAGCAATAATAGTAATATTATAATTGAGAGGCTGGTAGAAAGACTTGAGATTAATTTTTTTTAACAGTAATAGAATGTCTTGGAATGATGTGGAGAGTTAGACACCCTACTTCTAAAAACCCAAGTCCACCCAAAGAATGAAATGAAGATATGAACAAGGGAGATAATCAGTTAGGAGGAGGATGGGATGAAAGGGAGGAGCTTAAACAAAATTAAAATATGTATGTTATAACATAAATCAGTATCTAACCATGACATCCAGAACAGAATAACCTCCTAAAGGAGCAGGGTACCATGTCTGATTAAGTAAAACAGGTCTTAATGAGTCTTGAAATTTTTTCTCCTTCAGTATCGATTTGTCACAGTATTTTTTCTAATGGTTTTCACTTGTTATGCCTAGTTTACTCAATGCTGTGTTCTTCAGGGTACTTTGTAAGTGTATATTAACCCTACATGAGACCTTTACACTACATGTAGAACTGCATCAAAAGTATATCCTCTCCACTCTACTCCTCTGAACAGTATTCCTAATTGTTTTCATCTCCCTCCGCATCATTCCAAACTTCTTCAGCTGCTGTAGTGGTTTGACCCTGGCTAGACGTCAGTTACCCACTAAAGCTGATCTCTCACTCCCCTCTGCAACTGGACAGAGGAGAGAAAGTACAACAAAGCGTTCCTGGGTTGAGACAAGGAGCAGGAGAGATCTCTTCCCAATCACCATCACAGGCAAAACAGACTCCAAGTGGGGATATCATTAAATTTATTATTAATAGAATTAGAGCAGGAGAATGAGAAGTAAAATAAATCCTAAGGACACCTTCTCCCTACTCCCCTTCCTTCCAAGTTCTGCCTCCTCCCCCCAGCAGCACAGGGAATTGGGAATGGGAGTTACGGTCAGTTGTTTCTGCCACTGCTCAGAGAAAGGAGTCCTTCCCCTACTTTCCATGGGGTCCCTCCCACAGGAGACAACGCTTCATGATCTGCTTCAGTGCAAGTCCATCCCACAAGCAACACATAGGTCACTTTTCCACGGGATGCAGTCCTTCAGGCACAGCTGCTCCCTCACAGGCCACAAGTCCTACCAGAAAAAACTGCTCCAACATGGGCCTCCCATGGGGTTGCAGCCTTCTTCTGGCATCCACCTGCTCCAGTGTGGGCTCCTCCATGGGCTGCAGGTGGATCTCTGCACCCCTGTGGTGCTCCATGGGCTTCAGGGGCACAGCTGCTCCATCATGGTCTTCACCACGGGCTGCAGGGGAACCTCAGCTCTGGTGCCTGGAGCACCTCCTTCCTCTCCTTCTGCACTAACCTTGGTGTCTTCACTGTTGTTCATAACTTCTCACTCTGCTCTTCTCTGGCTCCCATCTTCATCTACCCCACAACTTTTTTTCCCTGCTTCTTAAATATGTTATCACAGAGATGTTACTATTACTCCTGATTGACCTGGCCTTGGCCAGCAATGGGTCCAGCCTGAAGCCTGCTGGCATTGGCTCTGCTGGACATGGGGGAAGCTTCCAGCAGCTTTTCAAAGAATCAACCTCTATAACCCCGCTGCTACCAAACCCTGGCCACAGAAACCTAATACAGCTGTTTTTTATAGTCTCAACATGGAATAGCAGTTCCTCTCAAATAAGCATACTTGTTATGTTTTAAAGGTTGTCATTATCTCCTGCAGTTACCTGAGCCATAAGAAAGTAGACTTGAAGTCAGTGGATGCTTCACCACTTTGAAGATAGGTACTGACTTAGGCACACCACTAACAAAGGTGGATAATTAGCTTTATTCCAGGAGCTGAAGCATACTTGTGAGTCACAGTTTCACCTTGCATTCTTCCTTATGGCTGTATGATGCTAGTTTAGGGCTGCAATAACTCAAATATTTTAAGTCACAGAATGTGGCTAGCCACTTCTTTGAGAATCCTCATTGGGGAAGTGAGGAAGGAAGGAAGGAAGGGAGGAAGGCAGGGAAAGAAGAAAAGGAATGACAGCCTAATCTTATATTTTGTTTCTTTTCTGCTTTCCCCTGAGTAGGCATTTAGCCTAGCAATGCTATTTGCAGAATAGATGTACAGATGCCATTTTAAAAATTATGTTTTATGCTGAAATCCTCACTGCATGTGCCTGTGCATGAAAACCACGTTGCATCTCATGTTTGGTTTTGTTACCTGAGGTTGATCTGAATGTAGCAGGGTTGAATGTCTTATTCCCTGAAGTTTCCTAGTTGGCTCTGATGGGAGACTGACTGGTTCGTTTGACTCTTCTAATATGGGTCACTAACTGTCAGTACTGGATATTATCAAACTGTTTGTAGCTGAGATAAAATTAATGCCAAAAAAAGCAATCTCTGGTCTTCTAATTAATCCCACAGGAGTGCAAAAACTCATTTAAGTTAGAAGTTTAGCTGTTGGCAGCATCAGGAAAAGCTGGTTTCACTTCACTGAGCTGAATTAAAACTCCACATTAATGGAATTAAAGCATGTTGCCTTCTTAAACTCTTACATCCATCAAAGCAAAGGCTTAGAAGCTTTATAAATAGCTGCAGTGCTACCTTCAATCCTTGACATAAGAAACAACATGCTGAGAATACATCATAAAAACAAACAGTATTAGCATTTCTTTTACTGGTCTACAGTGGAATTATTTTCAGTATTGTGTTTGTCACTCTTTTTTCTTTTAGTATTCTGAATAACACAGAATAATTCAGAGTTCTAGTTTCATGGGGAGTTTTTGTTGTTTGTTTTGTTGTTTTTTTTTCCCTCCAGAGAACATATTGATAGATAAGTATAGTTTGTGTATTTTTCTTCTGTGTGGCAGTTTCAGAATTGGGAGCTGAAGAATGCTGCTCTGAAGCCAGTGTTCAGAGAGGTCTCTGCCCTGCATGTGCCACTGTCTGCTTCCCTGCTTCTTTATGAGAAGTTACAGGTCAATTTATTTAGGAAGCAAATAATTTTTAAGCTGCCAGTTTTGACTTGTCAAAATAAGGATATATGAAGACAAAAGGTTTCCTAAATCAGGGCTATAGCAAATAGAGGACAACTGTTCTTCATTGATGGCAGGTGGGTTGGGAGAGGAAAGCTAATGACTTTTCTAGTACTCTGTTTCTAAAGAAAATGTGTCTCATTCTTTTACAAATAAAAGAGAAGATGAAAAATTTTAGAATGTACCAACCATCTTTCTTCTACTGTCAATACATTAGGCAGGTTTTGGGATGAACTTATTTAGTGTCATTCAGATTCCTTAATGGTGGTTTGTCAATATTTTTGCATTATAGAAGTTTAAAACATAATAAATATTTCCGTAACACTATTGATTCATCCCAGGTAGAGGTTTCACTGGCATACTGTGTATTGGTCAAAGTGTTATTGGGGAAGGGAAGGTGGTAGTTCATGTGGTCCCTACAGCAAAAGAAGGTTTTATGATGCTCCCTCCAGTTTCAGCATTACCCACACAGCAGAAGTGCCTTCAGAGCATCCTTGGGCTAGAACAGCATTAAAACTAAGGAGACTGGCTGCTCAGCTTTTTGTTACTATAATACTTATTGACATTATTATTCTCATAATAAATATTATTTTCTATAATATGCAATACTATTGTATATTATATAAGAATATATTATTATTTTCATAATAAATGTTTTAAAAAATATGTGGACATCAGGTTGCTCTATTTTTAGTATTTAATGAAGTCATGAAATGTCATGCATTGCCTAAGAAATACGTTTAAGACAAAAAGCAACTTCAACCCGTTAAAAAAAGGTTGGAATCTTTGCTTCCAGTTTGGCCCCTTTTTATTAATTTATTATGCCATTCTTTGTTCCTTCACTCTTATGAAATGTCCGACAATAATAGTATATTCCCCTTGTCTCAATGAACTAAAATAAAATGGAATTAAGTTAGAATTAGTATGGTACAGGATGTGAGATTATTTTCTTCAGGGAAAATCCATCACGTGGCTATAGTACTGCATAGTATATTGAAATATTGTTACTTTGTATTTTTAAAACTGATAAGACGTTCATTCTCTATCATTTCAGAGAAAGGATAACATTTTTATAAGCCTAAATGTCAAACTTTGAATACTTTGATCTGTGAGTGTAAAACTATGCTACTTATCCACATATCTCAGTAGAGATGTGCCTATGTTTAGGTGTTCATCATAGAAAATGTTTGTGGCAGTAATGCAGAAGTTTTGTTTTCTTTTTTGCTACAAAAGATGTGGCACATCCACAAATGTATTAAATATGTGATAGAAACAGCTTCTTTCTGCTGTTCCACCAGTTTGGTAGAATTCACCAGAAGGTGATCTTTTCAATAAGTCAGTTAAGAATCATATCATACTGTTATTTCTGTCTCAAATTGACTTGCACCAAGCAATGATTAACCTGTGTTTCAGAATTTTAGGTGTCATTATATTCATGATGATACCTTAGAAGGCATAAGCTTGAATCGAGCACCAAACTTGATTTTTATAATTATGTACCAAAAATTATTATTCTTCTCACTGGTTCTGAATTATTTTCATGGAAGAAGGTGAGTGATCATTTGAACACTATGTCACAAATCCCTAGGATTGGAAAAAGTTTCTGAATGGGTGGAATATTGCAGATAGCTGAGCCCCTCACTTAGAAGGAGTGGGTTGTAAGGTTCCTTGTAACAGCTTTGCATGGTCATGTAGTCATTCCAGTGAGGGATGCTAACGACATCTAGTACTTAAGAGATTTGGTAATTTCAGGGGAATACTGAATTGAAATCGGTGCTTTAATTAGTACTTTTAATGAGATTAGATTACTCAATAGAGTATCTGATGGAATGGAAAATAATATTGCCATCCTAGTCTTTTTTTCCACCCCAGCACTGAAGTGTATACTGTTTCCCCAAGATCTGCTTTTCCCTCTGAATATTCTTTTGACAGTCTGTCTGGGTAATCCCTTAGTTAATTTGTTGCTTCTTGCCCCATCCGTAATAATACTGTGTGAGGGGAGCTTTATGATCTTTAGGGCCCTTTCCAACTCAAGCTTTCCTTTTATTTCTGTGATTTTGTAACTACCAAGCAGATGTGGTGACACAGCATGATTTCCTAAGTGGCTGAAGGGTCTTTTTAGTGAGTTTAGGGTACCTTGCCCTTCTGCTGAGGTGTCGCACATCTGGTCTTCCAAAAGGGACGAATATCCTCTTTGGAAAAACAGGATTTTGAAGTGTTTTTGACTAGACTCCAAAAATCAAGTAAACTGGTGCTCCTAATCATTCTAGAAATGCTGTTTCCTCTCATTTCAGTTTTGTGTTTCAACAATGAGTTACATTAAAAAAATTGCTGTAGTAAAAATACAGGGCAATGCTACAATTTTTTTTTGTGAAAGAAAAAAAACTTTTAGAATTCCAGACAGTTTGGATAGTTGTGCTTGGGGGGATATTGTGGCTCTGGTTGTAACAGTTGTGCTGTGGCTGTAGTAAGGAGGAAATCTTGAAACAGAGAGAAACTGCTTAAATTGTTTAAAGCAAAGTGCTGTATCAGCTGTCATTCCCCTGCTTCCCTTTCCTAAGACAAAATTCCTTTGAAAAACATAACACTACCCAATACTGGGGAAAGAAACAAGATTCCTGCATCAAACCTTTGGGTTGCTATCTTGCCGTGCTTTGTTAATAGATTTTTCCCCCTCACAGAATATATAGCAAGGGTATGAACTGCTTGTTTAAACTCTTATTGTAGGTTTGTCAGCAGCAGCATAGCTCAGGCACAGCTTTGCCATTCTTCTCCTTACAATGCGACTGAGAGACTTGTAACACCTTGTCCCTCCTCTCTGTGTTTTTTTTTTTTCTTCAACTTCAGGGAATAAAATTTCCAACCATCAAGCTGCACAGGGAAAAGGTGAAGGAGTTATGGCTCTGCTGTGCCTCTTCTGACTCATGTATACAGGGGAGAAATTCAGGGGAGAGGCTGTTCCCTTCCTTATTAATTTTGCATGGAAAATCAATGCAGGAACATGAGGATGTATGTGCCCTTCCAGCTCTGGGGAGAGACAGAAGACAAACCACAATCCAAACTTTAAAAATGCATAAAAACTATTAAAAAGGGTAGTCTCAAGTACACATCCTAGGGAATTTTCAAGATGGAAACTTACTGTGAAATTTTAAACAATATTAAGATATTCTGCAATGTTTGTCCAACCCAACTATTCTGCTCACACCATGATGCCAGAAATTCATGATACTCCTGAATATGTTTTGCTATAAAAAAGATAAAAAGCTCTGCAGCTCTTCTTGTAAGTGGAATATACTTTTTTGCAAACCTTCTAAAACTTTCTCAGAGTAAGGATGGGTACAGAAATTTACTACCATAAAACACAAGCACAGTGGTCACAACAAGAAATACAATGAAGAAGCAGATCTCTTGTTTGTCCTGTGGCACGATGACATGTATCACAACTCTATGTGCTACACAAAAAAACCCACATCTTTTCTGTCAGACAATATTGGCTATGCTACAGGACGAAATGCACATAAAATAGATGTGTTGCTCACTAATGTCAAATGAAGTAGCTTTTATTGAAAATAAGGTGTGTTTCTTCTGAACAAACAGCCTGAGATGTATAGAAAGCTTGACAGCCAGACAAAGTCTGCAGTTAGTAGAATCAGTGACATTTAACTGACCCCAAGATTTATTTTTAGTGTGTACTCTGCATTATTAATACTGGGCCTCCCTACATACTATAGCCATCTAAACTAATCAGAAGAGACACCCAGATGCTTCTGCTTTTTAATATTTTATTTAAACAGATTGTCTTGGATAAGGAATACAATTTATTATCACAAAACTGCCTTTGACTGATGCTGTATTGTTATCCATTTATATTTACAATACTACCATATAATAGTATAATACTGAAGTTATCACTTCATATTGGGTAGTTTTAGCATAATAATTATTTTTTAGGTTTCTTAGTCATGTCAGTATAACATATGAGAAGCCATTAGACCTCAGGGTTTTCAGTCAAAAAGACTTTTCTTTCAGAGACTCTTGTGTTCTTAGAAAATTTTTTTTTCTAAATGTTGTGTCTTAGATTGATGAAATTCTATGTGGAAAGACTCAAGGTACTTAAAATCTGATGGAACTAGTGTTGAAGTTATATCATGGTGCAAATCTAAGCAGTGTCTGTCCTCTTTTACTGAGAATTCTGCCTGAGAAACACTGAGAATTAGATAGATAATATTATATTTCCTGTTTTACCTTCTGCTCTGAAATTAAATTTGCATTTTATTTTAGTATACTTAGTAGAACAATTAGCATTTAACTTAAGTTACTAAACTTTGTGTGTATATATATATATGTATATATATTTATGTATATATATGTACTTAAAAAAAAAATAAGGTGAGGTTTTTCTCTTAATTGTCTGCTCTTACTGAGAAATGAAAGCTGGTTTTTAAACAAGAGAGATTGTATGAATGAACCGTTTTTTGTAATAATGAGCATCACCAAAGTCAAAATGTTTTAGACAAGTGTAAAGAAATCTGATTATTGTATCTATTTTGTCATTAGCTGAACTTCTAGAGACAATAAGAGCCTAAGAAACTTCTATTTCTTTAACAAATGCTTTTCTTTATTCTCCCTTGGTCATACAGTCATTCCCAGCACAGCACTGCAACACGTCCACCCACAGTGAGCTTGCAGCGGACCATTTCTGTGGAAGGGTAAGATGATTCTCTGTTGAAGCTGCCTGTAGAGCTCTCAGATACCACTGCACTACCCACATACGTATAGCTATTAACTAGATGTGGTTTTGCATACAGCAATATTTAAGTCTGTGAGATGAAGCGATAAATAGTTTCAAATTATTGCTGATCCTTTCTTGATGCTTACACTGAAAGGTTTGGTTTTCATGAGGATGAGAATATCTGTCATGGAAATATATTGGACACAATTTCTTCAATTCATCTCACTTGACTGGTGTTAATATTTACTTATGTGAGCTGTAAAATGGTTCCCACTAATCACGGAAATACACAGTGAAGTCTTACTCTGTTTTCGTAATGTATGCATGTTTTGACAAAGTGCTGTCTAAAACTAAGGATTAAGAAGTACTGATAGAGAATATTAATCCTGTCCTGGTATATATCTCTGTATATATGAATGTGGTAACTGTAGAAGCATAGATCTGGGTACATAGCTGACTCAATTTTAACTAAAATAGTTGGGTAAAGTGTGCATATTTCACAACCACAATTAATATTCTTGGATCTTGACAATATTGGAAAGGCTGATATTTAACACAGAAACAAATTTTGTTTGCACCGACTGGCATAGTTTACAAAAAATGTCAAATTTGTTTCTCCCCTCCCATAGAAATGTGGAACTGTTCAAAATACTTTGTAGGCATGGGTAATAACTTGTCATTGACTGCTCTCAGGTTGTATTTCAAAGCATTTATTTCTTGTGATAAAAGTGAGAATACAAAGTCTCCACAGAGGAAAGATGTCATCTTGTTGTATTTTGGTTTCTGTTACAACTGTATTGTGCTGCAATTAGAAAATAAAGTGGTAGTGTAAAATAATCCAGTGAAGCCTGAAATGGTTTTCTCACAAGTCTCAATTTGTTATTTCTTATCTAGATCTAAGATCTAAGGTTTTAAGTTTTTATTTAAAATGTGTAAGTCAGCTATGGTAATTACTCATGGAAAATTAGACTGAATAATGAATTGCTACAGTAAAGATGCATATGGTTTAAAGGCAATGATCTGGAAGATAATTTTATAAATGAAGCCTTCATCATCCAGCCATCTTGCTCAAAACAGGGCCAATTTTAAGGTAGTTCAGGTTGCTTAGGGTTGTGTCCAGTGAGGCTGTGACTGTCACCAAGTGTGGAGATTGCACAAGTTCCAGACAACCAGTCTCAGTGCTTAAACACCCTCCTTTTGGGTTTCTTTTCTTTATCTCTCTTTCTCTCTAATCAACAAACAGAGTCATAAAAAATTCTCCTGTTTTTTCCTCTACTCAACTCACGAGTAAAACGATGTTTCTAATAAAACTGGACTTCAAGAACAGGTTTGGTGGCAAAAATAGTAATTTGTTAATCATTATTGAAAAAAAAAATAAAGTGGGGGAAAGAAAAAAATTTACTCAATTGAGATTTAAGGAAAGAAATTCTATTACGATGTCTCTGACTTGGTCTACTGGACTCCATAATTAAGGAGACATCCTGTAGCTTTTTTGGAAATCAATGTGTCTACATGAACTTTTAGATACATTGCAGAATCTGTGCTGGACATACAGACAACTTACATATATTGTGTGTGAATCATTATAGTGCAGAAAATCTGCAATTGATACCACAGGTCTCCTGCTGTTGAGGAGGTAGAAGAATATCAGCTTGTAATTATTACTAATCAACTTAGACTGCATCATATTTCATTTCACATATGAAAGTGGGACTCTTAGCCTGTTCCACTGCTGAGCAGAAATGAGTAATCAGCTCAGCCCTAAATATTTCATTATGTTACAGCTCGATTTATTGTGATGTTTTTGTGGAGTCCATGCTGCTAAGTATGTTTATAGCTAAATACAATTTGAGGTCAAAATAAAGTTATATTTCTCTTTTAGGAACCATGTTTCCATCAGTAGAATCCTGTATTTAGGAGATTCATTATATGGTTTTTGAGATGCTCTTTGTAAACAGCTGCTTTACCTGCAAGGCATTCCTGGCACATGCTGACATTTGTACACTGCGTGCTGGCTCTGTCTGACTGACTGTGGAGTCACTGAAGTGATATAATTATTGGGTCTTATGAATGAGAAATTAAATTTGGGAGGGTTAAAGAAATACAGGTGGAATTGCATTCATGGCAGTTAGTCCTTTCCACCCTATTGAATATGTGATAATTGAGCTGGTCAGAATTGATTTTTTAAAAACTCGAATATTTTTTTCAACTAGGTCATGGATTCATACTTAAAACAAGCTTTTTTTTTTCATCGGGAAGGCTTTTATGGTCTTTATGTATAGCAACAAAATGAATAGCAAGGTGGAAAAAATAAAGATGTCTTTAAAGATTATTTTTTCTTTATATTGAAGCCATATATTCTTCACAGTGTATAGATGTGTACAGATGAGGTGTACAAATTTATTGTGTATATACAGGCATGAACTTCAGAGGCATTTGAGATCATCATTAGTGCAATCTCGTTCATAACTTCCCTGATAGCAATTTGCATGCTCTAAAAAACAAGAAAATTCTAATGTTTGAATTTGAAAATACTGGTTTTAATGATCAAGCTCAGCTGTAAGTATTCAAAATAGAAAAAATATTGGTTGGAAACAAAGCCTTGGGTTTTTTTGAAATCCTGCCATACTATCACAGAAAGCTGTAATGTTAGTGATGTCTGATAGCTATTCTCTCTGCAGTTGACATCCAGACTAGATTGTATTTTGTATGCTACAAGCCATCTCTTAGAAACTGGGATTTCAGTTTATTTGATGGAGTGTTTTGGTGGAAATATTACACCTATTTGTCAGTGTGACTGAGTGTCTGAAATATATATAAATATTTATATGTAAATAAACAACATTTGAATGATGACAAAAGGTAAAAATTTTTATTCAGAGTAGAACAGATATTGCAGACTGCTTTGTGTTTCAAAAGTGTCTTCTATTAAGTAATTTTGGATGCTTGCTGCTAACAGTCTGTATTGATATTTTGAAACATGGCTTAGAGGCACTGCTATTTTTAGGTATTCTCTGAGCCTTTGAATACTTCCTGTCTCCTGACAGTGCAATTCAGTTGCCTGTCCCCAGTTCCATCTCATCCAGCTACGTTTACAAACTGAAGAGCTGGAGCATTCATGGTAAATAGAGCCATCGAGTGCTGTAAGTAATACTTTATAGAAAAGTGGTTTCAATGTGGAACCAATAGTTTTTATAGCAGGATGCAAAGCAAACCTTTCTAGTATGGAGTTGCCTGTCCTGAGTGTAGCAGGTGGAAGAGAGATGCAGTTTTCGGGATTTATTTTGATTTTTAACATGTAAATAATGCACCTCCTGGAACAGGGAAGAGACACAAGTGATTATGTGAGAAAAAGTATAAGTGAACAAGCAGACAGGAATAATCATATCCCACACAGAACTAAAGAGTGTATTAGCTGGCCTACATTATCACTCTAGAAATCAATGAGATTTTTCAAACCCAGGAGATATACGCCTGTGCATTTTAAGTAAACGTCATGTGTCATGGTAAAAATACAGACCAGTTTTTTAAATAAGATATTACTTTTGTATGTCAATTCTGTCTTGCTATCTACAAGCAGAAAGCATTGCCTGGTGTGCAGGCTTTCATTTCACTACAAAAGATGAAATGAAAGACTATTAAAGTTGAGAGGTCTTTCTACAAAACTAATACAGTTACACGTGTATAAGCCAGTGCACTCATACCTGCATTCCAAAGCCTGGCTCTTAATAGGTTACCTTATATTAAATATACTTGAAAGTTTGTGACAAGTTAGACATGATGTTTGCAAAAGAAATGCATTAAAATTTTAGTCAGTATTAAAGTTAGGATAAAGTATTGCTTCTACAGTTAATGCCAACATCAAGTCACAAGAAATGCTAAGGAATCCATAGTCAAATAAACTGACAAAGACTTGTTTCAATCAGAATGGGTAACTGTAGTAAGCAAAATTATATTTTGCTATGTGATATGGAAAACGAACATCTCATTAAAGGCTGAATACTTAGCTGTTAGTATACCAGCATTTAGTAAAATGAAATAAAAAGTCACTAGTCAATTACAGGTAATGATAATGAACACTGCACCTGGCCAAAACATTGTCTCAGTTTATGAACATAAAGTTAACCCTCTGGACTGTGATGATCAGTATAACAGCAGTAGATAAGAGGAAGGTTTCCTTATTTTTGTTATTAGAAAATTAAAACAAGATAATACGAATTAACATCACAGTCATCATAGGGTCAGGTACAACATTGATGTGTAACTGATGTGTGCAGGCACTTCAGGGATCTGAGTTGGTAAAGGGCTGGGAATTGGAGAAAGGAAGGTTTGTCAGCTCCCTACCACTGCCAGGTCCTAGTGTTTCAGAAACCATGCAACAAAGGTAGAGTGGGAGGGAGCAGGAAGGTAGGTGGCAGAGCTGTTTCACATCATGATGGAAAGATTTTGCCAAGCCTAAGAAGGGAATAAGAAGGGGAAAAGTAAACACCAAGAGTGAATAGAAGTGGTATTGCAATAAGACAATAGATGTGAGCTGTATGGACAGATTTTTCTCTAATTAGTGTGAAGTAGAGTTGTAAACGATATGAAAGAAAATCTTACAAGGAAAGCTTGGTTACACTAGAACTTGATATCTTTTAAAGGATGTGTGTGCATGTTACCAGGCCTTCAACCACTTGAGATTTCATATTCTCTCGTGTCATTAATCAGATTTTAAAACATCATACACACTGACACATACGCTGTCAATCCAAGCTTCCAGTGTTAAATGCTGTGAAGAAGAGTGATCAATCTGTTTGAACTACCTTTTTTAGGTCCTCCCAGTACAAATGTCCTTTGGTTGCCAGAAATAAACACACAGTTCTTTGTCAGAATTTTTTGAAGCACAAAAGGAAAACAAGAAGCATTGTTTTGAAAAAGAAATACTTGATTAACCAAATGACTCTAAGGTAGCTCAGTGTTCACACAGTGAACTGTCAGAAGCCAAAAGCCAAACATCATAATCATACTGCTCAAGAGAAAGGGCTTTGATCCCTTAGATTTGGAGTGGGTTTTATTCATAGAATCACAGAATGGTTTGGGTTGGAAGGGACCTTAGAGATCATCGAGTTCCAACCCCCCTGCCATGGGCAGGAACACCTTCCACTAGACCAGGTTGCTCAGGGCCCTGTCCAATCTGGCCCTGAACACTTCCAGGAATGGAACATCCACAACTTCTCTGGGCAGCATGGGCCAGTGCCTCACCACCCTCACAGTAAAGATTTCCTCCCTAATATCTAATCTAAATCTACCCTGCTTCACTTTAAAGCCATTACCCCTTGTACTATCACTGCATACTCTTCCTCCCAAGGTACTACTAATTTGTCACTTCAACCAGCTAATACAAGTTCTGGCTACTTCAATTTTCTCACCTGCTATTTGCTACTCTAAGTAGCTGGAATGTTTTTTTTTTGCATTATATATGTGGAGTGCTTTGCACAAAGGTTGTGGAACCTTAGTTGGATATTGATGCTACCCTAATGCAAGCAGTAAGATAGATAAATATTCTTTGGGGCTTTCTTTGATGTGTTTTTGTGACACCAAATCACTATGTGCATGAATGCATGTATGCTTTCAACATCCTTTGTGAAGGAAACAGCATTTTTAAAAACAAAGAAAAAAACCCTAAACCAAAAATACCCTCCAAATAAAAACCAATCAAAACAACAAAAATCTGCAGCCAAAGCAAGATCGAAGCCATATTTCTAAGTCTCTGCAAATTTGGGATACCTCATTGATTGTATATAACTGAAGAAGTCCCTAGCATCTAATATTTGAAAGCACCCAGTGTCCTTAATATTTATGTAGATGTTTCTAAAAGCACAAAATTCTGTCAGCACTCCAATTTTATAGATGGTGCAAAAGAAACAAAGACAGAGCTGTGCCAGTGTGAGATGAATACTAAAACTGACTCAATTCTTTAATGTAGCCAGCAGCAGAAAATAAGCAAATTAAACATGGATTTTCTTTCAGTTAATTATTATAAGAATTACTTGTTTTTAGAAAGCACTTCCCCTTCATTTATCAGTCCAGTTTTAATCTCTTAAATTAAATCTATAATTACTGTAGTTTCCAATCTAGTGAAGAATGATAGGGATATTCACATTTTTTATCTTGACATTTTCTGTTTCTTAAAAAGGAAACTGATCAAACTACAGTACAAATGTGGTAAATAAAAAGCACTTGCTGTTTTCAAGATAATAACCAAATTAAACAAAGAAGAACAAAAAAAAGAAACCTTCAAGAAGGAAAATACTGCACTTAGACTTACTTTTGGCAATTGCATTTTTATGACAGAAGAAATTTTCTTAAATGTTGACATTTTACCTGCTCTGGTTTGTTACTACTTATCAGTTTCAAACTTTAATTTAGTAATCCTTTGCTCTTACATCAGGCCTGCAATTTATAATGTGCTTAACAAAATCTGATTTGATGGCATTCCCTGAAGCAAGTAACCAAGTCCATCCAAATTGATTCTTCTATTGATTTCTCAGTCTGTAAATTTGTGTGGATTGCAACACTTTATTTGCTCCTTTGCTCCTGGCTCTATTAATGTGAATCTTCCTTTCTTCTTTCACTACCTTTTTAATTCCTTTCCTGTTCTCCTTTACAGATGCACTGTCTCTCTTTATCGTGCTCTCTTTTCTTTGCTGTCTTCTTTCCTTTTTTCCTTCTCTTCTTTTTCCCTCTCCCTTCTGCTGCCTTCTGTCAGTCCAGGAATGTTTTCATCTCACACTCCTTTCAAATTTCAGGTTGATTTCCCCTGCTGCTCTTCTCTGTTTGTATTTGGTACAAAGCTGCAGGAGGGTATAACACAGAATTACAGTGCTAACATGCTTTGTTAGCACCTAGAAACTTACCTTTATTTGTATTTATCACAGAAGAAATTGTAAATGGGATAAATAGTTAAAGCTGAAGGTAGAAACCTGCATTTCAGAAACAGAGGATGTCAGACTGTTCCTTTTTCCAGCGTAGCTACAGAGTGCCATCTATTGTCTCCAAATAAAACATTCTCAGAGAATCATAGAATATCCTGAGTTGCAAAGGACCCACAAGGATCATCATAGTCCTGGTTTGGAACAAATATATTCAGAGGGATAAATATTGTCTGATAAAAAACAGGCCGCAATCACCCTCTCCCACCTGGTTCAAGGAAAGAAATATTTCCTCAAAGGAAAGTGAAAGGGAAAGAGAAAAATACCTATTTGTTTAACAAACATAAAAGTAAAATAATAATAATACTAAACACTAAGTAGTATATATATAACAATAAATAATGAGGTCTCTCACTGGAAGATTGGAAGACCCAGAGTCCCAGGCTGATCGTGGGGG
>WEIV01011915.1:28744-83649 GCA_013390005.1 Calyptomena viridis
GTCCCAATAAGTCCAGGAGAGAAGAAGAAGAAATCAAAAGTCCAGAAAAATGCAGAGGTCCAAGTCTCTTCCTTATGAGGGAAAAAACCAGCCAGAACTCTCGCTGGAAAAAAGCTAGAAGGCTAGAAGGCCCCCCCATTTTTCAGCCAGTCCGCTGGAAAAAAAAACAAAACCAAAACTGCACAGCAGCATAGCAAAATTAACCTTGAGACAGTAGAATTGTTTTGAAAAGATTTCTCTAGCTGTTTTTTTTTTCTCTCCACTCTTGGGGCTCAGTTTTAAAAGCACAAGATTCATTTTTTTTCTCCTGGCATAGAGGAGACGAATATGGGATAATCATGAAGTCACCCCAAGACACCGAAGTTACAAAGGACCCACAAGGACCATCAAAGTCTAACTCCTGGCCCTGCACAGAACAGCCCCAAGAGTAACACCATGGGCCTGAGAGTGTTGTCCAAACAACTTCTCAAACTCTTTTTATGATAACAGCAACACTTGTGTTCTTGAGTCCACCCTTCAGATCCTGCAGGATACTCAGATATGAAAGAAATATGAAGACATGTTACGGATGGTTGGCGTCTATACAGCCAAATTTGAGTCATGACCAAAATGACCTGAGTAGGCAAAAGAGCGAGACCTGAAACATATTGCATTCTAATCACGGCTTCTGACATTTCCCCGTTATTGTGTGAACTTCCTCTGAACATAATCATCCAAGAGCAGAATGTGAATTTTGCTGTCAAAAGGCCAAAATTATAAAACAGCACTGGCAGCATTTTAGGCATAAATCTGCTGACTTGATCAGAGACAGGGATTAATAACTGGACCAACATTTTGTTGAGCTGCACAGATTTGTACTCAGTAGATACCCAGTTGTATTGACCTAGTTTTGCCCATAGCACTGGCTTTCAACTGTTTGATCCAAGCTGCCCATAGTATGTTGAAATACTCAGTTTCATTTTGAACAAGATCTCTTCTGATTTCTCACCAGCAGAGCATGCAAATACATTAGTTTGACTTTGCTGACTCTTTTCCTCAATATTCAGGTAAATAATAAAGGGCAGTAGCTCACCTCTTGCAAAGTATTTCTGATGTGTAGGACACAAAGATGACAAGTGTTGCCATATCATTTTGTGGATGAAGAAATTGAAGCTGGAAGAACAAATGACTTGCCAAGATCACTCAGCAGCACATGGTCTAAGCAGGGAAGAGAAACCATGCTTTCAGCTTACTGTTCTAGTTCTGCTCCAACCCCCAGGCCACACTTCTAATTAAAAACCTGTTTAGACTTCCTAGATCTGGGTCTTGTTGTGTCTACTCTGCACATATTTAAGAAGGTGTTAAAGGAATTGCTACAAGGCAAATCAACAACCATGATCCAAAAGAAAAGAAACCCTACTTTTATTTTCTGATTGCTAAAAATACTTCAAGCATATATAAACTCAAGGCAATATATCTTTTTCTCACAGTTGTATTTTTAAAAGGTTGTTTTCTGACTTTACAATGTTAAAGAGATGAAGGGCCATACAGAGTAAGACTAATACTTTGCTTTAGTTTTTTCTTTCAAAAATATTAAGCTTCAGGTTAATGTTTCAGAAAGTGGAGATGTTATTTCAAGATCAAGTTGTGGATACAGTTTGGACACTAGCAGTGGGCAAAGATGAACAAATGCCTACTGTTTTCAGAAGTATCATCTCAAGATAAAGTCTCCATAAGACTTAAAGTCAGCCATAAGTCTTAAATCACATCAAATAAGGCATCCCTCAATGAATCACTTCTCTCCTTTTTTATTCTTTTCCTTAAAAAATAAATGGAAATGGAAAAGCCATTTGTGTGATTGTCTTGGGGTGATTTTATGATGTATCCCATATCGCCATATTGCCAACTCTACACCAGGAAAAATGAATCTTGGGCCTTTCTGTGTCTTTAAACTGGGCCCGAGAGCTGAGACAGTGGTTTGAGGAGGGAATTTCCAGCAAGANTGTAGAACTGCTATGTAGTATGGAGAAAATACTGAATCTTTTACACAAGAAGCGTTCTGGAGAATGTTGCTGTATAGGTTGTGTGTGTTGCTGGTAACTTATTTGTAAAAGTAGAGAATAAGTAGAACACCATATTTCTCTGGGAGGAGTCAGAGGCACATGTTTGTGTTTGGGAATTCTTGCAGGGCTGGGCTTAAAATTTGCACATACTAATGTAACAGCATTTACACTTTTTTCTGAAAATTAAATTGTTAGAGGGATTTGAAAAGGGGTAAGTACCAATAAATAGCATGTGTATGTATACAAGGTTATTTTTGCTTGTGTATCCAAGGGAGAGCCAGATCTGAGGGCCTTGTATGTAGAGATTGGGAACGAGAATATTTGGGACCCTTTCTCAAGGATGCTACCCCTTTATTACTTAGGAGAGTTATCTCTTTCTGGACAAAAGTTTTCCCATCAGTAAAATGGATTATGTTTATATCCTTTGTGGTGTATTTTCAATTTACAGATGAAAAGTGCTGTATGAGATGTGCCTGTTATTATTTATTGATTTCTATAATAATAACTTTTTAAATGAGTGTGGCAAAAGCATGTATCCCTTGGGCTGGTTCAGTGATAAAGCTGCAGTGTGGCTTTACAATTGCAAGCTCACGATAATGTTAAAATGGAGTTTTTCATGAAATTCTGCTGATTAGCTTGAACATGTAAATGTTACTTGCTCCAAATCTGTAACTATCAAACACAACTGCTATTGCTTTGTCTGGAGTTTTAAGGTTTTTCTCTGTTCATTTGTTCCAAAAGTAAGACTCGAACTTAAAATAGAAAAGGTACCATAGAAAGATTGATTCTACTTGTATATTTATTATTGCTGTAAATTAGATTATTAAATATATTCACTGTTTTGTTTTTTCTTTTAATAAATCTGTTGCTTAACATACTGAAGATGATTCCAATGGGCTGAAATTAATAGATATGTTTGTATTCAACCATGAGGAAGAAAAAATAAAATAATGCTGGTTGATTCCTACCTCATCTGTTCACCAGTTAATAGATTTACATCAGTCATTAAATGGTTTCTGTAGGCAGCAACAGGCCACTGTGTCTTAAGCAAAATATAGTATGCTTAAGATTCTATGAAAAATGCATACAAGGTAAGAGGTTTAAATGGATAAATATCAACACTTTGTTTCTATACAGAGAACCTCGGAAAATCATCCTGCACAAGGGCTCCACAGGACTTGGTTTCAACATTGTGGGAGGCGAAGATGGGGAAGGCATTTTCGTGTCTTTCATCCTAGCAGGTGGGCCTGCAGATCTCAGTGGAGAACTGCAGCGAGGAGATCAAATTTTATCTGTAAGTATTTCCTTTGGGCTTTCCTGACCAACTACTTTGTCTTGTTCTCTGTCTGTACTGCAAGGGGCACACAAAGAAATCTTTTTGGTTTCTGCGTTGCAAAATCTGAGCTGCAAGTAGTTTATTCCAGAATATTTTCGTTATTTTTATTGGATTTTATAGCATTTGTTAATGGTATTACTTGCACTTAGCTCAGAAGGAGACTTTTCACTGCTTAATGCTGTCTACACTATGGTGACACCACAGAGAGAACCTAAGGACAGTGCAGACCTAAGCATCTCCCAGTTTGGCCCACAGTCCAGCAGCATTTCCCCCCAAATACTCTACTGAGTCCAAAGGTATTTCTCAGTTTCAGCTTTTCTTGGAGAATGGGCATCATGATGAAATCATCTATACTGGGGCTGCCATCTAGTGTGCGTTAAGCTACTTAGCAGGAAGCTCAATACAAGGCGATTAATTAGGTTATGTTAATTGTCTCTGTGCCTCTGATGAATTTGATGATCTCTCTGAAATTCTTTCTCAAATTTTAATAGATAAAAGGCTTTGTAGCCTGAGGTTATATTTTGCATACTTAGTCTCAAAAACATCTTTTAAATTTTTCTTTCATGTATATATTGATATCATGCATTTAAAAACCAGAACATTATTGTTTTAGGCTCCGTCAAGTAATTAAGCATCTGACTGAAACAATCTGAATGTAAATGATTTTGAATGACAGTGAAAGCCTTGAAAATGTAGTTAAATATCCACTCACATTTTGCTGCCTTGAAAAAAAAATCTATCCCAAATTAATACAGTTGTGACTGTTTCATACAGAGAACATCAATAGCCTTAAGGCAAGGAGCTGAAATGTAGAAATTATTTATCCCAGATGAGCGATGGACCCACTAGGATGCAGTGTCACACTGCTCCCACTGTCATGCTTTCTATCTCTGTGAATCCTGCATCCTTGGCTGTACTTTTGGTATAATTATGGGTGGAAGATGACTTTAGGTTGGATGGTTTGTGGTGTGGTTATGCAGCACTTTCCTGATCAATGTTTAAATTCATAAGAAAGCTGCATATGGTTTTCCTACATTGCTAAGGAGTGACTTGTCCTATTCTATGAAAAGTGAATTTACCTTCTACCTATCAAAGTTTTGGTGTAGAACAGTGGCTGGGCTGTTTTGCAATACATAGAAAATCTCATAAGTTATCACTAAACACATGCAGTAACCTGTCGTGAGGATCGTAATAGTATATTTTATCTAGACCTGTTCCTTAGAAGTGCTGTAAGAAAAACCGATAAAAGCAAGTAAAAGATTTTTAGGTGCCTGGGTACATTTATTTCATTACCTCATTAACTGGAGGATCCCAAAGCAACAGCCAGATGGAGACACAAGTGGGAATACAGATAGGCACTGTTAGGCTTAGTCCATCCTGGCAGGTGGCTGGCCTGCTGTTTGCACCAATTTATGAAGGGCGTGCACACACATGGTTTACCATCATGCTGTGATGTCCCCTGTGCTTTTTTATGATCTCTGAACTTCAGTCTTCTCTCTCCCGAAACAGTGAGCTCAGGCATGTCCAAGAGAGTGCCTCAGTGCCTCCAAGTCTGTCAAAACACCTACATTACCTGTACAAAGAAATTCCGCTTCTCAAAACAGAGGATAAACAGCAGTAGGCATAATATATGGAGTTCCCCACACTTATTCTCCAGGCCTTGGCATTTCCAGCTTCAAAGTCACTTGAATGAATCTACCATGCTCCTCACTATTCTTTCACTTTTAACCCTGTCCTTTAACAGTGCCTTAAAGAGCTCTCCAAGTAGAAAATTTGTAGGGAACTGCAAGAAAGCAAAAATAGACTCATAAAGTTATCAATATGAAGAGATGAGGAAGTCAAAGACCTGTGCCAAGAAGAGCACAGATAAGAAACCCAAAGAATAAAACTGAGAATTTCCTTAGGACAATTATGCAATTTATTTTTCTTTGGTTAGATGCAGTGAAATGGGGCTGCCTGCAGAGCACGATGAGATCAAAGCCTTTCACAGTACATTGTATTCAGAAATCAGAAATTCNCACCTATCAAAGTTTTGGTGTAAAACGGTGGCTAGGGCTGTTTTGCAATACATAGAAAATCTCATAAGTTATCACTAAACACATGCAGTAACCTGTCGTGAGGATCGTAATAGTATATTTTATCTAGACCTGTTCCTTAGAAGTGCTGTAAGAAAAACCGATAAAAGCAAGTAAAAGATTTTTAGGTGCCTGGGTACATTTATTTCATTACCTCATTAACTGGAGGATCCCAAAGCAACAGCCAGATGGAGACACAAGTGGGAATACAGATAGGCACTGTTAGGCTTAGTCCATCCTGGCAGGTGGCTGGCCTGCTGTTTGCACCAATTTATGAAGGGCGTGCACACACATGGTTTACCATCATGCTGTGATGTCCCCTGTGCTTTTTTATGATCTCTGAACTTCAGTCTTCTCTCTCCCGAAACAGTGAGCTCAGGCATGTCCAAGAGAGTGCCTCAGTGCCTCCAAGTCTGTCAAAACACCTACATTACCTGTACAAAGAAATTCCGCTTCTCAAAACAGAGGATAAACAGCAGTAGGCATAATATATGGAGTTCCCCACACTTATTCTCCAGGCCTTGGCATTTCCAGCTTCAAAGTCACTTGAATGAATCTACCATGCTCCTCACTATTCTTTCACTTTTAACCCTGTCCTTTAACAGTGCCTTAAAGAGCTCTCCAAGTAGAAAATTTGTAGGGAACTGCAAGAAAGCAAAAATAGACTCATAAAGTTATCAATATGAAGAGATGAGGAAGTCAAAGACCTGTGCCAAGAAGAGCACAGATAAGAAACCCAAAGAATAAAACTGAGAATTTCCTTAGGACAATTATGCAATTTATTTTTCTTTGGTTAGATGCAGTGAAATGGGGCTGCCTGCAGAGCACGATGAGATCAAAGCCTTTCACAGTACATTGTATTCAGAAATCAGAAATTCAAATACAAATTTAGAAGTCCATTTTCCTTTATTTTTAAGCAGGGTATATTTAGCACTGTGTGATACAGAAGCAGTGGAATTGTTAACTCTGATTTTTGGCTGTTTCGTACTGGTGTTTCCAATAAGTTCTGATTAATGTTACCAGTGTTGCATCATCATTTATTTGTCATGCAGGAGTTGTTTATTCATTCATTGAGCAGAGAGGGATGGAAATTGTTACTGAATTAAACTGCATACACATCCCCAAGGCAATCACCCAATCAGGCCTTGTTACTTATTTAATCACAAATAACTGTTATGGATCCATTTTTCCATATTCAAACAAAACCAGTTTCATGCACAGGCTCCATTTAAAGCTCGTTAATCTTACACCATCATCTAGTAAAGGGTCCCAGACAACTTAATTTCATAAGGGCTGGACAGAAGAAGGTCTGTTTCTCTCTGTTTGTTCCTTCTTGTCTCATTCCTCAGAAACATTGATTTCCCTACAGGAAAAGTTTTTCTTTTTGTTTCTCAAAACACGACAAATCTGATTTACAAGAAATACTACCCTTAAAACTGCTATTTCTAATTAATTAAAGTTTGGTTAAATTTATTACAGACAGGAAGCATAGTAAGTGATTTAAACTTTAGAGATCTGGATTAAATTTCTCATAAGATTAGTATTGCAGAATTACAATGAAACCACAAGAGTTGTTATATTGTCATATTTTATATATTTTTAAAACCTGCTGTGATCTGTTTTCTGGCCTATACCTTTAATATTTATTCTGTTTCAGAATTCTACTTCTTCCATTGCTTTTGTTGTCCTGCTCATTGCAAGGGAGTTGGACTAGATGATCTCTAAAGGTCTCTTCCAACCCAAACTGTTCTATGATTCTATTTAATCCTCTGATTTAGCTGGTGTCCTTCTGTGTGACCTTTGGCAAGGTACTTCATTTTCCTAAGCCTCCATTTCCCAGGTGGACAACGAGGATTGCAGCACTTTCCTGTTTCATGTCTGTTCTGTGAGCTGTGTATTCTCATCTTTGGGAATGTACCTATAGAAATACCTGAAATAGACTGCAAATCCGTGTGTGAGACACAGCAAAGCTTTGCCTTAATATGTATTGCCTTTGAGTGACACACTGGATGTATACATAGTCCCAGATTCAACCCACAAAACTTGGGAAAATCCCACAATCTCGTCCTGTCATTCTGTCTGAGTGCTGGGATGTGACAGGGAGCCCTCCAGGGGCACTGAGAAAGGTGGTGCCACAGCCTTGGGCCATGGACAAGCAAAACTTGCATTTATTTTTCCCAGATGCCACCAGATGGCATCCCAGGATCACTAGTAATATTCGTTTGCCTTTGGAAAGTGGCTGGAACCTTAGGAAAAGTAGCAATAGCTTTTTTCTTTTTCTTTTTTTTTNTGTTTTTTTTTTTTTTTTTTTTTTTTTTTTTTTTTTCAGTTAATTGATTGAAAGTGTTTAAAACTTATCTCAGAAAACAGGCTGGTATTCTCAATGCTTCTGTGCAGAGAGACCAAATGAATTCTATCTGAATCTTGAAGGTCAATTGAAGAATAATGGAAAATGTTCCGTGTTGAATAGTAAAACATTTCGAATAGCACTAAAATTAATTATAGTGTTGCATTCATGAGAAGACAGGTTTTCCCCCTGAAATGTAGGATTTGTTAAATGCTGATTTCTTCTGGCTACAATTCATTGTACTCCTTTGAATTGACACCAAACTAAACATTTTCCTTCTAATTTCTGAATGTCTTTAAAATCTAGTAACACATACATCATTGATGTATGTTCATCCTTATGGTATTTTCCTCTATTAAGTGTATTATAACTATTAAGTAGCATTTTGATTTCTAATTGACATCAATGATTAATTTACTATATGCTGTGTACACACAGGTTAACTTTCAACTCAGATACTTATAACCCAAAGGAAACAGTTCATAATATCAGTGGAAGAATTATTTCAATTTTAGCAGTGGAAATGTGGTGCCAATGTGTTAAAGGATTTGTTTAAAATCATTTTAGAAGTCTGGGCCAAGTCTAGACTTAGAGGCTGCTTGAACTTGAATCTAACCCCAAGTTCTCTATCTGTTAGGGAAATGCAGTCTTCAATAAAAATAAAATGTAATGTTCCTTGATGTCATTTTTGCAGTTTTAAGTTTCACTTTCAATGCTATGGAATACATTACCTAATAAAACCGCAATAGGAACCCAATGTTGGTTACTTAAAATCACCTGCATGAGAACAATTTCTATGAGCCATATGCATTGTGCATACACATTTTGCGGTACAAATCTTAGAATTTTAGGAAAGAGGTACATAGTGAATACATTGTGATTTTTAGGGGAAATTCTGTCACTGATACATGGCATTATATATGCTTAATTTGCAACACCAGATTGAGCATCTCACTTCAGTGTTGTCTCTGGTCTTTTGTGCAAAGTTCCCCCTTGTAGAGGTAAGGTGTTCTCTTATGTTGATCAGATTTTGTCTTGTGTCTGTGCATCATTCTGCTGTCATTTTTTGTGAGATGTTTGCTATCCCTTATGAACAGTTTAAACACTTCTTTCTACTTAGTTCCTCCCACAAAACTCCTGCCCACCTTTTCACTCAGACCTGTAGCAAAAATACAATATGCATTTGTAAAAAAACTGAACTTTCTTCAATTTCTACTCCAAAATGTGTGAGTACAGAGCAGGATAGAGTGTAAGGACTTGTTCTTACTTTTAGCAAATATTTATATTTTATATTTGCTACAGCTATATTTGACCTTGACACTGACTTCCCTTACTGTGGTGCGCAGAAGCTTTCAGCTTCCTAAATGAAAATGGGGTTTTGGTCATGGTAAAAACAGGCAAAGAATGCATTTTGTTGCCCAGTTACAAAACTAAGAAAAATGGCAAATACCATTGGTTTTCCTTCTCAAATTTTCTTTCTTCCAAAATGCAACTGGCTTGGAAAATGTCTGAAACATCTCTATAGGATCTGGAATCTTTTTCCCATGAAGCATCAGTTTGACACTCTTACATAATGGTGTTAGATACTCGCTTTGCAGTATTATTTGCAGAAGGACTGGTCATATCCATAGGACACTTACTTCCCTTTGGTGATGTGAATGGTGTATGACTCTGCCTTCTGAATTAGGACAATCCATCAGATTCTGTGGCCTTTAGCTGTAATTGCCTATAAAGTCTCTTGTAATGTTTTTGACATTAATCCTACTTAGTCAATGTGTTTACTATGTAAACTAGCTTTGCAGTAAAGTATAGAGCACTGTATAGTATATATTGAGAATGTTAGTATGTAATCAGTGCGGTGATTTAAATGGGTAATTTTAAAGAAGTAGAATTTGTCTGAAACTCAAGCAAGAATATGTTGCTAAGCATATTCAAAGGATCAATACTGAATGGTTGGTGATATATGAGACAGATCTGTAAAAAGAAAATCTGTAGGGAGAAAAGGAGCTGAGAGCACAGCTGTCGTCATAAGTTAATGGGATGACAACAACTAGAAGGACAGGTAGATTAAGCTCCTTAGAAAAATAAAATATATTAATCTAAATTCAGACACTGCTCACTTTGGGAAGCACAGACTATATAACCCTTTAGGTCCCCTCTATAGCCAGCAGAAAGATGTAGCCACTTGTGAGTACAATTTACCTTGCCCTAAAGTAGACATTTTACATGGGTCAGATGACCATTTTGCTGTAAAAAATTATATTTCTTTTCACTGATTATAGAGAGTTTGTCATGATTTCCTTTATTGAAATAGATCCCTTCCAAACTGACAAAATATTCACGAATCTTTATAGTGGATAATATGGAAAAATAAGTATAAGTCAGATAATTCTGGATTTTATTCTGACCAATAAAGAAGAATGGCCTAAAAATGGGAGAATGAAACAATGAAATATAACTTGCCCTTGAGTGTAGTGTATTTGACCAAATAGTGTAGTGGCAAAGTTTATGATTTTATGCTGTAAGGAAATAAGAAAGTAAAATTAATTTCAAAACCAATTTGCTATGCATTCCCAGTGGTGAAATTCAAGTTCAATACTGAAAAAGTGAAAGCTGAGTTAGTCACTCTGGTTATATCAACCTGACTCCTAAGAATGTGTGTTAGGTAAAATTTGGGGAAAAATTCAGAAGGGCAAGGTGTAAAATGGACTATAACTTCCAAGAAATAGAAAAAGTAGCAAGAAAATGTTTGAAAATATAAAACCAAGCAATAAATTAGTTTCCCAAAGAATTGGAAGAAAGACTGTTTAAAAGTGAGACCATGGAGAGTTCAAACCTTCAGTGCATTTTTTTGTTTTGTTTTGTCTTTAGGAAAAGTTGGATCCATGATCATCCAATTAGGGCAGTTAGGAGGAAACAGAGAAAAGTCTTTAAAGTGGATCAAGGCAAAACCAGATTAGAACTTAGACAAATTAGATGTTGAAAACAACTGGAGTTGGTTATTGTATACTTAAGGAACTATTCAATGCAGTCTGTTCAGAATTTTATTCAAGAACTGAAGGAATATTTGGGAGTATGGAGAAGCCTTCCCAGTTTTCAGGGAAAACTTCTAGGGGAAATAATCAGTCTATTTGCAGATACTGAGAAAACAGAAGGACAAGTAATAATCACGATGAATTTTGCAGGAAAAAGATGTAAAATATAATACCCCTCCTGAAAGAACAGCAGCCACATGACTGGAGATGAAACCATAAATGTCACTTTGCCACAAACTTCCAGCCCTTGTTAGGTGCCTGTCATCTTTGTATGGTAGCAGATCACAAGCCTTACCCAAAAAACAGAAAAAAAAAGAGAAAAGCAAAGATGCTGTCATGGCAGGATCTAATGGGAAGATCTGGGTCAAACCAGATGGTTAATGCAAGTTCAGACATTGCTGACAACACTGGGAATTCTTGGATTTGAGGGTACGTTTGAAATGGCAATAGGTCTCTAAGAGTCCTCAACCTAATTATGTTTGTATGGGACCATCTGGGTGCACAGTGCTCTGCCTTTGCAGATAAACTTAGTTTCACCTCTTACAATGTACATAGACATATGTTCAGTACTCGTCGTCATAATTAACCAAAAACATTTCACAAAACTGAATCACCCATGCAACTTCCCTGCACCAGAGGAAATATTTAGAGGTACAGAAGGAAACTGGACACTCAATGAAGAGAAGCTGGGTGGAAACACAAATTTATACTTTTGAAAGCTCTCTCTTTTATATATTTAAAGAAATAGCTCTTTGAAAAAAATTAAATCTTTTGGAGTTTAGAGCCCATGTCAGGAAAGCCCTAGCATCTTGCTTGACAATAAAAATTCATTTTAATGAAGTATGAACTGTTTCAGTGTTAACACTGCCATCTGGAAATACTCACCCTTGGAGAAGAGAGCTGGTAGCGAACTGGTTTTCAGTGTTGTTGGTAAATATACATGATCTGGAAGTGGAACTTAGACATATTTAGCCTTGAAATATGATGCACTTGTTTTGTAATGAGGGCAACTGTGTTGCATGGCCACAGAAGCTCATAGACTTGCCACTTTGGAACTTCAAAATAAAAAAGATTACTTTCAAAAATACAAGTTTAATGGAGCTTCTAGGGAGAAAAAAATACCATCTGCATATTCTGGAATGCTGCATACATTGGTGAGTAGAGCTTCCTTTTGTCTCATTAATCTAGGAATTTGTCTTCCAGCTGGATTTCTCTCTTTCTATCACCATCCCCTGCCCCCATCTTTCTGCAATCCATAACATACCTGACAATTGCCTTGATTCAGTAACTGTTTCCTAAATTAACTCTCACATTACCAAGCATGGAATCAAAAGCCATTAAAGTATACTAACAACTCTCATGAATCATAAAAAATGTGTCTTTTTTTTTTTCCCAAAAGTGTCAACTATCAGACCTGTCAGTTCTGTGTCATGCAGAGCTAGTAAATTGGCCTAGACTAGAGGATGTGTATTTTTGCTGTGATGAAATAATCAGTTGTCTCTAAAACATTCATTTTACAATTGCCTCAATAAGTAGAAAGTCAGATGGCAAACTGCTTGCTCTTCAGCTCCTTATAGTTTAAGGAGGAATTGGCATTCAATTTAAACATTCTGACTTAGCAAATTTTGGTTTAACACTGTCAAACAGAATTGTGTCACATCTGATACACTGAAGCTATGGAATGAGCTTTACGCTCTTGAGTGTTGCCTTACTGGCATCACCAAGAAAATTTGAAACCCAAACTGCTACTACTGGAAAAAATGGCTACAATCCCTGAGCTTTATTCCTTCAGAGATTTGCCTCAATCTGGACTTTTGCCTTGTACTCAAATAAGCTAGAGTCCAAGAATCATTCTGCTCTACTGCCCAGTCAGTTTTGGGTTTCTGAGTGATTAAAAAAATTATCATGTGACACAAGCTACAAAGTAATAGAAATGGATGACCCATTAAATAGGGTATCGAAGGGATATCTGCAGTAGTCTGTTGGAGGAGATTGTAAAGATCAGAGAGTTTTAATATAAAATGTGAGCACTGAACACATGTAGAGCTGAAGATTCCATTAAGTCACAGAATATGCCAAGTTGGACAGGATCCACAAGGATCATCAAATCCAGCTCTTACTGCTGCACAAGACTATCCTCAAGAGTCACACCATGTGCCCAAGAGTATCATCCAAATTTTTCTTGAACTCTGTCAAGCTTAGTGCTGTGTCCCCTTCTGTCCCAGTGCCCAACCACCCTCTGGGTGAAGAACCTAACCCTTCCCTGACACAACTTCAGCCCATTCCCTCAGGGTTCTGTCACTGGTCACCACAGAGAAAACATCAGTGTCTTCCTCCTCTTCCCCTCCCAAGCAAGTTGTAGGCTGCAATGAGGTCTCCCCTCAGCTTCCTCTTCTCCAGACTGAAAAACCAAGTGACCTCAGCTGCCCCTCATATGGCTTCACCTGAAGGCCCTTCACCATCTTCACTACCCTCCTTTGGACCAACTCTAGCAGCTTAATGTCTTTCTTATATTGCAGTGACCAAAACTACTGCAATATTCAAGGTGAGGCCTCACCGATGCAGACCAGAGTGTGACAATCCCCTCCTTCAACAGGCTGGTAATGCTTTGCCTGATGTCACCCAGGACACAGTTGGCCCTCTTGGCTGCCAGGGTACTGCTGACTCATATTCAACTTGCCATTGACCAGGACCCACAGGTTTCTTTCCATGGCACTGATTTCCAGCATCTCATTCCCCAGTGTTTGTACACCCAGGGTTGTCCCATCCCAGGGGCAGAATCCGGCACTTTCCCTTGTTGAACTTCTTATGGTTGGTGATTGCCCAGTCCTCTAATTTGTCAGTCTCTCTGCAGGGCCTCCCTGCCTTCAAGGGAGTTAACAGCTATTCCTAGTTTTGTGTCATCTGCAGACTTGCTTGGTATCCCTTCCAGTCTTGCATCCACATAATTTATGACAATGTTGAAGAGCACTGGGCCTAAGATGGAGCCCTGTGGAACCCCACTAGTGACAGGTCAGCAGTCTTATGTTACCCCATTCACCCTCTGTACTCAACCCATGAGCCAGTTGCTCACCTACCATGTGATGTGTTTGTCTAGCTGTGTACTGAACATTTTGCCCAGAAGGATACTGTGGGAGACAATATTGAAAGCTTTACTGAAATCCAAAAAGATTACTTCAGTTGGCTTCTCTTGATCAGCTAGATGGGTTACCTTGTCATAAAAAGAAATCAGGTTTGATAAGCAGGACTTCCTTCTCATGAAGCCGTGCTGGTTGTGATGAATGACTGCATCTTTAAGGTGTTTTTCAATATCTCCCAGAATAATCTTCTCCATAACTTTACCAGTCCCTGCAGTAAGACTTACAGGCCTGTAGTTTCTGCGGTCCTTTCTCTTGACCTTCTTGAAAATTGGGATGATGATTTTCAGTCAGTCAGCTGTGATCTCTCTGGATTCCCAAAACCGCTCAAAAATTGCAAGATGTTTTGCAATGACATCAGCCACCTCATTGAGGATTCTGGGATGAATCCCATCAAGCCCCATAGATTTGTAGGGATCCAGCTGGAACAACAGATCCTGCACAATTTCAGGGTTGACTGAGAGTTGATCATTCTCACAGTCGTGGTCCTCCAGCTCAGGGCACTGAGACACCTTTGGTCCATCATCCTTTTTGAAGACAGAGGCAAAGAAAGTGTTAAACACCTTTGTCTTGTCTCTGTCCCTGTTTGTGAGGTGACCATTATCATCCTGTAACAGGACAATTATATTTCTGTACTGCCTATCGTCATTAATATATTTGAAAAAACCTCTTTTTATTGTCCCCCATATTTCTGGCCAGCTTCAACTCCATTTGAACTTTGACCATAAGAATTTTCTGTTTACAGTGACAAGCAGCATCTCTGTTTTCTTCCCATATCACTTCACCTTGCTTCCACTGGGTATACATCTTTCTTTTTTGACCTATTCCAAGAGAAGATTCCTGTTCAGCCAAACCAGCCTTCTGCCTCACCTGTTTGACTTCTAATATTTGGGAATTGCCTGCTCCTGTGCCCATAGGAGGTAATGTTTAAAAAGTGACCGGGACTCATGGACCCCAGCACCTGCAAAAACATTTTTCCAGGGGACCTTACTTACTAATTCCCTTAGCTGCTCTCCTCATGTCCAGAGTTGAGGTTTTGTGGCACTTTTCCTCCAGTCAAGAAAGATTTTAAACTCACTTTGTGGTCACTGTGCCAAGATGGCTGTCAATCTCCACTTAGCTCACGAGATCCACTCTGTTAACAAGCAGTAGATCAAGTAGATCATCTTTCTGAGTTGGTTCCCTTAGGACCTGTTCCATAAAGTTGCCATCCAGGTTTTTGGAGAATCTTCTGGCCAGTATTACACCAGCTGTGTGGTGTGCCCAGTTAATTTCTGGCAGGTTGAAGTTCCCCATAAGAACAAAGGCAGTCAACTTGGAAGTGTCCCTTAGTTCCTCAGAGAATAATTCATTGGCATAATTGTCCTGGATAGGAGGTAGACTCCTATGATGACATCCACATTATTTGTTTGCCCTTTGATTCTTACCCAGAGGCTCACAACTCTGCCATTGCCGACTGTGAGCCCCATATATTCTAACCCTTCTTTTACATATGGCGCCACTCATCCATCTCTTCTGCCCTGCCTATCCCTCCTGAAGAGCCAGTAACCACTGAACAGGGCACTCCAGTCACAGGACTCATCCCACTCATCACCGACAAGCCTGGTTTTGCCCCTTTCCAAGCCAGTTTAAAGCCCTGTCAGCAAGCCCCAGTAGCTCCTGTGTTAGAACTCTTTTTCCCCTCGGAGACAGGTGCATCCCATCAGGTGTCAGTAGACCAGGTGTTGAGTAGATCATCCCATAATCAAAAAACCCAATATTTTTCCAATTACATCAGCCTCAATTACATCAGCTGCAGAGCCACTTGTTGACCTGATGAATCTCCCTATTCCTGTCAATATTATTTCTCGTTACCAGAAGGATGGAGGAAATCACTATCTGTTCCTGAACCCTCTACCAATCATCCCAGGGCCCTAAAGTCCCTTTTGATTGCTCTGACTTCTCTTTGATATTTCATCACTGCCAGTTTGAACAACCAATAGTGGATAGTAATCAGAGAGCCTTATTAGACCGGAGAGTTTTCCAATCTCCCTTCTCAGGGCCCCTGGGAGACAGCAGACTTCCCTGTGAATTGGGTTCCATCTGCATATCAGGCCCTCCATTCCCCTTAGGAGGGAGTCTCCAATTACAACTACCCTTCTTTTCCTGTTAACAGAGGAGGTCTTGATGCAAGGCAGAGATGGTGTTGTTCTAGGAGGCCCCACTACCCCAGAAGGACCTTTGCCCACCTCACCAGTTGTCTGGTCTTCTAGTTCTAGAGCCTGTTGTAGAAGATGCCAGTTCTATTTGTTAAATTCTGAGAAGGAGGAGGAACCTTCCTCCTGGTACGTGCAGTGACCCACTTCCAGCCTTCATCTTTAACAGACCCTTGACTAGCAGTCCTTTGACAAACTACCCTGCAGGGCTCTGAATCTACCTGCTTCTCCACTACAATGGAAGTTTGAGACTCACAAGAGTCTTGAGACTAGCATCTCAGAAAACAATTGATCTGTCTCTTGCTCATTTGGTTGAATGCTGCATAGCCTGTTCACTTCTTCCCATCCACGTGGTCACCTAGTGACATGGATCTCAGTCTACAGTTCAGCCATATTCATTGCCTCATGGTCCCTGGGGTGAACTCAGTAAAGATTTGCCATGGCACAAGCCAGTGGCCATCTTGCCTCTCACAGGCCACAACATCATATTCTGTGGATGTGGAAGTATGAATAAACCTATCAAGCAGAGCTCAAGGCAAGGATTCCAATTTTTGAATTCACCACTAACTTAGTGCTCAGGGTCAGACAAATCACCAATGTCCTTCTGTCTCTAAGCAGCCTCTAAAATCGGTTGACCTTTTTATTTCAGTTGCCGAGTACCCATTGTATGTTGGCTTCGGCTGAAATTAAGTTCTTATCATCTTTGAGGTATAAGGAACTTGTTAAAATGGAAACCTTTACCTTCTTTCAGAAGCAGGAGAATGCCAATCATTATTTCTGCTTATAAATTTCACATCCTTTGAAATTCAAATGTGAAGCAAGAACCTGCAGCATTATGAGCAAAACTGAACAGTGCTGGTTTAGCCATATCTATACACTGGAAGGAAAAATACCTTTTAGACCTGTGTGAAATTCAAGGTATATGGAATAAATGCTACTAATAGGGGAATGTCTAAGTTACTCAGGATGAGAGCAGGAGACAAGGAAATCCAAATGCTGAAACCAGAGTTAGGGAGAAAGAGAGATATTTCAGAAAGGCAAGAAAGTGAATGGAAGTAACAGTCAAGTGTAAAGTAAAAGGTGTAGGAGGGAGGAGGGACATTGCGACATTTTATCAATTCAGAGTAGGATGAGAGCAAGAATTGTAAAGGAGATGGTATATGTGAAGGCTTGAAAAGATCACACTGTAGTGAGATACACAAGATTAGGTGGTGCATAAATATAAGGATGTTTGACCACGCCTGAGGAGGGAAGGTAAAAAAAGCAGCAACTAGATTTTAATTTAAGAGCTAATGATGAGCTCTCCATTTTAACAATATTGAATATTCTTACTAAGTATTTTGTTTGATGGATGAGTGTTTTGTGTATAAAATTGATTAAAAGTAATATTTATATTTATTTCAAAATTGGTTTAAAAATATTGGCCTTGGTTATTAGCTAGTACAGTACTCCTATAGGTATTTTTCATTGCTAATACCTGTTAGCTTTATATAAAAAAAATATGTGCCTCTGTTTAAACTTTACCATTTAGTAATGTGACAAAATGCCACTGATCACCTGGTAGTTGCTGGATCACATCTGGTTCAGGCTGGTAATTGAACAAGCTCATAGCTATTTAGTGACCTGAATGAAATAAGTTTCATGTCCATTCAGGCCCCAGTGAGCCTATGTGTCCTTTTCAAAAGTTGTTGTTTATTTCTTAAACTTGTTTTAAGGAATTCTGGTGGAACTGAGGGGAAAGGGCTCTTAAGCTGTCACTGCAGTGAACTCTTCAGTGAAATTATTCCAGTCTCAAAGTTCGCCAATCTGGCATTCACAAAAGCTACAATCACATGGGAAGCAGATTTTGTATCGGAAGAATTTCTGTACAGTTTACATTAAAAAATAAGTCTGTGCCTGTGTTTAAAGGCTTAACAGGTATCATTTGGAATGATTCATGTGGTCTGGTGAGTCATAAAGCTTGTTGGTTCCTACTGTAAATGGCAGTGTGTTCAAGACACCTCTTCAATAACATAATATTAATTTTCTTTCTGCTTCAAAGATGCTTTGATACTTCTTTCTTTTGCCTTAGCTGCCTCCTTAAAGTTCCTGGCAGAAAAAGGCATAATATAGCTTGTACCCCCACAGTGGTTCTTGCTTTCCAGAGAGAGGAGAGTTTGCATCTAGAATGTCCAGCTCATCAGAGCATAAAGACCAACTTACTAGAGGCAAAAGTTGCAACTTTAAGGTAGCCAGACAAGGAAAATTGAAAAGGTCACTGAAGTTGCTGGCCCATGAAAAGAGAGAAGGAAGATGCTAGGCGTGGAGAATAGCAGAAGAGACATGATACTGTGTTTTCAGTGGAGTTTAGGATGAGAAAACCACTGTGCTTCTATGTGCTGAACTAAGCAGTTCTAACTAACCAGAAGAAAATGCAGACACAGAACATATCAGAAGTGAGAAAAGTGAGAGAAAAGCAATAAAACAAGCCTGAAAATTTAACAGAAGCTAAGCTGGAGAGTAAAGACTCCAGTCCCTCTGTACATATCTCCTTTCTCTCTATTTCTAAACATTTCCTTCAGTAGCCAAGTAAAGACTCTCCCATATCAGCATTTCCCCCTGCCGAGTGTCACCCCATGGGCATGTTCTGGAGTGTCTGTGGTGCTGAGCCCACCCTACTTCCACAGCACTTCCAGCAGCACCCATCAGAGTCTTGGCCTAAGGTTGGATGTGTGGCCTTTGCTTTGCACAAAGCTGGCCTGTCTAAGCTGAAGATCATTGCTCAAGGACTGTACTTTGCTGACATGTCTTGGTTTCTTAGAATTGTTGTACTTTTTGGTGGACTGTATCGGTTGCCAAGAGTCATGTGGGCTACTGTGTAGAATGATTATGCCATCTGCTTGTGAGGAAGATATTCCGTAGACATGTCCAGGGCAGATCATCCCTAATGTGTGTTTTTCCAATGTTCCTTGTCTTGCCAGAAGACTGTGCTTCTATCACCTAGGGGTTGATGTTCTATATTCCATTTCCAATGACCAAGCAGGACTGTTGGAGAATATGGCTCAGCTTTCCTCTCATCTTTTATTAATGTGCTTGAGAATATAAGTTGATGTGCAAAGTTAAAGCAGATAAACAGGGTTCTTTGTATCTTCTCTTAATGCAAACAGTGGAAATTCTGGTGGTAAACAGTTGTCTTTATTCAGATTTCTGTTTGCTTTTTCAGGCACCAAAAGCTCTTAGTTTTTGAGTTTAACAAATAAAAGAATTTAGATACAACTTGAAAACTCTGCTTTATTATTTGTTCCATGGTAAAAAAGTGCCTTTTCTTCACAATTTAATTTATTTTATAGAAGCACTGTACTATATCAGTGACAAAGAAGAAATTAAAACAAATCCTTTGTTTCTTCCCCAGGGAAGGGATGTGTTTTTTCTTTCTTTTCCAATTCTACAAGACATTCCAAGTGTTCATTTAATCACTGCCCAATCACAAAATTAGAAGGGTTAGATAAAGAAGTTGCTAAATAAACCTTTCTGCTACCCTCTATTTGACCTACATGCAAATCATGGTCACATTCTAACAGAAGACCACCAGACTGTAGCAAGTCCATTCAGAGCACAACCAATTTGTACTAATATGGGCTACTCAAATATTTTAAAGCAAATATAACTCTTCCAATTTTAGATCAGTTCAATCTATGTGAAAAGTAAATCTTATCTTTTATTTCTTTTATGATTCAGTATTAAATGAATTAGGTCATGTTTTATTTTGGGTCAATGAATGCAAAGGCAATTACTGTAATTACTGTGAACTGCAGTTGCATCTTTTTCTCCATCTCAGTTTAGTTTTGACTCTATTTTTCAACTATAATCTCCTATTGCGGCACTTCTCTATGTTGGTAAGCTTTCAAACTGCTTTTTGCCACAGCATGCAGAAGAGACAGACATCTGTATAAGCTGCAGGCTCTTCTTATTTCCATTATGTCGAATTCATTTTGAAGTTAGGCATCAGAAATTGTGCAGTCAAGTTCATTCTGGGCCAGGACATCAGGGCTATGCAGCTCAGAACAGCTACTTTGCTTATTGTATAATCCTTCTTAAAGGAAGCAAGCCCATTTATAATAGGAAAAAAAAAAAAAAAAAAAGAAAACCAAAACATCTTTGATATGCATTAAACTTCCCTGCCCACACTTGCAACTTTTTTTCGCTTTCTTTTGTTGATTGTTCTCATGTTAAATTACCTTAAATTAATTGAAAGCAGTAATTGATATAAGATTTAACAATTTGCAATTAAATAATGTCAGGGAAAAATGTCACTGCACACCTTATTATAAGATATCATATAAATTATACTTAAGTCATTGTTTTGGAGGAAGAGGCAAGACAGAGTATTATGTGTATTATTCTTTCAGAACTCTTGTTCATTTTGGTCCAATGATAAAAATTTGATTAAAACATAAATTAATGGTGCCTTTCATCAAGATTTAATGTTGATACATGAATATACTGGTTTTCATCTAGAAGATTTGGGAGTTGATTGTATTTGTGTTTAAATGTTGGGAAATGATACCCAGAAATCAAGTTAGCATCTACGCTTTTTATTCTTTAAAAAATCGGACTAGGTCATAAGTAATTTCTAAATTTAACGCCTATTATTCTACAGTGAGAGTCTGTCACTGTTGGTGAGCAAAATAACATGCAAACAGACGTCTCCCTACCTATTTGGCAATGGTTATTTGATTTTTTTTCTGCAGTTGTGCATCTTCAAGAAAGAGATCACTGTTTCAACAACCTAATATAGTCAGGTCATTTACCTGTTCAACATTACTTTATCTGATTTGTCTAGCTTGATTACCATCTAGATAAAATTTGCAGAAGATAGTACTTGTGTGTTATTTTCTCTCTGACATTTCTTCTCCTTGCTTTTTGGTTTCAGCCACTCAGATCTCTTAAGTCCTCCTCAAGTGTCCATCCTCACCTATATCCTAACAGAAAAGTGAAATTATTTTCAGCGAAATTCATTCACCACAATATGTTGTGTTTGCACCTTGGGCAATCATTTCTTCTACAAGGGTGCAAAGAGCAGAAAGTAGTCAGCTGCCATTTCAGGGGCTTCTTGTTGTTCTGTGGAAAAGTGAAAAATGTTTGTGTAACAACTTTGGTGACATTCCTACCTTATAGTCTTGGTGCATTTATTAGGATTTTACTTATTAGCTCACATATACATAGAATTATTGTTTCTCAGAGGAGAAGGAGAATAACCATGTGATTTCCTTATTCTTTCATACATCCTCACTTTTTATCTGTAAAGTGATTATTGGGATATATTAATGATGTTTTAAAGGTTCTGTACTATTAACACAACTCTTACAGACCACCACAGTGTTTCCCTATGTTGCTTAAGAAAGGTTTGTGTTCTTGTGAAGAACACAGTGTTTAAGTGTTTAAGCTTAAGTATGTGAACATAGCTAAACAAAATTATTTTTTTCTTGGAACTTTCTAATGCTGACCAGGTGTCATCATCTATATCCATCTCCCCAGCTCAGGAATTCAGGAATGTTTTTTAAGCTGTTCTTCTTCCTTGAGACTCTCACAAGGATTCCAGTTATGAAAGGGAAAAGCACATAGATAAAAGCTAAGCTTTCTATTAAAGGAAAGGTTACTTAGCTTCAAAATCGTCTTCTTCAAAGAATCAAGACTGATATTTCATTTATGGCATTGTACTTCTTAAATTTAAGGATTTTGCTCAAACTTCCATTGTACCAGGGCTGAATTAGTAATTGGAGTGCTGGTCCATCTGTGCCCAGTGCAATGCAGCATCAAGTGTCAATATCATCACTGACTAAAAGTAGGGCATAGCACCTCTTTTTCTGCAGCAGTAGCCTAAGTTGTGTTGATTTCAGGAAACTGTTATCCTCCACAGAGGTTGCAAAGTCCTCTGCAATCTTCCTCTTCAGGTATTTTCAATGTTGTGCATTAAAATGGATTTTATGACACTGAAAGCTCTGATTTTCTTCTTTGTTCTTCTAGAGTGCACATAATTATTGCTCTCTAAGGGCTATATTCCTAGACTGAATTTCAGTGAGTTTTTCCCAGGGGTTTATGTGCATAGCTTTGATGAAAGCTTTAGAATGTTTGGCTCTTTTTTTTTTTTTGAAAGCTTCCATCAGCCATTATAAGAGCCATTGCTTTCAAACATGGAGATGAGACAACTGAGGACTCTTGTGTATAGAAAAATTATGAAGTTTATTGTATTATATTATATTTGCCCTATGCTCGGAATTTCTGTTTACAGTCCACAGTTTTACAGCATCATGTAGTCTTCTGGATCAGATACTGTGGTATTCTCCTGGGCTTTATCTTATTATTATCACAAATTAATTTTTCTAAGAGGAATAGCCTAAGTGTTGTTCACATACCAGTAAGGACTAGATTTCGTCATGCAAATATGCAAGAAAATTTTTGTGATGTGGGTAGTGAGACACTGGCACAGGTTACCCAGAGAAGTAGTGGATGCTCCATGCCTAAACATTCAAGGTCAGGTTGGTCAGAGCTCTGAGCAGCATGATCTAGTTAAAGATGTCCCTGCCCATAGCAGAGGGCCTTTAAAGAACCCAAATTATTCTATGACTCTATGATTCTATGGAAAATAATGATTGTGTTCCAAAAACATCACATTCTCTAAAATTTGATGAAAGACAGCAAGTTAAAATGCGCCAGTTTCTAAATGTTATTGATCAAAAATAATGTATTCATAATAGACTCAATAGCTGTTATTTTTAAAGTTCTATGGAATCAAATGTATTTTTGTAAGCCTTAAAAATTTGTTAAAATTTAAATAAAATAAACCCCAAGTTTTCAATATGTGCCTAGCCATCTTATGACAGCAGTTGATAAACATAAACATGAATAGTTGCTATAGCTGAGAATTTGGGGCTTGTGTCATGTCCTGCTTGCTTATTAAATCTATGACATTGTTCTCTTTCTTCCCTCTGCCCTTTATATCCTTTCTTTTTCTCTTTTCTTGAACAACCAGAAATGGATTTCCGATACATTGGCAACAATCTGCTGAGGTCGTTACATATCAGAAGTTGCCTATTTTTCATTGAAACATTATGAAGTGGAAACTAGAATGAGAGGAAAGACAGATAAATAAACAAATCAATACATAAACAAGCAAATTAAGGAAATCTCACACACTTCAATATAGCCAGACAGTAACCCTTCCACTTGAAAGCAGGATTCAAGTTTTTGGAGCAGTTACTAATTCTGTATATGAATTTTATCTCTTCCTTGGGATACTGCTGACAAATCTTGTAACATCACAAGTACAAACCAAAAGAGTTCTGAAACTGCCCCTGAGTTTTAGGGGAGTATTACCTACTTTGTTCTACTCTATTGCACTTCCATTGCTTATGCAGCAAAAAATTATTAAGAAAAAAGAAACCCTGTGGAAAGATCTGTGAATGTTGAACAGGAGAGCTGGGGAAGCTGTATCTGATAGCAACTCCGGTGCTATCATATGCAAGATAGAGGGGTATTTCTAGGCAATAGTAGAAGGGGTTGCAATGAACAGAAAACAGTAGTTGGGGGTTTTGCTCTGAAATTTCTCCAACCAGCAGCTTTTGTTAGACAAGCTCTATATGTCTCTGTGTTTCCCTGATGCTACTGACTGGGCTTGCAGAGTTTGGTTGAAGGAGCAGTTTCCTTGCTTGCAGTATTCTACAGTGACCTTCAAAACCACAGAAAATTCATCTTTTGAACTTGTATGTGAAATGGTATTGATTAATGAAGAGATAATCAAAAATGTAAGCTCAGTAGAGCAGGAAACCCCCAAAAACAGTGGTCAGAGACTATGCATGCATAAGCATAGTCAAACTATGGGGTATGCGCGTATCCTCATGGCCAGTCAAAGGTAATATCCTCTCAGCCTTATTGATTTTGTACTCTTGCTTTTGCATCTGAGCAATCTGACCTTTACATCCATCAGATATTTGCAAAAAAAACCCACTTCTTCCTTTCTGTCTAATGTTGAACTACTCAGACCTATTGTTGTTTTCCTTCCTTCCGTAGGTGAACGGTATTGATCTTCGAGGTGCTACCCACGAGCAGGCTGCAGCTGCACTCAAAGGAGCTGGGCAGACGGTAACAATCATTGCACAATACCAGCCAGAGGGTAAGTAAAATAATAAACTTAAAGACATATGGTAAAAGAGAAGTGCTTTCAAGCCACTCATTTAGCAGGATGAGGCTGTTGTAGATAGTGAATTTCCCAGCTATCATCAGGCAGTCATCTGGCATGAAAATTAAAGTGACAATTTTATCCCAAGGAAATGATGGTATTTTTGCTACAGACTTGGCTTTTAGAAGTATTCTATGCAACTGTAAGAGCTATCTTTAAATGTTCATATAATAAGACAATAGTCAACACTTAGTTAATCATTTTACTCTCATTAGTGCTCATTTTATGTTATCTTCTGTTCTCCTCCTGGAGACAGGTAGTGCAAACGATAGGTTAAAAAAGAACAGAAGTGTCAGGAAGATCTGACAATAGTTCTAATTTGACTGAAGCAAACAAAGATAAATGCTTCCTGAAGAATGTGTAGGGCTCCCTGTTATTACTTTTGGATGACAGTTTCTTTTTACCTTCAAGGCAATTAGACCTGGATACAAGTACTTATTAGAGAAAATGACAGCTTTCTAAATAAAAGCATCGACAGCAAAATGTAAGGCATTTAAGGTGGGATGTCTCTCATCCAAATTTTGCCATCTAATATTAAGCTTTTTGATTTGAAGTCCAGAATTAAAGGGGACAACTGCTTCCTGTTGTCCATGAACAGCGATCCAAATGACTGTCTGAAGTTCTCAAGGAATTTTGAAAGGTATATCACTTTCTGATGGGAACTAAAGATGTTTTTCCTCTACAGTAGTTGTTACTTTGAACGTTTTGACAGATTAATTCAGCAACTGGAGATGTCTGTGAAGACTTGCTGGCACTGTGTTATCAGGTTTCAGTAAACAGTTCTAGCTCAATTTACAAGTTATGACTTGTTAACTACAAGTTGTTGATTCTGCCTGATTGTGCCCAGCATAGTACACATGTAGGTCTCAGGTGAAACAACAGCTTTAATAACACACTCAGTCAGTCAGGTTATTTTCAGTGAAGATGAGTTAATATTCCCAGAATTTATCCAATGTGATACTTGCTTTTGTTTCTCTAGATCCTGATGATAGCACACAAAGAGAAAAACAGGTTCTATTTTAGTCAAATATACAATTGTGCTTCAGATCTGGAATCAAGCATCCATTTAGTAGTTTATGTGAATTTGGGTCACCAAATAGAATAAATTAGGCCATACTAAGAAATGGGCAGATGAGACCAAATTAAATTGAAAATCTATCTTTAGTTAAATAAATGGAATGTATTAATATAAAAATGCATAAGTAGTAATCAGAGTTATTTCAAAGAAAAAGCATTGAAAAACAATTGCATTACAGATAGCTGTCCACACTGGATTCTGAATGAAACCATGTTCCTATTAGTTCTGGCAGTCTTGTTTGCTGTCTGGTGATTTTATACTACAATTATCACCATGGTGTCTGAGTACTTGTAGCAGTCACTGGCATTTCACAGTTCTTCTATGCCATTGTTAATACACAAAAAAAATACCTCGCTTGACAGCTTTTTCCTATTATAATTGAACTTTTAGTTGACATACTTTTATCCCGCATTTTAGCAGCTCTGTACTGTGTCAAATTTGGTTTGGGTGAACACACAATTCAAATGATGCTGATGAATTCCACCAAGTATTATATTGCATATTTATTCCATTTTTCCTCTGATGTTGCTCCATTCACCAAAAACCCTGTTGAGGGCAGACTAGTCCCAACTGCATGACTTCTTGTCAGTGAAGCAAAGGCAGTTTTCTGTTTCAGCTGAATAGCTCAAGACATACCAAAAAGAGTGAAGCTTGTAAAGGACGTTTCCTGAAATTTAGCCTTTTTATAGTAAATGATTGAAACTTTTCAGTACAGGGTTTTTCTTGGAGGAAAGNATTTCAGTAGTTGTCCAGCATGTGTTATATTACTGCTGAAGTATTTAATTTTAATGCTACATGATGGTTTTTGCAAACTGCGTAAATCAGATGTGAAATGAAATATTTTTTTACTGACAAATCCCTAACAGCAAAGAAAGGTGAAATAATTTTTAAACAGTTGTTTAAGTAGCCTTCACAGAGAATTATTTAAGGATTTACATACACAGAAAGACAAACACACTCCATAAAAAGCATAAATACTTCTTTTATTCTAAAGATATTGCAGAACTCTTCTTGTCCTTTCTTTGAAATTTATACCTGATTTCATATGTACCATATCTTGTTGCACATATTGGAACATAGTCATGAAATAGAATCTTAAAACTATATAGCTGTGCTTCCCACAGGAGCTTCTCACTTTCAAATGCTTCCAAAACTAGTAGAGTACATAAGCAAAGTAGCTTGTAGCTTGATTCTTCCATTGTCACACTGGAAGTTCTTGGTGGTTGTTACTACAACTTCAGGGGCTTTGGGGAGATCCAAGAATAGCCACTAAAAATATTAACCATTCTATTTTTTTAATCTTTTCCAGATTATTAAACCTTTAGATTTTTTTGCAAACAAAATCATTCAATGAAACTTTTAGCTATTGATATTTCAGATATTGAGCGACAATGATATAAGCCATCTGATGACTAGCAGTTAAAACTGTGCATAGAAAAAGCTTATGCTCAAATAATTTAGTTTTTATGCAGTAAAGAAAAGCTTACAGCAAGTTTATCTTGGCAATTTCTCCGAAAACAAGTAATCTGCTATGCTGTGGGAAGAAAATTAGGTGAATACTATAGAAATAGCTTTCAAAGTTTAAATGTCCCTTTCCTTGTTTCTAATGGAAGTTCATCTAAGCTTCATATGAACTACCCTTACATTTCTATGTAGAGCTGGCAGCAAATCTCAGGAGAATGGTAACTCCTGAAAAAAAACTAGTGCTAGCTTTTCCCCTCGAACATTATGGCACTTGGTTTTCTCATCCTGTCTGAAATACACAAATACAGAGATGAGGTCAGATAAAGCAAAATGGCATCACAGCATTATTTTTGAATGCTGTCAGACCCGTGCTTGGTGATGATGCTCAGCTGAACCATGGTGCCTGTCCCTCAGATGAAAGTGATCTTGGCACAAATTCTGTTAAAAAGCACAGTCACTGTGAACAAAGAGAGAATAGAAGATACAAGCAGTGTTTTCACGTGAAAGAGTTGAATGGAAATACAAGGGATAGCATAAAGAATGAAGAACCAACTCCTCAGTTCTTCTGCTCTTCAGTCTCTGTCTTCCTCATTAACACTCACCACCTTTAGTTCCCTCATGTCTCTGAGAAATAGGAGAGAAAAAAGAGGTATGCAAATCCAAACAGAAGTGCAGATTATGTCAACAAAATTACGGAAATATTATTAAGAGCAGGAAGAAAACAAATCACAGAAGTTAAAACATCAGAGCTCAGCAGTAAGAGTATGTATTTAGAAACAGCAGCCATAACTCTGGGCTTTTTGAGTGATTCCTTAGTGTTATTTTAAAAACTGAAAATAACCTGTGTACTGTATCTTAAATACACGTATATTGTGTAAATGGAGATCAAGTAACGTTAAGCACCATGATCTCTTAATAATAATTGAGGATGTAGTTCATGTGGAGGCTTATGGACGTATTCAGTCTTCACTAACTGAAGCACCCTGCAGCCTTCAGAAAGATAAGCTGTCATGTTCACTTGAAGCTCACATCTTCTGCATATGGTTGACATGAAATTAAAGAGAATTTAAGGACCAAAAGCTACTTAGAACAAAATTAGAAGAGGACTCTATCACTTATATTTAGCTTCACACTCCAATTTTCAGTGTTCTTGGAAGCATTTTGACTTTTCCCCCAGCTTAGCAGCTCTCAGGTCTCTTTTAAAACATTGTACAAATATGAAGCCAGTGCAAAATAAAAACCTGAGCCTGACAAAATAATGTTGGAATGGAAAAGTGTGTCCCTATTAAACACTTAAGTAGAAATTAAAATGAGAATGTATACCACACAGGAAAACACATTTTACACTTCCAGGTTTTCATTCAGGATATATTTGATTTTAGTGGCAACAGTTGTAAATTACAGCTCAGTATGGAAGGAGTTAAGAAAAAAAAACATTTTGTCAGTTAAAATGAAATACATTTTTAAAGGACAGTGAATGTTGGCTGAAATAGTGAGAATTTGTCTGGAAAGACACAGCTTGGGAGTGGGGGCAGACAGAGTACTAGATTCCTAATGAAGCTGCTAAAAATCTTTATTGCACATTTTAGTCTCAGATGTTTATGTTCCTCCCCCCTGCAGCAGTGTGAAAGGGTAAAGTGTAGCCCTAAGATTTTTGTGAAATACTCTGTGTCAGTGGTCTGCAAGCTGAGCTGTGCTGCATTGCAGTACCTCTGCAGCTATTGCCTCACAACAGTCCCTGGAAAACTGTTAAACCAATTGGAAGTTTCATGTGCTTTAAATCTACCAAACAAGCCAGTTGACTAGCTCTCTTAGCAACTTGCATATAGGGAAAACATTCATTGGTTACAGTTTGATCAGAGCAGCTGACACCGAACAGGTTAAAAAGTTATTACAGAGAGAAAGTTTCTGCTTTACTGCTTTTTGAGTGAGCTGCTGCTTGTTGGTTGTGCTCTGCACCTGTCGTGAGGTGAGTGGCTGAGTTTAGATACAGAAAGAGTATGAAAGGGAGAGACACTGTGCCAGGCAGTGTCTGTCTTTGCAGGCATTAGCTAAGGAAATTTTTTAAAAGCTGCACCTAAGCATCTCCTGGCAGCTGTGATACTAAATTAACACTAGCTCTTTTGCTCCTGAATCCGACAGGCTCTATAGTGCAGTGCTATAGACCTAACTTTCATAAGCAGCTCCAGCTTTTATGAAAGCATACCCCTTGTCTTACACATTTGTCTGACCTGCAGATATGTGAGATCTGCTCTTTTGCAAAATCCAGGGGTCACTTTTTCAGATCTCTGAAGTTATAGATAGTTTTGTAACTCTTTCTCCCTTTTCATTCCCTGTTCCTGCCTCAAAGTACAAACGCTTGTTTCCTGTTTTGGTGCAACAGTCACATAAATTCCTGATTCAGACATTTAACCTTTCCAGACGCTATGGGAATTAGGTAGATAGAAAATATATGGAAAGAATAAATAATTGTATTTATTCATCTTTGTCTAGGTTACTTCTATTCTTTGGAATGTGAATAGTCATGCTAAAGGTCCCTTTCCTCAGCTGTTGAAAATCAATGTAGCTTAATTACTTATATAAAGTTGCATTACAGCAGTTGGCTCATCTGGAAGCCCCTGTATCCAATGGCCAAAGAATGCAAGGTATTAGGGTTATATTTCATGCATGTGTATTAAAGAACATAACATAATCCTGCAACAGCCAAGCTGGGTCTGACCAAAGGGCCATTTGCTAAAGATCCAGTCTGCAATAGTGGCCAGCAGCTGAGGGAGAGGAGAAAGAACAGGACAAGCACATTAGTGATACTCTCGCTGTGTACTCTCCTACTGACCACGTGGGATGAAAAATCCTCTTCTTGTCCTCAGGTGGAAAATATCACCAGAATAAAGATTAATAAAAGCAAAAAAAAGTTTAGAGCTGTGTTCCATAGATTGTCCTGATGAAGTTTAGTGAGTAAAATTCATTGAGAAGCTTGTTCCATTTTTTTTAAATCAGGAAAATTGAGAAAGGAGTAATATAAACAAGAAAGCTCAACATTATGGCAATATATTTTTTCCCCTTGTATTTAAGTCTTTATTTTACTTAATACCAAAAAAGAAGAAGCATTGTTCCAAAACAGAGAATTTTTTATTTCAGATACTAATTTATTGATAATAGTTGATAGTACACTAAAGTTCTCCTATGCAGGAGATAAGAACTCCTTCAAAAAATTATATTAAAGGCTGCTTTTTTTAATCCTCTTTTTACAGTGGCATTTCCAACTCTGTTTCCTTATTTAACCACAGTTTTTTTATTGAGTTACAGAATAGCAAATTGTTTTCTCTAGCTGATGAAATGCCAGGCCTGTGCCTCCCTTACTTGTCCATGAAGTGCCTGTTGAAGAGAGAGAATAATCAGATCAGAGACTAATGAGTTGGAAGGGACCTTTAAACATCACTCTACCCATCTACCCATGGGCAGGAACATATTTAACTAGATCATGTTGTCAGAGCCCGCATCCAACCTGGCCTTGAATGTTTCCGGGCATGATATGACAGATGATGCTGTCAAAACTAGTTGTTCTTCTTATAATTTTAACATGTTTTGCTTCAATGAAAATTCCAGAGTTCACTTAGCAAGAAATTGCCTTTTTGTTACAGAGATTTCTGTGTAAATTAAGATGTTTAAGAAGGCTGTGTGGCTGCGATACACAACTTCATGTAATGTATTAAATGATATTTTTGTGTTCAAAACTAAAACTCTGGCACTTAAACTAATCCTTATTTGCTGCAGGTTATGTCAGCACTTAATATACAGGTTTAAATGTTGAGATTGGTATTTGCTGCATTTTTTGATCTAGTAAATACAGCTTTGGTACCCTTAGGACAAATGTAGCAGTGCCAAAATAGTACCCACTTTTCTCACTGTGGAAGATCTTTAACTTAGGTATACCTTTTGTGCCTCCAGTTGCTGCATACTATTTAGTATACACTGCTTTTATTTTTACATCGTTGGGGCAAAGTCTTTAGGTTTGTATTTTCGTTGCAAGTTTCACACCAACTTTGCTTCAAGCAAAAAACCCTAAAGCATATTTAAGATGAAAATGGTGGTTTAAAAATCTCCCTGATCTGCTTTCAAAGATTTTTCTTAGATCACAGCATTTCCTTTCTGTTTGCCTGAGATGTCCTCACCACAGCTTCCACTCTACTGTAGATTAACTCTAGTCCCTAAGTGACTCTGCCTGTGTTCATGAGCATTGCCCCAACACAGACAGATATTTCTGGGGCTTTTCAGATGCCACAGTTGAAGAAGCACCAGGGATTACAAATGTTCTTGTAAAGTCACGCCTTTTTAGGCTTCTTCTAAGACACACAAGGTTACATTTTAATTCCTCTGTTAAATTTAAAGATCACATTCCCAGTAGAATTACACAGTATAACCCATACAACATTGAGTATTTTATAAAAAGCAGAATTTTAATATCTTTTTTTTTCTTCTGTCTAAAGTAGTCTGCACTCACTATACATGAAACAAGTTTTGGATATACTTTCTTAATTTTTTTTTTTTGCAGAGTCTTCCGTGTTTAGTGTAGTCATCCCTGTCTGCTAGACTGTATTTGCTGTTTCCTTACGGACTCCAGAGCATACTTAATTCCCATTTTCATGAATATTTCAGTTTAAGTACTTATTTTTTCATTCATTCATATTTAGCTCTTGTTTCTATCAACAGGCTTTAAATTTCCTTGAATAGTATATTCTTCATTAAAGAATATTCAGTTGTCAAAGTACTGTAGAAAATTGTTCAGGGAAAGCATGATTTCCTTTTAAAATCCATTTTCTTTTCATTTTGAATGTGAAAACATATTATGTGTTTAGGAGTTTTTTTCCTGTAGTTTTTTTCTTAAAATTTTATTTAGGCTAGGTGCTGTTTAGTTTTTGTTTGTATGCAGTTTTGTGTGCTTAGTTATATTTATATACACATGGAAAAAGTACATCTGTTAAATCCTCATGCTGGAGACTATGAATTACTTTTCTTTGACAATTTATTATTTAAAGTTTCGTATTTTCCACTTTTTGCTGTTTAGTTAAGGTAATCATTAAGACTTGTTGGGAATGCAAATAAAGAGTTGGTTTTCTTTTTGCAGGAGCTGTTATGTTTGCAGCTGCTCATATAACTGTTATATATGGGCTACAATTTCTTCCCGCTTTTCTTTGCTATTTTAGAGTTAGCTAATGTGAAATCCCTTTCCCCTGTGGTTTTGCCCTTACCTGACAGCTTTTTCATAAAACAAGACCTTGTTTCAATAGCAAATACCTGTATGGATTGGTGTCCTGGCCTTTTTGAAAGGGATATACTGCTGAGTGAGCAGAGGGAAGCCCAGAGATAATTCATTTTAGAACCAGGGAAAATCTTTGCGTTATTTCTGAACCAATTCCAGTGTTTCTTTTCCCAATCTTATTCTTTCAATTTTTTATTGTGCTTCTCATCTGGAAAAAAAAATGGATTGTGTTAACTTTCAATTTTTATTTTTTAAGCAATAAATTTTACTAACACTTTTGCTATTTTAATTCTTTCATGGTGACATCATTTCGTACATCATATGACTTGAAAAGTTTATATGTTTCCGTCTGTTTACTTTAAAATGTGTTCTTCTTAGTGACTTTTGCACTTTGCAAGTACTTTGTTTATTTGTTGTTTTGCTTTTTACTTACCTTCAGTGTCAATTTTTTTTTCTTTTTTATCTTACAGTTAATATAAGTCTGTCCTATCTCATTGCTACTGCCTGTCCTAGTCTTCATAGTATCTTACACAACCTCAACTTTAGAGGCTGTTATGGTAACTCATAACTGGCCCTGGGTGATGGGCTATTAAAGATGCTGAAGACTTCACAAAAAAAAATTTTTTATCCAAACAGTTTAACACGTTTTATTGTATTAAAGTTCAGAAACCCACAAGAAACCTGTTTTTCTTTGCCTTCAGGTGAATTATTGCATATAGAGATGTGACTGAAAATATAAAATAGTTCATTACCTAGATGAAATTCCACAACATAGACAATATTACCAGTGCTCATGTGCTTAAACATATAGGTTCTGTACAATCTCTGTGTACAGCTCATGTCTTCAGATAGTATGAACACTACAATTTAGACTTTCTCTGCAGTAATTTTTGTAAAAATCCTGAGCAAATAAAATGTTTTGGTTTGAAATTAAAAGTATATTCTCCTGGTGTTTTCTAGAGAGCTATTCTTGAATCTGTTGAAAGGAAAAGAAAAATAATAAGTAGTCTTGCTTTCAAATCTATCCTATAAGTTCGAGGTGCATTTGCATCAGTGTTTAATTAGAAAAATACAAATTGAAGAGAGAATTTCTCATGTCATTTTCTGTGCTTGCAAAACTTCAGCAAGGGAGAAAGAGAAGCTGTAGGAGATAGTGGTGAGGCACTGGCACAGGTTGCTCAGAGAGGTTGTGGATGACCCATCCCTGGAAGTGTTCAAGGCCAGGTTGGATGGGACCCTGAGCAACCTGGTCCAGTGGAAGTTTCCCTGCCCATGGCAGGGGAGTAGGAACTAGGGGATCTTTGAGGTCCCTTCCAACCCAGACTGTTCTATGATTCTGTGAGTAATTCAATGATACAAAGGGACAAGGGTTTCCCAAAGGATGTGGAGAATGCCTGCTTCTGGAAAAGTCGTGCTGAGGAAAGACAACGGGTCTGACATAAAGTGGCAGCTGTTATGATAGCATTGCTAAATATCACAGAAGACAACAGCATATCAGGGATTTTCTTGGCTCAGCACAAAATTCTCTGCAAGTGCTAGGGACAGTTTTTCATTATGTGTATTTTTAAAGTTTATAATTCTTGACATATACAGGGATTTTCTTTTAACTAAATTTCAGAGCTAGGCAAATTCAAAGAAAAAAAAAAGGAATTTTTTTTTTCATTAAATGGTGCCTTTGGCTAAGTTGATTTCCTGAGGTCTCTCAGTCGAGAGATGTAATTCTCTCTGAGGTCATTTAGCCTTTGTTGATGAGATGAGTCTCTTCTCACCAGCTATAGAAAGAACATCAATTACTAATTTAGACTGCATGGACAAAGCTAAGGCTAGATGACTTGATCTGTTCTGCTGTTGCTGGGAAGGAGCTATGCAAACATAAAATGTCTTTCCCCAGCTCAACGGGTGAACCACTAATGAAGCCAGAAAGAATTTCATCGAGCTCTATGCCTTTGGTTTATCTCTGGCCAACAGTTTCTCTCAGGAATTATTCTTGAGGCAAGTTAGTGCAGTCATTATTTTGATGGAGGGAGAAGAAAATGGGAAAAATCACAGACAACTTAAAGTTGTGATTCTAGTAGAAAAATAACAAAATTAAGTTTCAAAGCAAGGTAGAAAATTGCAAGATGATTATTCAGTTGTAACTTGAATTCTAGATAATTGGTTGGTTGATTTGAATTTATTACCTATGGGCAGAATGACAGCAGAGTGTGATAAATGAAACATAAAGTGTGCACTATTTAACTAGAGAGAGACAAAGAGGTAGAGGGAAGATCTACACAGGTATTCTAAGTGCTGCACTTGCATGCACAGCTCTTTTGTTTTTTAAGGATTTCACTTACAACAGTGAATAGTTATCCTGCTCCATGTCCTTCCTTAACTCCAAACTGTGCCTGCTGAGAGTGGTAATATGAGGGAACTTTAGCAAAAGTAAAAATAATGATTTGAGGTGCAATTAATGAATAAGTGACTATGACCTTATTAAGAACAAAAATGCTATTGAATAGACTCTCATGCATGCTCATGTACACACACATACATACAGCCATTGGAAACTGGACTTTGGGATCCACAGGGCCAGATTTTTAAAGCTGACTGGGGTGCCTGCAAAAGATTTCATCACAGCTGTCATATGCCGTACATTCTTAGATTGTAGGTGCATATGAAGGGTAAGTAAGAAGTTTAGCAGCATCACATCACACACTAAGCTGTGCCTGAGATAAAACTATTTTTCAGCAAGTCAATTCAATGCCCCTGAAAGTCTTTACCACTAAACTACTTCTACAATAAGTTCCTCTATTTCCATTATCTTGATCTACGTCATTCTTTCCTACATTACTTGCCTTTTTGTGGCTGTTAAGATGGCAGTTGACAAGAGAAATAAGAATCAGATTTAGACTTCATTGTCAATCTTAATACTTCACTAGAGACTCATTTAAAATACTTAATTAACTGCAGAGTCATTGAAAGAATACCATATGTCATGTCAGCTTCAAAAAAACCTTTTTCAATATTAATTTTGAGCAAGAGAACCATTACATGATAGAAAAATGCACTGGAGTTACAATGTATCTTTGATTTTATCCTCTCACCTTTATGAGTTACTGTATAATGGCTAAATTAGAGAATTTAGTGAAAGCTGAAATAAATGGAATTTTTAAAATTAAATATTAACTACAATTCAATATGAAGAAGTGTTTAAATATATAACTTCATTTATCTACAAAGTTAAAATTTTCATATGCTTTAACCTGAGAATCCATCTTTTTTTAGAAGTTCTAGTATCTTGAACAGAAGTAGTTCTATTCCCTGGTTTCAGGGTCAAAGATGCTTCTAGCAATATTTAAGTCAATGTTTTCTAAGCCAGGTGCTCAAAATTAAGCTCTGAAATAAAAATATCCATATCTGAGTTATGCGACTGATCAGTTCTCGTAAAATTCAGTTTAATCATATTTTGTAGCTTAAGCATCAACTTAGAACCCTGGCATAGGTCACCTTTCAGTAAAATTTGTGGTTAGACATCTTGAAGTACTTTCTGGTGATTTTCTAATTCCCTTTGCAATTTTCAAGGGAAACGTGAGACTAATCCGAGCCGTAATTCCTTTTAGCAGTTATAATAACTGTTTTTAGTACTTAATTTTGTAATAAGCACATGTGCTTTTAAAAATTATTTATGCAGAACCACTCAGAATTATGCAGAAAACTCAGGTTTACCTAACTTTGAACAACATTTCTAAATATTGAGTTTAATTGCTGCTTCAGTGCTGTTTGGTGCCTAAACACAAAGAAATGTGTAGCAAGCATATTATTGGTCTGTCAGGTTACTTTAGCTTCAGTTTAATACCTATGCCTCCTAGACAAGAATTTTTCATTTTCTTGGAGAAACTCAGAGTAGAGGGTTTTGTTGCTGTTGTTTTGTTTGAGTGTTTTTTCCCCCTCAGTAAATCTGGATCCTTATGTTTGTCTACATTGGGCCCCCAAAACTGATGTCAGACTCATCAAGTGCTTATGCAAACCTTCTACTCAGCATTTCAGGATACCTTTATGTGATCATAAACTACACAATTATAGAACAGGGCAGGTCTTGCCTTGTGCATATTTGGGTCCCTCCCCACCAAAACTTTACAAATCTTGATCATAGAATCCTAGAATATCCTGAGTTGAAAGGGACCCACAAGGATCATCAAGTCACACTCCTGGCCCTTCACAGGACCATCCCCAAGAGTCACACCGGGTGCTTGAGAGTATTGTCCAAATGCTTCTTGAACTCTGTCAGGCTTGGTGCTGTGACCACTTCCCTGAGGAGCCTGTTCCAGCACCCAACCACCCTCTGGGTGAAGAACCTTTTTCTAATATCAAACCTAGACTTCCCCTGACACAGCTTCATGACATTCCCTCAGGTCCTGTCACTGATGACCAGAATGAAGAAGTCAGTGCCTGCTCCTCTGCTTCTCCTTGTGAGGAAGCTGTAGACTGCTGTGTTAATAGGGACATGTAACCTGTTACCTGTTTCCATAGCGCTTATGCTCATCCCAGAGTCCTCGTGTGTTTGCAGTGCCATGCCTTAGTCTTCCTTCTCTCTTGTGCCATGTGTGGGCAGTGTGCAGAGGGGAGTGACTGAAAACTGTTGCCAAAAACTGATTTGCCTAGATTGCTTTTGCATCACTCTGAGCACCAACACAAACAAAAATGATATGAAAATATGTCTGCAGAATAGTCCTTAGTGAGGATTTTGCTAGCTCTCCTCTGACTTGCAGAGACGGGCAATGGGGACTAAGTGTGAAATGGGGACAGGGGAGAGAGCTGCTAAAACCTGATATTGTGGCTTTTCTGTAATTTCATTTGTGAAATGGGTGCTGGAAGTTTGTTGTACATCTAGGTATTTCAGTGGTAGTTGTAAGAGAGTTTTTTACTGTGTGTGTGTGTTCGTTTGTCCATACTTTTCAATTATGCTCTTTTAAACCTCCCATTGTGTTACACTTGTGTATGTGTGTATTTGTGCAAAACTTTTTGTGGAGATTCCCTACCTGCTTAATCATTTGAGCAGCCTCTGATATAAATTCTCAATGTGTCTGAATAACAGTGATCTGCCTACATGGCTTGAAGAGTAACAAACACAACTGGTCCAGCTTGTGTCCCAAGAGTAATGTACCTGCATTATTTTTTTCTCTACAATTATATGCCCTGTACCTCTGAAAAATGCTCTGAAATTTGCATGTATTTTAGCAACTCAGCCCTTTATAAAGGAAGACAACTCAGTGTAAGGTAAGTATCTTCTTTATGATGGGTTGCTAGTTACTTTTTAAATTGAAAAAGGTTTAGATTAGGGGATAAGAAAAAAAATCTATACTCAGAGAGTGGTGAAGCACTGCAATAGGTTGTCCAGAGAGGTTGTGGATGCCCCACTTCCAGAATTGTTTAAGGCCAGGTTGAATGGGACTTTGAGCAACCTGATCTAATGGAAATTGTTCCTGCCTGTGGCAGGCAGGTTGGAGTTAGATGATCTTTAAGGTCCTTTCCAAACCAAAACATTCAACGATTCTATTCCTTCTCAGCTGTTTCTAAGCCTATTTTGGTATTTACTACCAGAAGAGAGTTCATATTCTTATCATTCTTGGATTGGATTCAGCAAAAATGTAAAATTACACAGTCTGTGGTTACAAAAATTCAAAAGCAAAGTGTACTGAACAGGTCCACAGGTACACCAGACATACTAACTCTGTCCTTGATTTTGCATAACTTTCTTCTGATTATTTTGTTAACAAGTGCAGCCACTTTTAAGGATCAGTAATGTGTATTATGGAATAGCCAATAATTGTGTTTTGAAAGTAAAGAGAGAGCAATATAAGTGTTAATTATTGGACTGAAACTGTACATTTTAATGTTAGGAGTCAAACTGCATTGGAATAAAGAATTCATACATTAATGTCATTACTCAATAACCTTATTTAGGATTGTCATAAAATAACGCAAGAAGAAGAGAAGTATCAGCAGCATCATGGAAATAACTACTGCAATGGAAAATGCTGACTATCTCGAGCATAGTAACTGCCATATTCTGTCTTGTTTGTGCATTCCCCATAATATTTTATTTCAGCTAAAATTGCATCCATTATGTCTATTAAGTGACTGTATGAGATGAGTTTAACGTACTGGGAATGAAACATCACCAGTTCTGGGCTAAAGGAACTCAGTCCCTACGAGCATGTGGGTAGGGGCAGGCCTGGCTGCAACCTGGGCTTCATCTCCAAGCTATTTTCAAGGAAATTAGAAGCATGGTCAACTTGTTTCCCATTTGAATTATTTCATAGTGGAAATTAAAGCGGTTTTACTAAATGATTTTTTTTTTTTTACAAATCCATCTGGTTTCCATGGAAATTTTCATCTGCAGAATGCAACATGTCACTTCAAAATCATAGGAATTCAGAAAAAGTCCAAATTTTTTTGTGGTACCTTAGGTGTTATACAGTTGCAAATCTCATGTCCACCCTTTCTCTTCTTGGATTGTGGTCACTTCTCCCAGGATATCCCCTCAACAAAAGCCCATAAGATGCCTCATTGCTTAGTCTTTAGAGCAGAGTAGAAGCACAGCGGAACTATTTTCCAAATGAGAATATTCTCAGTTGACTGCTAGAAATATGATCATTTTATTAGAAGTAAGGGAAAGAAATCAATTCTGGTAAACATGCCCTTCTGAAAAAGGGGTACAGATTACTGCTATCAGAAAACAAGTTGAGTTCATGCTTTTCAAGTTTCATTTCATTTCCAGACATGCTCCTATCAGAATTCTTTCTATGATGTTTCAAAATAAGGCTGTGTCATAAAGAGGCACAGGAAAACCTGAGGGTGCTGAGAAGTTAAACAAAGACCACAGGGTTCAAAAAAAGTATCATTTAATGATAAAATAAATATGTTATATATTTATTTCTATTCCATTCCATGTAAACAAGAGAAAATAAAGGTAGTGTCTTTGGTGATGTTCCCAAGTCCATCTTAGAATGAAATACTAGCACCTTTCTGCCAGGAAAATCATATAATATTCACTGCATTGGGATGTTGTGCTAGAAGGCCAGATTCAGGTGGCTTAAAGGCAGTATGCCTGCCAGTGTTGCTTCCAATATTGTATAGTATAGCGTATATATAAATATCTTTATATAACTAGAAATATAATATATTTGTATATAGATGATGATGATAATGTTTAATATACTCTCTTTGACAATGCCAATACATTCAGTAGGAAAGACTAGGCACAGGAAAGCTTTGGGCTGTCTGAATCTGGGTCCAAAAGCAGTAATCAAATGGTTGATATTTCTCCTTTGAGTGATTAAAGGTCCAGATGTGATACTGTTCTGTCTGTTAAGATGTGTTTTGTGGTGAGATACTGATAAAAAACATCTACAGAAAAGTAGAATTTCTGTGAAGAAATTAGAGGGTATTGCATTGTTGCTTTGGTAGATTCCCTGTGGCAGTTTACCTGGAGTCTCTCATCTTTCACTTAGAGGAGATTTTACCGTTGAAATCTCTTGATGTATTTCTCACTTCACCAAGAATATTTCTCTATTCCTCTTACCACATCCAAGGGAAGGGTGTGTTGTCTCCTTTAGCATTTCTAGATTTGGAAAACAATTAGGTGAGATGAGCTGTTTATACTAAAACCATAAGAGCATCCAGTGAGTTACAAGTGGTTCATAAAGTTGTCCTAGTACTTTGGAAAAAAAACCCCTACAAAACATTAATATAATGCAAGAGAAAACAATGATTGTTGTTTGCACTTATCCTGCATTCTGTCCTGTCTCTTTACATTGTTTCTAAGTTTGGAAACTGGGTCATATTTAAGTTGTTTGTATCAGTACAGTAAATAAAATGGCAATTACGACACAATCTGCTTTCTAACACAGTTAAGTGACTTATGGCTGCAGTAGACAACATATTAAATTTTTTTTGTGAAATTAAAAATATAATGGGTGGAAAACCACATACTAGCTCAAAGGAAGCTATGAAACTGCCAAATAATTAATGACTACCACCAAGTGGTGCATAGTGTTAAAAAAAAAAAAAAGCTAGGTAAATTTGTTCAAAAAGAAAATAGGATTTAGACTGTTTACTAGTTTGGGCTTTCAAATTCTGCAAAGGAAAGAATGCAGTGTTCAATTTTCTATTTCTATTTCCAGAGAAAATAATAGCACAAACAGTTTTAAAGTTATCCCTAATGGAACACTAACACAAATAACAAATTTTTACACTGGGCCATGGAAACAGGGGATGTAGAGCATGGGGCTGGGGCTGCAGGGGGAAAGGACTGCAGAGGACAAGGGCTGCAAAAACCTTTTGCCTGTTTTGTCTGTACCAGAGCCTTGGAAAGCCATGCAGGCAACTGCCTCCAGCTTCACAGGAGGAATCAGTGTCCCTCAGCTGTTGGAAGGAGGGAAGAACCTGGCTCTCTGAGGCTCTCCCTTTTTTTCCATTCCAGCTCTGTCCCTTCTCTCTTTCCTCCTCCTTTTCATTGCAAAAGTGGCCTGGGCTTTCATCCCTAGGGCAGAAAAGATCACTTTTTCCTCTACTTCAGAGGAATATGGAACTTTGTATGTAAGACACTGGTCCCCACTCTTCCAATGTGATTATCATAAAGAAGAGTTCTGTGAGGGTTTTTTCCCAAGCCCAAAGAGGTGCTTTCACATCTTTTCCTTGTTTCCCCACAGATTTTCACTCTCAGTTCATGGTCTGTTGTGACAATGACAGCAGAAGAGGGCTTCTTGACCTCGCGATTAAAGCATAAGATTGACAACCAGGCATCGTGGGTTCTTCTTAACTCTACCACTTGCATTTGCATTGCTTATCAAGGTTTTGGTTTTGGGGTATTTTGCCTTTTTCCTCTAGGTTATTCTACTGTTATGGTATTGCAGACTACCTTGGTCCTTTATATGGTGTTGTTTGTAAAATGAGGTGTGATGTAGCAAGGGGTAATGGAGCATGATAATAAGATTGTTGTGAAATTTGATGAGAAGCCTGTTCAGCACTTCACATTCACCAAAGCAGTCCTGCTGAGCTCACTGTATGTTGAAACCAGAGGGACTTTTAGTGAGTAATGTGCAAGAACAGGCTCTTTGACTGTGGCTTAATCCTAAAATACATTTTGTGACTTCAGTGAAAGCTGTGCATGTCCAACAATTGTCATATCTATTTTCTTTTGTAAAGTACTTGGAGATCTGCTGGGCAACCAGGCTTTTATTCAAGCTTTAGTATGCACTGCCATGAGTGAGCTGATCTGGGGCATGTCTTTGGGCATAAGTAATGTTTGTGAGCACCATGGTTAGCAATGTGTTTTGGGGACAGGAATCCTGCATTAAGTATAAAAATAATTCATGATTGTAAGGGGTTTCATTATGGATTCAATTAATTGTGTGCAATTTCTAAAAGTCTTTTCATAACTTCAGACAATACAGGACCCCTAAGTCTTTTTATTTGATGTGACTTAGAGTCCTAAATCCCTTAGCTTACACGATAGTATAGTCTGTATGTTTTCTAGGTAAAAATGAACAAAGTCTGGAAACACAACTAATTGTTCTATAAGAAGATGAGTTTTAATGACAAAACTTCATTTCTATATCAAGACTGCAATGTATTATTCAAACTGACATAATTTACTTTATAAACAGTTTTTTGAGAATTCATAATTAAACATGCTTATAAAACAGTTTTATTAATAGGTTTCTTCAATTATTTAATACTTGAAGCCAGATTTTTTGAGTGCCTTCTTCAATAGAGGTTGCCATATAATATTTTCATTCAAAGAATTACATGAAGAATTTTCCTCTTTAGAAAATTGAATATTTTTCAATAGGTCTGATGCCAAAGGCATGCTGCCTCCTTTTTCATAATGGCCATCGTATGTCACTGATCTGAGGCAGCTGTTTTCATGCTTCCAATTTTTAGTCTCCGTTGGTTTTCTTTTCACTATAACCAGATCTGTAAACTTCTGAGGTTTGTAAATCTCACCTGGGGCTAAATATATATCCCTGTAATGTATTTGACCTTAAATTATTGACATGTATGTTCAATTGTAACTTTATCTTAATGCAGTTTTTGTATGGGAATTATTATATAATGCTATTCAAGAAGTCCTCAATTGCTTTTGTGTAAGAAATTTAGATATTAAATAGTGAGATAAATTTCTAGAGTATTCATTGTATTCTTACTGACTGGGAAGATTTGCTTTTTCATGTCTGTGATAAAGGTTAATGGGGCTTGTGTAGTTCTTATTTATGGGGCAGTATATTGAATTTAGGATTAAATTTTTGTACTATTATAGTCCCTAGAAGGCCCACTTACAGGTGGTTTTAAGGCATTGTAAAAATACAGAGTATAAAAAATTCTGGGTGTCACTGACAGCTGACAGGAAGCACTAAATAGCCAAAGACAGCCAAAGGGAGTAGTGAGGTTGGCCAACATGGCATGGTGGGAGTCCAACTACATCAGGTTTTCCTTTATATAGTACAGATAAAGTCAAGGATTTGAAGAATAACAGATATTCCCAAATTTTTCCTCTAAGCATTAGGGAATCTCTGAAAGAAAGTATGAGGGACCTGTCTGAACATTTGACAGGTCAATATGAGATACCCAATGCCATGAGCCAGATAAGGGGGGGTAGGGAGGTCCTCCAGATACCACATGAAGTATCCAGAGGACTGACTTAAAGCCCCGCTTGTAGTTAGTGTGAGTGTTGGGGTAGACATCAGGTGTAGTAGGGAGAGGGGTAGAGAGGGGACCTTATGCTGGCCATCAGCACACTGGTGCTCTTCTTGTGTAGTTGTCCAGAGGGATGTGACTGCTTTTGTTGAGGCCTTGGGGTGGCAGAGGATTTCAAGCCCATGGGAACATCATATGGTGACAAATGTAATAAAATGTGACGTGGTGAAAGTATGTATGAAAAATATCACCAAGTAAACTCCTCCAAGTCAATGACAGTCTTTCACAGTGCCCATGGGCATGTGAGAAGGGTTGATGACCAAATGTGAGACATCATATTCTTTCCTAGTCCTGATCCCTTTTCTCTCTCTGTGCTTTTTACTGGCTTTTTCCTGTAAACAAATTTATCCTATTTCTTTTTATGCTATGAAAACACTGGATCTTTCAAATCAAAATTGTAAAGGTTTTCATTGCAGCATACAAAGACTTTACAGTCATGGCTCATATTTGATTTTCGTAATAATAGTCAAAAGATCAAATTTGCAATGAATCAAAAAATGTAAACAGAAGTTACTGTGATATAATCCTATTCCAATGTCACTGCTGACATTAACTCCAACCTTACATCTCATCATTGTATAGAGCTGACATACAGATTTACTTCTGCAAGCTGCAGTTTGAAGATAGACCATGAGACTGGAAGGATCTCTTGATGGTGGTGTTGTAATCACTGGCTTTTCATGCCTTTGGTCATAGAAAGATTCTTTAAAAGATTAATATTAAATTGTAATAAATAAATAAATGCTATTAATGTATAACATGCAGTTATTGTTTAGGCTTTTAATAAGTGAAATTAAATCCAGATTTTCCTATTAAATAATCCAAAATTATTTATAGCATGTTAAATGCATTCCCACTTATTTCTCTCTAGACTGTGAATCTTTAATGCACAATAATCAATATAAAGTTCAAAACTGGTGGTCTAGCTTATTATATTAAGCCTACAACATTAGCAATCAACAAGAGCCAGATAAGAAAATACAAAGCTAGTGCTTCCCATATTTTGAATTATTTATACAAAAGCTGTGCAGAAAATTGCTTTATCTATTGTTTGTACTATATTTCAATTAATTTTTTCAAATAATTAAAAGGCAACAATAGGATGGTAATGAAAAGAAAATGAAAAAATACAATGTGTACATGAATACAAGAAAAAGAAAAAGAATACCAAGATAAAAATGATTTGATTTAGTTTGTGTTTGAAAACAATGGAGTAATGAATTTTATTCTGAATCTTTCAGTTTCATCAGCAGGCTCATTTTCCTTGAGGATATTCTTCGTTATAGTATTCCAAAGCACAAAGATTTTCAGCTAACATGTTTCAGATTATAGCCTTTTATATATTTTTCTTTAAATTTTAGTCTAACTAGGGAAGATATTTAACCAAGATAAAACTCAGAAGACATAGAAAGAAATTTTTTTGTGACTTGAGGGAAGCTGATTTTGAAGCTTAGCAAAAGGAAAACCTTTTCTACAAGTTGTTTTAGTGACTGGAAAATGCCGATGAAAAGATATAATTCAATCTGACACTCTGGGAGATTGTGTAACTTCAGCCATGAGGACGAGCATATGTGTCGGCCAAAGTATGGATTTTCTTAATATTATCTGAGAAGTGGTTACAGATCTGCATTGTAAACACTGACTCATGGGCCTAATGAGAAATCCTCTGTTAAAGAGCACAGTTTATTACTTTTTTTTTAAATAATTCCATTTCATGACATTATGGTAGAATCTTTGAGCCAGGAGTTATTGTTATCTTGTCTTCTGCGCAAGTGTGAAAAGTACATCACAGCTCATGTAGGAGAACTGTGACAGTGGTCAGCCTTTGCAAAGCCATCCGTGCCTCATGTTTCTGAATGGCCGTGTGAAGCTGACAAACATCATATTAAGCTTGAGAGGGGAACTTAAAAAAGAATTTAACTAACTTCAAAAATAGATTTTTTTCTCTCTCCCTTTGTTGCAAAGGATTTTTAAAACAGTGTATGGAGTCTGTAGTAATGGTTCTTTGCTCTTGCAGGACTTCCAGTAACTGTGTGTGCATACACTACGTAATATCTGAGTGATAATATCTGGGAATTTTAAACCAACATACATGATCAAAGATTAGGCAAGTAGTCATTTTATCAATTACTATATTTAGTATTAAATTAATGTGTTTTTTACTGTTTTTGCCACTCCTGAAAAGTCTTCTTTTGAGTCTAATTAATCTGTCTGCTAGGGAAGGCTGTATAAATGGAGTGGCTTTTGTTGGCTGCAGATCTGTGCTTCATTATGTCAACAGCTACTCCTAGGCCTCTACTCAAAACTACATTTCTTGAGCAAACCTTTCATCCATTGATTGCCAGAGGGATTTCCTAGAGAGGGGCAGCCATGAGTTAAACTTAAGCACTCAGGCTACAAGCTCGTATGCCAGCAGGCTCTCAGGTCCTGGTTCTCCATGAACAGGAGCAGGAGCTGCAATGCTTCATTGCCATCACACCTTGGTTGTCTCAACACAGTTGTGGTATTTTCTTGTCATGCTGCAATAAGACACAACTGTAAATTTGAGAATGAGGCCTCTAATAGAAAGGCATCTCCTTATGCAATAAAAAGACAACAGTTTTTCGATTGGACAAAAGACCTTTGCAAAAAAAATGTTGGCCATGGTTTAGGTTTTAGCTCAAAAAACATGGCCTTGCCGTTCAGCATTTAAAACACAGCCAAACCATTTTACCCTTACAAACACGAATCAGTTGGTCTAAAAGCCAGAAAACAGTCCCTGGACTACCATCTAGGGTGTATATAGACATGGAATCTTCTCCTATAGACATGGACTTGCACGAGTCATCTTAGTGGTAGCAGTTGTACTCTTTAGTAGAGTCTGTATGACTTGCTCTGGCTATAATCCTAATAACAAGGTAATAACTTTGTTTATGATTCCAGTTCTGAGCTTGAGTTTTCAATCAATATTTGCCTCATGGGGGGGAGGTGGGGGAGGAACCACAAAAAAAACCCCAAAAAAACCTGAACAAATAAAAACCACACATGCACATGAAAAAAAACAACCCACCAAACCAAAAGAAACACCAACCAAACTTGGACAAAAACCTGCCTTCTGTGGTTACTTTTCTCTCACATCTTTTGGTCTCTATTCTATATATTCCCCTTAGACACAAATTTGTTTTTCTTGTTTTGAGTTTCTGTTCAGCCACTGACCTATTGTTCTTTTAAAACAATTGCTTCTTAGAGTGTACCACATTTAAGAAAAAATCACAAAATCATGAGCTAAAAAGTAACCTTATTCTAAAGAACACTTTCATCTTTTTCAAACCATGGTGCTTAACAAAACTCAATTAACTTTCCCGGTGTGATTTCTTTTAGCCGAAGTAAGCAAAGAGTACATAATAATCATTTTACTTATTGACCAAAAGCTGACTAATTCACTGGCTGTTTCTCCTGCTTTTACCAGTATTTGCTAATGTTTGGGTTATGGTCACTACAGCGGATGTTTACTTGATTTTGCGTGAATATTTCTCACAGCTTTGGTTTCATAATTTTATAAAAACAATTTAAATGGCAGAGCATAATTGAATTGATGTTCTAAATATAAAATCTGTCAGTATTAGCTTAGTAATTACTTTGAAAAGGAATTTATTACTGCTTATCAAGATGACATCAATATCATATCACATGTTGTAAGAACTTTCCATCTAGATGCCATGTGGCTGGTCTCATCTTTATTTTCTTTCTCTCCCTTTTCAGTGTTGGTTTCCATCTCTTTTATATTGTATCCTGATTTTATACTGGTTTGTAAAAGGATGGATTTATAGGATAGTGCTTATTGTATTGGGTTAAGCCTATCTTCTTTTATTTAAATCTGGAAGATTTTGCCCTCAGGAATAAATCATCTGAGTTCTCTAATGGACCTTTTATAAATACTACAGCTTTTCTCTGCTCATTTTTGAGGTAAAACTTCTGTTAATTGAGTATTTTTAAATTAGGCTTGATTCTCCCCTGTTTAATTAAGAATGGAATCCAAAGAAAATGGAAAAAATGCTAAAAATTCAACAGCACCGAACTGAAACATTTTTGGTCCAGTCCTGAGCACAGCTCAGATCAGAGACATACCAGAGAACTGTAGTGGCCTTTAGAAGTCTTGCTCAGGTATGACTGCACCCTGAATATTCAAAGATTTGATTCAACATTAAAACTCATTTGCTTGTTCTGTGGCCTGTACTGCTGTATCTTGTTTGTTTTAATTCCATTCAGGTTCCATTTTGCACTTCCTATTATTACATCTAAAATGTTCTATTTCATTATTCTTGTGTTGGGACTCATTTTAGTAATTTAAATGCATCAGTGAATACCTGAACAAAATGTTCATGGACGGTACTTTCTCCGTGCATAATTTTACTTCTTGATTTCAAATCATGACCTCTCTTCTATATTATATTTGAACCAAGAACAGTTTTCTCTCTAGCAATCTTTTAGCTATGTAAATAAGCGATCTTGTGTTATGCCCTCAGATGTCGTCTTTGATGTATTGCTTCTGTTTATTGTCTCTATCCTTATATCCAACTTACTCAAGTCCTTCATTACTCTTATTTTATTTGTTTTCCCCACAGTCCTCCAGGAGAGTTCTGTTTTGCCTTTTTTATTACTTCTTCTAATGAGACAGCAGAAACTGGTTGATAACTTTCCCGTGGATTAGGTTTTATTAGAAAATGTCAATTGTGCAGAACTGGCTTTTTGAAAACTCCATATGACAACTGAAAATTAAGAATATTGCTTTTACATGTGGGAGTTGGAGTTTACGGCTCCCAGTTCCCTTATTCCCATACTATCTCCCTCTACTCAAGAGTAATCTGTTACTGCAGACCATTCCATTCAAGTGGCTTCAACAGTTTTAGGATCAAGCCTGACACTAGAAAAGGAAAAGCTTTTTTATTTTTTCAGTAGTTTACTTTCAGTTCCAATTTGTGAGAATCTTTCCTCCAGCATTCAAAGTCTTCTGTTAAGATGGAGAGTATGATTCTGGCTTTTCAAACCTCTCCATCCTGGCACTGTGTACAACTGTAAAAATGGATGAGTCAAAGCTCAGGGGTTCATTCTCTCTCCAGTGTACTGAGAAAGAGTGTGCTTTGCACCAGGTGTTAATGGAGAGCCCTTCTGACAAAGGCATGATCCTTTCTGTCCCATATTTTCTCTGCACCTCTAGTCTTGGGGTATGTGTCTGGTGTATGTAATCTCTGTGCCTCAGTCCCTGCTCACCCAGAGACTTAATTCACCTCTCTTCTGCTCTATTCTCTCTGCCTCCGGTTCAAAATTCTCTGCTTCAACTTCTTTTCATTCTTCCTACTTCAGCACAGCCCTTTACCATGTGCCTGTGGTTTAACATTCTTAAATGTCTTTCACCTGCTATGTCTATTGCTTCTTCTGTTAGGATGTATCCCAACAGATCACATCTTTCCAAAGGGCTTCTCAATGCCATGTAAACCTGAGTCTCCTCTGAACACAACAACCTGAGAACCAGTCATTCAGAACAGTGCTGCTGTGGCAGAAGGATGGACCAGCTGAACTATCCATTCCAGGTGTCGTCTGTTCGTGCCCAAGGTTTGTGGCCCCAGTGTGTGACTGGCTTTTCTGCCTGACATAAAGAGTAACATTAGTTCTGTTTCTGAACCTACAAACTCAAAGGTCTATTGAAAACTAATTTAATTTAAGCTGAATTTGAACTTTACAGACACTATAGCTGATTCTCAACATCTCTTCCATGTGGAGCTTGCTCCTTTTCTAATATAATACCTCTCCAATATTGACCAAGTTTCCCAAGTGCTGTGTCTGCACACCACTGTAGCTGTTTAATGGTAGGTTTTAAGACCAATGGTGTATTGCATTGAACCAAATCCCAAAATTTGTCTTAGTGCTGTATAAACAAATGGTGTAGAGCCATTCTCAGCCCTTGAGATCTCACACCTGGCTACCCTGTGATGAAGAAAGGATGAGCAAAGCCAGGGCTGTGACGGTGCTTTTATGGGTTTATACATTTATAAGGGTTTGATATATAGTTTTGTTAACTTTCATATATACTCTCTGTAAATAGACTGTTCTAGTCTCCCCTCTCCCTTTCCCATTTGGTTACTCCTGACAATGTCATCCCTGCCCTCAGTTGTATCCCCTCCTCGGACCCCTCCTCCCTTATTCCATATTTGTATCCCAGCTCCCCCCTTCTTCTAGTCCTTTCCCTATCAATCTAAAGTTACTCGGTCCTGGATAGGGTTGAGTAGAAGGCCTCTGGCTTCTGCCCCTGTCTGTTACCTCCAGATCCCACCTTCCTTTGTCCCTAGTTGGTGTTTTACTTTCCCTTCCCATCAATCACACCCCCTAGAAAAGGTTGAGCCCGAGGGTCCCGGGTGCTCTCTGCAGTAGGCTCCCATTGGGACCAAACCCCCAATAAACTGAACTCTGTTCTACCTACTCAGAGAGACATTTTCTGCTTCCTTTAGCAAGCAGTGGCTACAGGTCCTTCATCCTGGCGTGCTGTTTGGGTAAAGGGCGAACTGACCACACTCAAGAAGCCTCTTGCGAGGTGTGTGGCAGGACGTACCACCTAACTAGTGGCTCCAGAGTCGCCGGAGTGCCCAAGCTCTAAAGAGGAGAGCCGCTTGGTGCTCTGGTGCCCAGACATCTGCCCCGTGGCCCTCAAAGGTGGCTGCGAGCTAGCCTGGGCTAAAGCAGGGTCTGAGGAGAAGCCACCAAAGAGGGCACCGTAGCACAGGGCAACAACAGCAAGGGCTGGCTTTGGTGAGTCACAGATTGTTGCACCTGTTATGCATTAAAAAAAAAATATAGTAGCTCTTAAATATTATTTTATTATAAAGATTACTTTAGTTGAAATTGCGTAGCAATTGTGTGTGCCCTGCACTGACATTGTACGATCCACATGGCATGTGCGTGGGGATAGATTTACTCATATGAGCTTAGCAGGTGCAAACAGTGCAAAATGATATCTGTGAAAAGATATTATTGTCTTCAGCCCTCCTCCAGAATTTTTCTGGTCTTAAATTTGTAGCTAAGCCTCAGCTGGAGTTGCACTGATTGGCATCCATCACATGTGTTGACACAACATGTCTCACAAGTGTTATTAGTCATTGTTTTCCCGGCATGAACTTTTTTCTGCTGCTGTAGCACAAAATCTCTGTGCTCCTAATTTTTTGCTTTTTACAGCATGGAGAACATAAAAGATAATACAAAAAATAAGTTAGCAAGTTAATAAGGATTCAAATCAGTTTTCATGGCAGTTTTTAATGACTGTGCTCCCTGCTTCTTCTCAGTCTCGTTCAGTTCACTCTCTTTTCTGTGACTATTGCTCTGTAGTGCAGCAGTGTCGTATCTCATTTAGCAGCCCCAGCTGATGTTTATTTCATTCTTCTGAGGCTCTCACAAGTGCATGAATTGTTTTAGAGCAGGAATATATGGTTTGTTTCTGAGAAGAACCAGATTTTTCTCAAAAACAATCAAGACTTCATTTCTGCTCGACTGCCTAAATCCTCTGGATTGCTTTGTGCTTTTTCAAAACTCACACACTTTTCCTTGTTATGTGTTAACACTGGGTGGGTCACACTCCCATGGCAAGGGACAATTCTATAATCAAATCAATTTTCTGAGCAGTAACGACATATTGAAAGCATTTATCTTTTGAGCTGTGGTGTGGTTGTGGGACAGAGGGACTAGAGGTGCCAGCCCTCCTACCACTCACCTGACCTTCAGCATCACCAGGAGCATGATACCACTGTCTCCCTCTGCAACAGGGTCAATTCACCTTTTTGCTTACCTGAGATCAGGTTTTCAAGTGTTATCCAGCCTCAAGAAGCTGGCACAGCAGTTACATCTAGAAATGTGATTAATCACATCATTCATGAACTAACTCTTTGGGGAAATAAGCCATTCTCAGGGGACGTGTGCTGGCTGCCTGCATATATATTTTTTAGGCTGTTATCTTGGGATGTTTTTTTATATTAGAAAAGAACAAGGAAATTGGTATGAGCAGGGAGGGGGTTTTATTCTGCAATGTGGGGTTTTATCAACTGCAAGTTTGGGGGTTTTTTACCAATTCTGAACGTTAGTGTTGCGATTCTGCTTTTAAAAATCTGCGTGTGCTTTATGCAATCTATCTGCTGTTCATGTAACTGAACTGAATGAGTACTCAGCTAACATCACAGAGGGAGGTTACTCACCCTGTAGGGAGCAGCTGACTAGCCCAAGTCCAAAAGACAACTCGTCTACTGCAAACAGTGGGTGCATCACAGCAGCAAGATGTAATAGCGGGATGGAGGTATCTGCTTTTTTGGCAGCCAGAGAGATTGCCAAGGCAGAGGAGTCCTAAGATGGCAATGTTTCACTGACTCACCTGTCTCAGTGACACTGCAGAAACAGAGGCAAGTGAGGATCGTGGGCTGGAGGTGGGCCTGTTACCTCTACTGTCAGGATGATAATAAAACTTTAAGTCAGCAGAAGCAATTTGGATGCAAAAGGCATTAGAGCTCATTACTAACTCCCCAAGGAGTCCAGCTCCAAATCCAGCTGTCTCCTCTGGAAACTTAGACAGCTTTATGAACAGCAGTGATAACTGGAAAACAGTGCAAGACGTTATCAAAACGTTTTATTGTCTTCCCATGGACACACAAAAGATTCCCGTTGCAACTTTGTACTTAGGCTGGCAGGAGCTGTTCATACTCAGCTCTCTTCTGGTACTATGAAAACCTGTAGGTATGGTTTGGGGGATTTGCAGGAAACCTTTCTAACTAGTCTAAAGTTAGTGTCAGTGGATATTATAGCATGGTAGCTCTGTTAACAGTAGAAATCAAGGAATTACAGGGAAGAGAGTGCTGTGGTTGAATATATAGCTGCCTTGGTATGGACCATTTCAAACTAGAACAAAATCACCCTGCTCTTAGTACTTGCCCATACAGAGTAGAAAAGCACGGCAACAGGGTGTTGAAGAGCACTTATTTGCAACACAGGAGTTTAATATTGTTTATATGGAAGGAAAATACATAACTGTGAAGTGTTTGAACAGTATTGTATTGTGGATAATGAATTTAGTTTACAATATAAATGTTTCCTATCAAGAAGGGCAAAATGAAAAATAATAGAAATGTAAAAGAAAAATCTTATGAAGGTTGCACAAGGTCATGGCTAGCAGATGTTGTGTAATGTGTCTGTACATGTGTGCATACTTCTTTATTTAGTTAAATGGAATAAAGATTTCTTGACAGAAAAGGACCCCAGGGTGCTGACCTCATGTACCAGCCATGACAAGGAGCAAAGAATTGGGGACAAGTGTGGAAGAGGTTTTTGGGGAAAAGTTGTGCCTTTTTTTTGCTGTTTTTAAAATACACAAAGCAATTGTCAATGTAGGAAGCACAAAAAGATCGCCTTACTACAGGTAGGGTTTGCTTATGTGTGAGTTTTATTTCAGGAGCAAGACATGTATCCGTCTCTCTCCACTACTGCAGCTGTGCACAGGATCTGCAGGTTTGTAGTCCTTGTCTTCATTCTGGGAGACGTATGAAAGAGGGCAGTGGCACAGGGAGCTGTAATGTGTGAACTCAGGCCATTTTGCATTTTTGTTTGGTGGCATTTTGTTTGTTTCTTGGCTAGTCTGCAGAGGCCTCTGGGTCTGTGAGTAGCTTTTCTGCTAGAAAACTCTTTCCAGTTCTCTCCTGACACATTTATTGTACCTGAAACTTTCATGTCCCCCGTGCAAGGCATGCGTTGTGTGGGAGATGTGTGTGTGTAAGGTAAGATTAGGGTGTTAGATACAAAGGGAGTAAGACACTGTAGAGAATTGCATATGAATTATGTTTCGTAAGAATCCAGAAGATATAAAAGTTAAAAGAGAACTTTAACACTGGACAGCTGCATTTGGTTTTCATAGTTATTCTATTCCGGCAAAGAAGAAACAGTAGTGATTCAGCAGCCATTTTCTGTACACAAGCAATGTTTCCATTCATTTTAGAACCTAACCAGCCAGATAATCTCTAATTTTTGCTAATCTTCACAGAGGTATTTTTACCTCTTTTAATAAAGGTTTTCATTAGATTCAATGATTTATTATTTTGCTAATTGCACAAAATGCTCACAAGACATATCTCTTCAAGACCTAATATTAGTAACAATATTATTTTTACCTCAGTTTATACATTCTAAAAGTTATTTTCATGTTACTTTTCCAGTCTGTGTGAATTCAGAAAATTATCTGGGCAATGAGCATTAGGTGATACTCTGATCAGGGTCTCAAAAAATGTCCTTCTGTATCACTGTACATTTCTTTGCCTTTCTTGATGTGCCAAATGAACTAAATTAATTAAAATTATGTAATGCATGAGGTCAGAAATGGACTTGCATAATCATCAACCATCAATAATTTAAATAATTTAAATTTTCCCTGACAGAAAATAAGTAGACCCAGGGATTATTTTCTGACCATATTGCAATTTACAATAGGAAGTATTTTTCCATACTGACTTTCAAATGGCTTGAAAAAATCAGGCTTTCAACAGAGCATGAACTGATCTTTGTCTATAAGTTGTTCTTTTCTGTGCTGTATTTTCCTATTTAGTTTTATTTCATTTGGGGTACTGTGAATTGGTTGACTTGTGCTTGACATCTTTGTCTTCAGTTGATTTTGCTCATTGTTTCTGTTGAACCTGACTGGAAATTGTGTTGTATTCAGATATACTCAGAGGAAAGGGAGATTCACCATAAATAGAGAAAAAGCAACTGAAATTTCATAACAAATATTTTTAAATCCAGTATTTTTTCATGAATGCAATGCACAGTTATGACTGAAGATCATGACTCCCGTAGACCAAATCCATAATTATATGTGTTCTTTTCCAGAGCGTAGTTACTATAGTCCAGCATGGCATGTGTTGGAAAAGTGCTATTTTGATTAATGTTTTAAATGAGGTGAGGGAGAGGGTGTTGGAAGTTGCTGGATTTACTAAATAGTTGTTTGGGGATTAAACAAGTACCCTAGAATTATACAACCCATCTACAGCGGCAATACAGTATGCTGCCTTTGTAAAAAGAATAAGGACCTAAATGGAGATTGATCCTGGAAGTGTGACAGAATAAATTTAACAACAGAAGAGAAAAAGTAAATCTAAAAAAAAATGAAACTAAAGTTAGTTAAAAACCGAAATTGTCTTTATAAAAATAAGCCTAAACAACATAGAAAAGCTTCTAGAGAGGGTAATGACAATTTGTTTAAAGACAGGGAGGAGGCCTGCATTGGTACTGTTTTTTCCTATAATATTTAATAAAAAGAATAGTGGAACCCAATTTTCATTTTACATGTGTGAGAAGACAGAAGGGAATTAGCATCCCAGCAGAATCAGTAAGAAATAGTATGATAAAAGGTTATCCAACTCCAGAATTAAGGAAAGTTTATCCTTAAAGTCTAAGAAATTAAACCATTTAGTTGTTTGGGAGTTTTTTTAATCAGAAATACATGTTTTGGAAAGATGGAGAAATTTATCAGTGCCCCAGCTAAAGCTTAGGTACCAAATTTCAGGAAATTTGCAAAATCTTCAACTTGCAACCACCTGAATAATCAGTGAGAAAGGGAAAGAAGAAAACTCAGTGATACAAACAGCAAATTAACATCATAAGTAAAATGTTCATTACAGGCAATATTTTGTTTAATTGAAAATAATTATTCACAAAATGGAGATTTTGCTGAATTGAATGATTTTGCTTAAGTAGTAGCAGGATGTGATCGCATGTGGTCACATTGGGAATATGATGATCTCTGGATCATATAAAAAATTAAGAGCTTATATATGCAAGTAAGGGAAAGGATGAAGTGCCTGGACATGAGAGAGAGAAGAAAGTAAACAGTGAGGGGTTTTCTGTTTATACAGTATTCAGCCAATATTCATCCCAACAAACAAAACTTTTGGTACATTAGCGAAAAGATTAAAAACAAA
>WEIV01011916.1:3036-15730 GCA_013390005.1 Calyptomena viridis
TTACATTAATTTCTACGATCTCCCTCCTTTACTTTCAAAGTGTCCATAATCATATCCAGAACAGCAGTCTAAGTGGCTACTGGTATTAGTTGTTTCTATTTTACTCTGCTTAAACCATGAATAAATGTACGCATATATTTCGTAAAAGGAGAACTGGTTTGCTATTTTAAAAATCCAACTGAGTAGCCACAGCAGGTTGCTAAATGGAGATTTTGAATCTTTATCTCTATCAGTCAATGAGCTAATTGTCTTTAACTCTCAGAATGGAGAACTGGTAATCTATACTATACAATTAAAAAACCTCTATTTTCTCAAGTATTGTTTATAAGTAAGAATCAGGGATAATAGTTATTTAAGGTTATTCTTAGAAAAACAAAGATATTATTCAAAAACAATGCTACATCCAAGAGTGAAGAACTTCCTGTTGTGTTTGGTATTTAAAAGCTCTTCCACAGTTTAACCACTACCCTTCAATTGAATTAAATCAATGTTACTGATTCAATAGGCTTTGTATGTCAGTGTTTCTGCTACATACATAGATTTTTGGTTGTTCATTATTATTATTACTATTATTATTGAAATTAAATAAACTTTCACAGCTGAGTTTTTGTTTATACATTCTCTGAAAGACATGATCACATTTCCTAAACATTTAACAGAACTATCACATCTATCACAGAATACAGATACTTACGAGCATAGAAGTCCCAGTCACCTAAGAGAACATTAAGTACAATTAAAGTTTCAGAATAATTTAAGAAATAGTTGATGTTCAGCTTTTATGGATGTCTCTCCTTGCTTTATTGCTTTTACTTTTAATGTTTAAGAATTAACAATAAAAATAAACCAGAACTGTGTACATGGAATGTAGCAATCACCTTCTGAGCAACAAGTGACCTTATCAGAAAGGTTTATTTTCAAAAATAATGTGTAGGAAAAAATCCAACAGGTCATAGAGTTCACTCTAATTTGAAAATGCAACCCTTGCAGGTTAATGGAGTTTTTACTCACTGAAATTTATAAAATGCAAGTGTGCCACTACCAGTGAACAGTTTAAACAAAATGCAAAATGCTGTTGATAGCATAACCCTGGTACACTTTCCAGCACATCTTTGTCTCATAATTGTTCAGCTGCCTTTTACAATGAACCTGTCACAGGAGCAAGTGAATCATGGACAAAGGGCCAAGGGAAGCAGGATCAGGTATATGGCTACAGTAATAACAGCAGAGATTTACTTCATAGCTCCTATAATAAAGCAAATTGAAAATGAAAATACTGAATTTTTTTGAGGCCTAGAACTTTAAAATGCCTCTTCAGTAAGAGCCCATGGCTAATAATTTACCATATAGGGATGGTTCCATGATATAACCTCATTGCTATGTGATTAAATACACATGTTCAATGAAGCAGAGGACAAAAAAGTTCCTCACTCAAAAGCAGTGATAAAATTACTTCATCAGAAGAAGAGTTTTCCATACATTCTCTGTCTTTGCAAATTAAAGAAGACTTATATCAGTCCTTCAGGTTTTAAAGCACTCGTCAGCATTTTTACTAGCTTCGCAAGTATCTCATGGGATATGACAAGATAAAAAAGTTTGGGATTTATTTCACATATTTATTCCAGATTCTTGTGGTTTGAATTCACTTCAGTGCAAAGCTTTAATTTAATAATGTGCCCATGATGTCAAGTGTCCCTGGATCAGAATGTCGTGTCCATCTTTCTGAACCATAATGTGTCTAGGAACACATAATATGTCAGGTACTTGCTACAGCGTAATAAGGAACTTGGCTATTTTATCTCTGGCTAATCCACACTTTAGAACTAATTAAAGGGAATGGATACAGGCCTATGTAACACAGTCTGTGGAAATTTCCTTTTTGCTCTCACTGGAGCAATGCAAGAACAGCCTTTGCACTCTTTTAGTTGAGGAAGAGTCCTTAGCCCTTTGTTCTTCGATATCTTCAGGGTGCAAAACCTGAGAGATGGATTTTGTCAAGTCACTGTAAACAATTGGTCAATTTATCTCCTGTCCTTTCATTTTAGGCAGAAGAAAAAGGGAGACAGGGAAAAATTAGTGTTTTAAGTGAAGTTTCCACTTCTGGAGGCAGTTTTTCTAATGGGTCCTGGTCGTTGCCTCATAATTCTGACTGATTTACCCATTAATTTCGTTATAAGCATTAGCTTTGCTAACAACAAATAAGAAAAATACACTTTATCTAAATCATTGAACAATAAAGTTAGCTTTTCCTTTTGACCAGTTAGGTTTCCATAATTTCCATTACATTTGACTGAAAGCAATATTTGTTTCAAAGCATAATGCACTACCATTTGTAAACAGAACTTTTATATTACTTTACAGGCAAATTACAATTGATAGCTACTTTTCCGTAGTCTAGAATATATAAACAGTTCTACATTTCTCTTTGGATGGGCTCATAAAATATTGGCAGAGATAATTTAATTCATACAATATTCTTAATCAGTAGAGAAAAAAATTATTGTGTATTCTTAACTCTTGTCTTCACTGATATTATTGCAAGTAATAGTGGTGAGAGAAGCACCATGATTAGGGCAATCAAAGCCAAAGTAGTTGGCTAATTGGAAGAAAATTTCATGCTGCCTCCAAAATCAGTAAATTGGTGAATCTGGCCTCAATTTTTCCACCCTGGTTCTCCAAGAAACATTCTGTTCTAGGTGGAAAGTAAATTGATCTGTTTCTCCTGGCAAGAAAATTGGAAATGGCTGAGCTGTAGAAGGATATATCCTGATCCCATTGAGATATATTTAGTTAACATTTAAATCAATTTGATAAAATTACTTCATCAGAAGAAGAGTTTTCCATACATTCTCTGTCTTTGCAAATTAAAGAAGACTTATATCAGTCCTTCAGGTTTTAAAGCACTCGTCAGCATTTTTACTAGCTTTGCAAGTATCNAGTTCTGTTTAGTGCTTTATAGCACTATACAATCATCAGATCAAGGTCAATGAGATTTGAACGTGTCACAGTGGCATATTTTGCAGACTGCATAATTTTGACAGATTCAAAAGCAAAAAAACCATTGTGTTCTGCATTTGACCTATTGCCTAAGTTCTATTGTTCTAGGCATGAGCCCCAAATTCAATAAACAACTCTGTGTGTTTAGATCCATTTCAACACGTGCACAGAGTCCGACACTTTTGAGACAAACTTGCTTTGTGTGAACAATTGGATTTGTCTGCAGACACAACAGTCATTCATCCAGAGAACCATTTTATCATGAGACAGAACAGTAGTGTAGCACATTTATGCAAAAGGTGGTGGCTTCCTACCAAAATCAAGTGGGTAGTGGATCTGGATTGGTAGATGTGGTTTTCAAAGGAATTAAGTGGGCTCTTCATAATGGAGGAAGTTTGCCTGTGGAAAACAGGCTATTAACAAACAAAGCAACAGAACAGTCCATTGTGTAAACCATTTTTCTGCTCGGATACATTATGGTAATTTCATACCATGAACTTAGGATGCTGAATGGGAAAACTGAGCTGTAATATCCATGCACAGGACTTAATAAGAAGTGTACTGCATGCTGACAAGGTGGATTATGACAACTGCTACAAGAAGACAATGACGTCTAAGTCAAGAGCAGGTTTGCCAACAGTACAACAAATGTGTGTTGCTAAGACAAGAATATCCAATAACACTGTTGCTATTCAAGGCAGTTCTGTAGCAAACTTTCTATTTGCAAATTGAAGGTGGGTAAATTCTCTTTAAGGCAGGGTATGGATAAAAAGGAAGCAGCTGTTACACTAATCAGAGGGTTACGCTTTAAGGAAACCTGAAAATGAGAATAAAATTGAAGGTCAGAATCTCTTATGTGTTGCTACCCACTATGACAGAGTTTAACATTTTAAAACACATTAGATGGGAATCTGAGAAGTGCAAAGCTGTTAACAGCCTTAATTTACAACTACTAGTTTTCAGCAGTAACAATGGTTCATAACTTTGTACATTATTATACTATATACATTTATTCTAAACAATTTTTAAAAGCTTAGCATATTATCTGTGAACTCATCTGAAAATATTTAAGCTTTAAAAATCAGCAAAATAAATTAAAATTTTCTTTTAAAGTTAAAAAAATAAAAATATGTTCAGGAAACAGTAGCTCATTGCAGTTCGCAAGGAAATATCTAATTCTGAGGTCTAAGGATCAAAGAGAGAATTATGAAGTGAGAATCTCATTCAGAAGGATATTAGGATTTGCAGAAATATTTGTGTATTCAACTAACTATTAAATCTTCTTTCTAGAAGTAACAGATAATTATTCAAATATATCAAGGATGACTTAGCACAGTTTAACTGGAAAATAGTGAGTGAAAAAAATCAGAGAAAGCTCTGAACTTTTTGACTTGTGTAGTGACTTCCTCTGGGCTTATAATCACTGAGAAATATCACAAAGGATCTGTAGTTTGAGTGGAGATTTTTAGTTATAAAATTTGGAAAAAGTATAAAATTCTCAGGAAAGCACACTTGAAAGGAGAAAAGTAAGGTAGATGATTAGGTTTAGGTGCATTTCGTACATGTGTAAATCACAGGTGAACCATAATTCAAAAGAATGAAACAATAGCTTATCAGCTATCATATTTTTATAAAATAACAGTATTCAGAAAATTCTTTTCTCTCCAACATGGCTCCCTGGACATAAATTATAATTTTCCTTTAACTACACCATATAAGCTTCCTAAGTGAGCAAATGCAGCTATTAATTAACATTTACTTTCACATTTAAGCATAATAATAATTTTTACCATATCTGTTCTATTTCACATACTTCCTTTGAATGGTTTTCCTCTCATTTTATTCACATCTAACCAGTGTCATGCAAGTTCATTTCCTTCAAAACTTAACCTTTACTCATGGTAATCTTTTGGGGAGATGCTAACCTCTCCTGGAAGACAGGTTTGAGAGAAAGAAGTGAAAGACAAAGATCCCTTAGACTGCATGGCAATTATATCTCTATTTAGATGATATATTTTAACATTGATTAGATAATTTAATATCCTAGTTCTCAAGTTAAATAATAAACTCTTGCAGGAAAGAAACTTTTTTCTAGAAATATAATTTGTGTATTCTGGCAAAAGAAATGTAACAGATGATCATTCACAAAAAAAACCCAAACCCAGAATGAAATGTTCTCTACTAGTTAAGAGAAGCTCCCTCTTTGTAATTTTATTCTGAATTTCTATTAATTTGATTTTAAAACTGCTGTTACTACTATTTTAGGTCTTTATAGCTTTTTTGTTTTCCCCTCACAATGTTCAGGTAACTTAAAATCCACTTCCACCTTTACTGGAGTTGAAGCAGTGTCCTGAAGTGTCCAATTGTTGCACTTTCAAGAGGAGAACTCAACTATGTGCTTAAATCAAATTTAAAGTGCAAATCATAATAGATACAGAACAGAATGTGACAGTTTGACCCAAACTGCTTATTAGTGTCTTATGCAAAATAATGGGTATTTAATTTAGAGTCTGCAAAGCTTTGTATTGCATTACCCTTCAGAGCAAGTATTGCAAGTCCTAGGCTTGTGTCCCAAACAATGAAAAAGAAGTACCAAAATTTACTGGTCAAGTCTTTCCAACTGTATAAACTGGGATGAATTCTTTATTCAAGGTTCTGTTCTCTCCACTGACTGCAACGTGTGCCTTAACATCTTATCTGGATATGTAAAAGATTCTGTTTCAATTTATATTTCACTTGGAGAAAAACAGCAGCAACAACAATGGTTTGACTTTCTAATATTATATTTGACAATTTTTAAAGTAAAAATTCCATGCTTTTCTGATGTTATTTTTAAGGATTAAAAAAAAAAAATAGGGACATAGATTTATAAAATGTGTTGATGTTTCTTTTACGAGAAGAAAACATTTCTCAAAGTTTCAAAATTCCTCAAAGGATGAGAAAGCATTCCATGCCAGAACTGCTAGTTAGGGTACGGGTTGGAAAGTAAGGGGTGGAGTGTTGTCTGCATTAAGAAGCCTTTGACAGGTGTTAGGCAGGCTCTGAAAGGGGAAAAGGACACAAGCAACTCAATCTGATTTAATGTGTTGTACTTCCCACATGTGGTTCCCCACAGAGGGTGACCTGGCTCCCCACTCAGACTGCAGCTGGCATCACTCTGTCTTTCAGCTGGCAAGAGCAATGCTGTTGATGACTGAGGACTCTAGAATGGGTACACAAGGATCTGTCTGCTGCTCATCCTCTCCCTTAACCCTCCATATCCCTCTCCCCTAGAACACGCTTAGTGGCCACTGACCTGCATGGTAGACCTGCACACAAACAATACATTTTGCTAAAAATGTGAATAAAGATGTGATCGCAATATATTACCACTGCGATAAGAGGCCTTTATTTACACTGAAAAACAGAATTTTAGACAAGTGAATAGAAAGTGGCAAGTAAATTTTTAGTTTAATTTTTTACCTGTTAGCAGTTCTACCACAGTATTTTCCTTTTAACTAAGATAGATAAAATTTTTAGACTGCATTTAATAGATATCTCTACAGATGTTCCCAGTGGACTGCTAAGCCTAAGACAGCACAAAGCACCACCACTGCTTAATTGGAACAGTATTAGCAAATATTACATGTAATTGGGAAGCACCTGGTGCAAAGGGGTTAAGTAGTGTTTGCCCAGGTGTTTGAGTCAAGGTTCAGAAACAAGAGGTTCAAAGAGAAAAGTAAGTTGTTGGATGGCATTTTTATCCTTGCTTCAAACTATTGTATTTAGATTTTTTGTTTATTTGCATTTTTTGAAGGATCGGCTGGCCAAAATGTAGTTTTGGATGTTGTTATTGGGCTGCACGTGAGTACTAAGTACTGTTACTCAGAGTAGTCATTAAAAGCAATTAGAGATCACATTCTTACTTTACTGTTGTGTATTCTTACTTGCTTCATGGATAAATTGAAATTTCAGATATTAATAGAATGCAGCCAATTAGTGGATAAGGTAAATACTATCTACCAACTGTGGCTATAGTAATGTATTCCAGTGGGAGTCAAGAAACAGCATGCCACTGTGTTCATTAAACAACTATGACTATATACAAATTCAACTGGCAGTGAAATAGGATCTGTATATATGTATTTATTAAAACAAAAAACTCAAGGAGATTGATGCTTGTTCTACTTTGAAATTTCTTTGTTATTTCTAATTTTCAGTTTTGAAAATCAAAAAAATATGACTTCTGAGTTTCAAGACACAGTCAGTATGTAACTGCAGTGGAGAAAAACTACTGTGCTCAGTTTAGAAAGCTTGTATACTACTAAGATTACCTGAACAACTGCAGGGTGTAGCAGGCAGGAAATTGTGTAGTTCTGTGTGTGTCAGGGCAGATTAATTATTGCTCTGAAAAATGTTGAGTTAAGAAAGGTAGATTCTGAAAAACTAATGATTTATCATGTAAACTTGTATTCCTTTGCAGAACTTTGTAAATGATCATAAGCCCTGCTATTTATCAGGATTTTTATTACTGGCTAAAGAGAATGAGGGTGCCAAAGCACTGGAACACTGGTCTGATGCACTGGGTTTCAGTGGCCAGGTTTGTGGTAGTGGGAAGGGCCTAGGGGGAAGGCTTCTTTGAGAAGCTGCTGGAAGCTTCCCCCATGTCCAGCAGAGCCAATGCCAGCCGGCTCCAGGCTGGACCCACTGCTGGCCAAGGCTGGCCCAGTCAGAAGTGATAGTAACGCCTCCATGATAACATATTTAAGAAGGGAAAAAAAAAAGCTGGGGGGCTGATGAAGATGGGATCCAGAGAAGAGCAGAGTGAGAACATGTGAACAACAACGCAGACACCAAGGTCAGTGGAGAAGGAGAGGGTGGAGATGTTCCAGGCACCAGAATGGGGCCCCTACAGGCCGTGGTGCAGATGATAGTGGAACGGATTGTCTCCCTGCAGCCCATGGAGGATCACAGGGGAACAGAAATCCATTTATAGCCTGTGGAGGAGCCCACGCTGGAGCAGGTGGATACTGGAAGGAGGCTGTGACCCCGTGGGGGGCCCACATTGGAGCAAGATCATGGCAACCCATGCAGTCATGCAACCCATGGGGAGAGGAGCCCACACCAGAGCAGGATTCCTCCTGCTAGGACTTGTGACCTGTGGGAGACCCACACTGGAACAGCCTATACCAGAAGGACTGCACACTATGGAAAAGTGACTCACGTGGCAGCAGTGTCTGAAGAATTGTTGCCCGTGGAAGAGACTCATGTTGGAGCAGTTTGTGAAGAACTGTCTCCCATGGGAGAGACCCCACGGGAAAAAGCAGGGGTCGGACTCCTCTCTCTGAGCACCAGCAGAAATGACATCTGACTGCAACCCCCACTCCCATCTCCCTGGGCTGCTGCAGGGGAAGGAGGGAGATCTTAGGAAGAGGGAGAGGTGGGGGAAAAGGTGTTTGTAGGATCTATGGAACTTCTCACTCTTAAGCTCTGATCTTGACAATAATAAATTCTTAATATCCCCAATAGGAGCCTGTTTTGCCCGTGAAATAATCAGTGCAGAATTTCTTATGGTCCTTATCTCAAAGTTGTGAAACCCTCTGCTTTTTTTTCTCTCCTCTGTTTGCAGGGAGGGGAGTGAGAGAGCTGATTGTAGTGGGTCCATGGCACTCAGCCAGGGTCAAACCACTAGCGCTGCCCAGGGAGGTCATAGATTGTCCCTCTTTGGAGACATTCAAAACCAACCTGGATGTCTTCCGGTGTAACCTGCTCTTGGTGACTCTGCCTTGGAGGGGATGTTGGACTGGGTAATCTCCAGAGGCCCTTTCCAACCCCAGCAATTCAGTGGTTCTGTAGAAACACAAAATTAGAAGTTGTGAAGAAATAAAACAGCTGTACTGTGAACCAAACCTTCTGGGGTTTGGGTTTGTTTTGTACAGTCTCTACTGGGATTTTGGTTTGTTTCATTATGGGTTGGTTTTGGTTTTTGTTCTTGTTGGGTTTTGTTTTTTGGTTTTGGAATTTTTTTGGTTTTGGTGTTGTGTTGTAGTTGGTTTTTGTTGGGGTTTTTAAATGGTAAAACTGTGAATTTCGGTGACAGAAGAGAGAATTTATCTATTTTTTTCTCTTTTCTGTACTCATAAACCTAGAAGTGAAAACTTGTGCTGCAGCACAACACAAAAAGTGAAGTAATTCTGTCAAAACTAAGTAGGAATTCACAATATCAATGCAAAATCCACTGGTCTTGGATTATCAGTCCAGATGGGAGAGTTTGCTCCTGGAAGTCATGCACAGGTTCTTCAACAAGTTGCTAACACTGTATGTTTGTTGCACGTTAAAGTGCTCTACTCCTTTTACTCAAAATTCTGAATACCTAAGAGTTCAGCCACTAGAGCTACCTAAACACTCTCCCCCTCTTTTTAAGAAGCTTATTTAGAGCTGAAAAACATTTGTGACAAGTGCCATAATGGCATGCATGGTATCTCTACCTGAGAAAGTCCAGTGCTTTTGTCTCAGAGATAAATATCATGAATATTGGGAGGTTCTGAAATGCTGCTGAAAGAAGAAAGAGGAAGAATCGTACATTAGACACTTCCCTGCAGCATCGCTACCATTTTCTTCTATTTATAGAACCGATTTTCTATCACCATTTTAGCAAGTGGACTAAAGGATTCAGACACTTGTACCCTTCAGGATATTTGCAAGTAACTGGTCTATGCTGTTACAACCGAGTTCAAGTTTTGCAGCTTGCTTTTTATTTCCATTTCAACAGTGTTATTCTATGGAGCTTCACAAAATTGTTCCTGATTTGCATTCCTATGACATAAATGAGCATTTCAAGTATACTGTGTTCTCTTTGCTGTATTTGCTGAGAACATAATTTCTACTTTGCAGAAAAAAACCCTAGAAGAAACAATGGAAGAGATTTTCAATTCATAATGATTTTTGCTGATTTTTCTCTCTCTACTTCTCTCTAATTTGTATCTTCTGTCTGTCTCAGGGTGCTTACATAACTCACAGGACATATTGAAGGGATTTACCGTTTACTTAAAGATTACCATTTAAGCTGTTGCTTTCAAGTTTTATTAATAATGTATTATGTTTTCCATCTGATGCTCTACACTTCTTTTGTGGACTTGCTGAAAGTACATTTAGAGGAGAGAAAAAAGCATATTAAAAGAAAATGGAAAAGATTAGTTTGCAAGTGATGGTGTGTAAGATGGTATGTGTGTAAATTTATAACCAAAACCAAGTTCTCAATCTGCAAATTCTCACCTTATGTAAATCTAGTTATCTTTATCTGTGGCAGAGGAAAGTTTAGGCTAAACATGTAAGTGACTCTAAAGCAAACATAGTTTGTCAAAAGTTAAATTACAGGAATTTTTCTTATTGTTGCCAGCACTTCTATGCTGCTCTGAACCATGAAGCAGAGGTAAGAAAATAAACATATATTCCTCACATAAAGTTAATCATATCATTGTGTGGAAGACAAAGAATTTACAATATTTCAGTTCTCATAAACAACCAACATACTTCAGCTGCTCAGTCCCCTACAGTATGTTCACTGTGAGCATACAGTAAACCACTTCATTTTTATTTGTCCTTAGTATTAAATCACAGAGTGGTTTGCAAAGGTGCAGTGGGGGAGGGGGCCAAAATGATCTTGAGGTTAATGGAAACAGCAAAGAGCTGGAGGCCAGTAAAGCCTCTGCTGTGTGTGCCTGGGGCCAAGTCACCTGCTGCTTTTTTCATCAGTCTTTAACACAGGTCAGAAATAGATTAACAGCAGAATCTCACTGAAAAATGCAAACCTATTTATGAATAAAGCTTTAATAATGAGCAAATAAAATTAAACCAACCTTCTAGGGAATTTTGTTCCAGCCGCACTGCATTTGCAAAAAGAAATGCAGATGACAAGCACTTCTGTCAAATGTTGCAAAAAAAAAATTGCATTTGATGTGCTTCTTCAGTTCAGCTGTCCTTACAAAAATCTAATGTCACTTTACCTGAATTTCTAGTGGCCAATTTGACTTAGCAAAAACAACAATTAAGTGCCTTTCAGTTCCTATTTAGGGTAAAATATGTGTTGTGCTTTTCTGACATTGCCAAAGTACCATAATTATGGCTGTGAAATTATTTTGACACTTTTAAAATATGAGTCATCTTGTAGGAAGTGAATTTATTAGCTGTGCTATATGAAGTGTGCTGAAGGGAAAAATATAGGTGATATTATAGATTTGTCAGGAAAGAACACTTAGGTGACTTGGAGATAATACAGCTGGTGTTGGTCAATACTAGAGAGAGCTTAAATATCAAGAATAATGGTTTGTTTATATATTTTATTTGTATAGGTTGGATGATTGTTCCCTATGTGTTGTGTTCATCTGAGAGTTATGGAAATTGTGTTAGCTGGGTCAAAGAGGAGTGGTGGGACTTCTAGCCAGGAGAAACCTGCCTGCCTGTCGCAGAGTCATGCTGTGTGAAGAAGTGCAGGTTGGCTTTCTTACAGCTGATTCAGACAGCCACAGCACCCTGCTGTGTTGTATTGCTAAATGAGAAGACTCTTGTGCTAAAATAGACAGACACTTCCAGTTCTTATACACGATGCATCCCCAAAGATGCAGTCTTTTCTTGTAAAACCCCTATAGATCAGTGGATGAAGCACCAAGGATTCATTTTGTGCTCTTCATTCTAATCCTGCCACTGTGCTAATCAAACCTGCATTTTCAATAGCATTTTTCTTATTATTTTTAATTATCTATTAGTTTTTATTCATTATTATTGCCATCATTCTGCCTTCACAGTTATTTTAATTTACATTGGTTAATTTCAGGCCTCCATAGCACATTTCACATAGCGTAGAAAATTTCATACACATAGAAAAATAGCTGTCCAAAACTACTTACAGTCTAGAGACAGAGAAAGAAAAAAACCCACACTTGTTTTTTTTAAGTCGGTAAGTAGCATGGACCAAAAGAGAATAGATATGCAGAGCAAACCAATTTGTGCTGAGGACTATTAAAAAGGCTGTTGTGTTTCAGGGTTGTTAAGTTTGGATTAATGCTCATCTGTTCCTATAGACTGAATAATTTTAGTGTGAGTGTCCAGAGTCAAGAAGGTGCACTCCTGGAGCACAGCTTCTAGTTCTTTTTAATTCAGAAAGAATCCTGTTCATGCACTCGGAAACTACTTCACAATTTGAATCAAACCAATAGAAAAATAGAGAGGAGGTGACAGGGAAGTTAAAATCAAAATTTTTATTTTAATGTTTTGATTTTTGATTATAATGTTTCTATTTAGGAAATACAAGAAAAAAAATTAAATTCCTTGACTTAGTTCCACTAAAACTCTGTGACTAGGATTGAATTTGAACCTGAAATGCTTTAATACAAGTAAAAAGAGTCACATAAAAAAGTGTACTTATTTAGAAGTGCGTCAAGGATATTGAAAGAAATCCCAACATAACAATTTAAGGCATGGGAAAAAATTTTGCATCATTTGCAAGTAAAAGCATATGCAAAATCAGTCCTTTTGGTTTTCACTGCTGCTAAACAGAACTGTAGACTTTTGAAAAAATGAAAGAAGCATGTCCAAAGATGATTATTCCAGTTTGCATGATTTGTGGTTTTTTTAAAGACCTTTAATTCTCTTGTATTCATTTTGATTTCTTATACACTGATGCTCATACATATATATATATTTATTCATATACATATAT
>WEIV01011916.1:42276-58180 GCA_013390005.1 Calyptomena viridis
GGGGGGTGTAATCAGAATCCAAAAACTGGAGTCCAGTCTTGCTCTGAGATTTACAGATTGTGCCAGATATATGTGAAATATGACCACAACTTATGCTGATGAGGAGGTGACAGTGTCAAATGCAGAAACAAGTCCAAGAAACTCAGCTGAAGTAAGATTTTAAAATGTTCCATAATAACCAATGCAGTTGCAGCAAAATGCAGACAGAAGGTTGGGTTGATTTTTATAAGGTATGTTAATGAACACAGATGGGAAGCAATAATAGCAATAATAATTTTGAGGAGTCCTGTGGGCTGTTTAGGCTACTCCTGAAGTCATGGAGCCCCTACCCTGAATACAGTCAGAGAATCAGACACTTGATTTTCAAAAGACTTGTTTTGGTACTTATGTTCAGGGACTTTCTTATAACAGAAGGTCATCAGAGATGGATTCAGTCAAGACTATAGTCTCTGCATTATCAAGGGCTAGGTCTTGAAGGGATAGTCTGAACCTGGCTGCATAGATTTTTACATAAAACAGAGAGGTGTACTCTGGATCCTCAATACAACTGGACAGCTCAGAAGAAACCAGACTGGACCCAGGGCAAGCAGGAGTTTTAACAACCACCTCTTAGATCCATAAGTGCATGGACCAGACATTGCCTTCCCTAGGGCATATGACCTCTGAGATGAAGCATCTGATAAGCAAGCCTGCTAATAATCATTTCCCTTCAGGACAAAGAGATGCCCTTCCCTTGTCTATGATAACCTCATGGTCAGAGCATTTCAAGACCCAGTTCTAGCCACAGCGTGAGAGAGGAATTAGATTCTCTGTTCCTTGAGGGGTGTTTGAAAAAACAATGTATTGCCTAAGTCAGGCTGCTGGTGGCTCTCCAGCTCTCTCAGTTAAGTTCTTTTCCTACAGTACTGAATATGATTCAAAATTCAGAATGCAGAGAGAAAATGCAGAAGGAACACAAATCTGTAGTTTAGGGATCAGAACAGTGAGCTGCAAGTAGGATTCCATATGTCCAGTATTGCTTTGTTTTTTTAATTGAGACTCCTTAGATTATTATAGTTGTGGTTTTAAAAATGAAATGACTTTTAATACAATGGATTTATCCTTTGAAGCAAATACCTAGTTTCTGCCCCTACATGTACACATGTCTATGTCAGCAAATCATTCTACATGAACACTAGCCCTGTACCTTGCAAGAAGCAGGTCTGGGTTCAAAAAAGTAAAACCATGAACTCAGAAGTACATCGCGCCTACATAAAAGTTGATCAGACTCTGGAACGTGATCCAGACTTCACAGATATATTCCATTGATTAGCCTTTTAACACTGTGGACACTTTCCTCCAGACTTTGTTTTCTCTTCACAACTTGCTTGGCTTTTAAGGTCTTCATTCTGAATTCAATCATGAAGCAAAATAACATGTGAGGATCAGTTCAGTCAATGATTTTCAGTTATATTAGTCCACCCACTCTGCTGTTCAATCTGGGCATGTTACAAATTCATACACAGAGAGAAGTGATGTTTGAGCTAAGCTTGGAATACTGAGGAAAAACTGGAAAAAGAAAAAAAAGTGCTTCAAATGTAGTGAGCACGAGAAAGAAGTTGGTGGCATAGATAACAACAAGCTCCACTTTTCTTCCATGGTGTGAGATGAAAAAAAGATCAATTTTTTACCTTTTTTTCCTTACTTGTGTGTGTATTGATATGTTTATTTATGTCAGAGTGCTAAGCTGTCTAAATAAAATGCCATGAGAAATTTGGTAATTTGGGGAAAACAAATTAGATACTTTGTATTTATTTCTTTGAAAGAGAAGTATATGAGAAAAGGGAGTCTTTACCAAAATGCCGCTAACGGGAGAATAAAAGGTATTGTGAGCTTCTGTAGCTTTAAAAAGTAAGCGGGGAAGATCTGAATGTTACTCATCAGTCACAACTTTTCTTAGGATTTGTCCCATTCCATAGAGATCTTAAAACTTGACAAGGTAATAATTTATATGTCAAAAAAAGTTTTTTCTTTGTGGAAAAAGACTAGTCTTTATGATAAATTCCATGTAAACTTTTTCACAACAAATATAAAGCCCATAGCTGTTTCACAGTACTCGCAACCTTAGTCTACTGACTCAGCTGCAGAAAGATGCAAAATTTCTATTTCTAATTATCAGCTGTATAGTTGCCTTAGTTTCTCTTTCTGTTTGGTAAATATTAACATGCTAAAATTCCATGGGCTTTTGTGAGGTTTGAAGTGGACAAGCAGTAAAGGCAGATTATCATTGATCTCCTGGGTCACTTGGAGTTGACTGAATTTTCAGTAAACTTTTCTGGAGCATGGGAAATTATTTTGAAGCTTCTGTTCAACAAGTGAATGGACTGTACGCTAGATGTGACTTTATAAAAACAATAGATGCATTCCTCACAAGAAAACAATTGAAATGTTTGACTTTCAAAAAAATTTATCTGTGAAGTCCCTTCCTATAAGAAAGAATTGAAAACTGAGATTTAGGGGATTTAGTTTCTTTATTTCTACAGCTGGATTTCTAGCCAAAGACACCTAAGTTTAAGCTCTCTTCTGAATTAAGAAAAGCAGCATTGGGAAAAAATGGCTTCCATGTCACAGATAAAAAGCCTACATATGTGTTAATATCCATTATTTATGTCTAGAATATGGTCTTGGTTTAGAGCCAGTCCAAGCCATTTTGGAACAGTGCTTGAAATTCTGAGAATGTAATATCAAAATTGCTCTGTTCTCAATAACATTTCCGAAATCAATAAATCTGGAAAATTTTAGACCAAATACATTCTCAGACCTCCTCTTACCCCATTGACATTGACTGTGTCTTACAATGTCTTACTGCCTCCTTGAAGTTTAACTATTGCAAATATTTTAGTAGCAGAAGTGTGACTGGTGTACATGGGTCTATGCTTCTACACTTTTATGCATATTTATGAGTTTAATGAGCTATACCTACTTATATTTTTTCTTTTTTTTTTTAAGAAGTATCCTCCATTAAACAAAAAGACTCATTTAGCTCAAAGAGTTGACTTAAATTAATCATAGTCTTGCTGCAGAATCATGAATTATTTCATATTAGGAGCTTTCTGTGGATCCCATAACCACATGCTAAATAGCAGCATTTATTGTCAGTTATGTGACTGGTCAATAATGAGCCACTGATATGACTGTAGTTTATTATGGGAAACAGAGGTTCTGTTCCTTTCACTAAATCATGGATTTATGAAACTAGTTGCACTTATTGTCACTTTTGGTATATCTAAAACTCCACTATAGATCTAAGTGGATTATTCCTAACAGAAGTGAATCTAAGTTAATTTTTTACATGAATTACGAGTTTACTAACATAAACTATTCCAGGCTTGTATATCATATTTTTATAGAAATCTTTCAGGAGCAAATAAATAACATCCGCATATTTCTTCATAGGTTAAAAAGCTACATGGCTGAGTAACTCTGATGTCACCTCTTTCTTGTGGTTTTCATCCTCCATAAGTTTTACTGGCAACTGAGAAATATTATAGCTTAAAGACATGCACTTATTCTGTTTCCTTTAACAAAGAAAACACTAACCATGTTTACTACAAATCATGAAGTTAAACCAAACTGCATAACAATAACACAGTCCACTGCAAACAGTATGGAACTAGGGCTCTTTGAAAGTTGGAAAAACATTGGCAATCAAAAGCTACACAAAAGCAATCTTATTTTTATTACATACAAGGAAAGTTTTCCCAGGAGTGCTGATGCCTGCCAGAAAATAAATAAGAAACTAGGATAAAAGAAAGAAGGAAAGATTGCTTGAGTTAAAGTGTCTGGCCAGGTTTTCCTTACACACATCCATGAGGAGTTGGGTTTCTTCTGTGCTCAGCTGTAATTGATGGAGATGGCAACCAAAAGACTTTGTTACAACCTACATTGTTATTCTTCAGGCAGCTGGAGGATCTCTACTTCTGCTGCATGATTCCATCTTCACGTTTCTAAGTGCAGCTATAATGCTGAAAACCAGCACCCATCACTTCTTAAAGAGCTACAACCTGGTGCCAGTACTTCAGCCATTAGACCTGAGGTAAGATCAGAGGGAGAGCAAAAGAAAGAAAATAAATAAACAAAAAATTGTTTAAAATAATAATGATCCTCAATCTCACAAAAACATACATCAAACAGACACAGATCGGTTTGATATTGAAAGGACTAGAAGCCTGTTTGCCAGTAAGCCATGGAAATGGAACTTTTGAAGTTACCGATCTGACTTTGGAAGAAGTCAGGGAGCTCTTAGAGAGGAAGAATGTCAGGTAAAGCAGGGCCTGTGTTCAGTTTGTTAAACAAGACCAGAAAATATTACCATGTGAAATATCTCTCTGCTGACCAGGACTGCAGATAAGCCTTAGCTACAAGACTGTTTCCCTGCGTAGACTGTTCCTGGGGTTAACATCAAATGGGGGGTTGTAGCATGTCTTCAGCTTTTAGGGCTGAAAAAGTGCTGCTCAGGCACAGTGGTGTGGTTGTATCTCCTGCACAGATGCTGGCCATGAACCCTGCTAACAGGAATAGCTGCCTCAAGCTATGAATTTCTTGGGTATGGGGTGGCTTATCCCTGCAACGTCCCTGTGCTGCCTCACTCCATGAAGATGCAAGTTCTTCCTGCCCTGCTCCCCTTTGGCCAGACACAGATCAGAAGCTGCAGTGCAGATAGATTTATCTCTAAAGGTTATTCATCTCTCAGGGAAGAGGCTGACAGCATGAGCCCTTTGGGGAATTGCTGGGAGAGAAAGTGTGCAAACAGTCAGAAAGCACTAGGTTCTGATTGGCACCTGGTGTCAAAATGCCTGCTGTAACTTTGTGGGCAGCTATGTGGGCAGAGTACAGAGTTCCAGGTCAGACACAGCCCTGGGATGGTCAGAGAGAGCAGGGTTGTGACAGAGCTGGAATCCAGCCAGTAAGGCCCGTGGCCCTCTGGACTCTGATTTGACGTTAAAAAGACTAAACCTGTCAGGACAGGCATGATTCACAGACTTAGGTGAAATTAGAGTTAGGCATCTCAGTATTTTTTTGCTTAATATTTCCTGTGGTTCTCGTTGTAAACCTCACAAAAGCTGGTATTTCAAGGAAGATTTTCAGGACATTTTTAATTTTTAAGAACTAGAGCAAGAACTGCTTTTTTCCCCCCATAATTCTGTATGTCTTCTCAACTTACAAAAAAGCATGGAAAAATTGGTTCAAGTTCAGTTTAGCCTTACAGTCAGTTTGGGGTCAGTTCTTAGTTTTACCTATGCTAGTTTTCCCATGCATAGTTTAAAGACAGCAGTAAATGACTGAAACACTTTTCTAATTGCAACTTCATTTCCATCTAAAGTGAAAGACAGACTCTTACTTGGAGATTACCAGACAAGCAGTTAAAGAAAAGATAGATGGTTTCTTTGGTTCCTTAAGGCTTTCCTAAATAAGATTGATTTCAGCCCTTTATATTTTTTTTTTAAAAAAAACATCTAGTAGATTCTTTTTTAAATTAAAAAAGACCATATTCCCTTCACATTCACAAAGAAAAGATTGATATTTCTTCACTTGTTGGATATAAAATACACATTTTAAAAAAATCAAACAAATAAACACAAAACAACCACAACCCAAACCAGAAACAGACACCATATCTCTCCTTATTTTATATAATAGATGGAAAAAAAACTTAAAAGATTTCTGCTTTGTTAAGAACTTTATTCAAAAAACTGATATCGCAGGAAGGTTTGGTTTGTTTATTGGTAGGTTGGTTGGTTGGCTTTTGTTGTTCTTCAGATGTCTTTAGAGCATTTATTTTGCCAATCAGGGTATGAATTTAGTGTTTACAGAATACATTGATTCCTATATGCAAGACTACAAACCAGAATATATTAGGAGCTCACCATCAGTATACAGACATACCTGTTTTGAAAAAGACATTAAGTTTTATTTCTCCATTTGCTTTGTAAATTTTAATGATAGGGCATTTGACTACTTAAAGATTCTAGAAAGGTGTTCAGAGCATCTGTGATTTCTTGAAAAGCAGCCAGAACATCATCAACACATCTCAGCCACAGTCTGTGTCAGCTTCAACAACAGCACAAGATTCTGTCCAGAGAATTATATGAAGATATTAGTAAATACTGGACTCAAATCTGTTTACAAGGGTTTAATGACAGAAAGCAACAAATAAAGTCAGCAAGCACTTTGTTGTAATGATGTGAAATCACAGGCAAGTTCTGGTTCATATTCAGGCTCCATTACTATCCACAAAGGTCCAATTTGTTATGCCCTGTATCTAGTTGGGGACAGCAGTACCATTAAGATCTTCCCTCTAATGCAGGAACTGGAAAGCCAAAACCTGTAATTGCACACATCATCCTTCATGAAAGGAGTGGAGAGGTAAGAAAGAGGTCAGGGGGTGACAGAGACTCATTTAGTTGAATAAGGTCATAGAGATAGGGAAGGAAGGGAGCAAGGAAAGAAAGACATTTTTTTCTCTATCTAGTTCGTGGACTTGCATGGTTATATACACAGCTTACATATGGCTAGATCCAGTAATAAAATAAGATTAAGACTAGAGAAGGTAGAAGCCATGCAAGGAAGAAAAATGACACATTGAAATTAAACACCCATCTATTTAAATTAGAATAAAAGCAGGAGAAAATTTGTGGTGGTTTTTTTTCCCTACATGAGGTTCGGCAGGGTGCAGAGAAACCAGAGTAAAGAGCAGAGCTGCCTGGATATCAGACTGCAGGCATAACTTTCTCATTGCCATCCCTCTACCCTCCATCATCCCACATCTTCAGATTGTACAACACCAAATCAACAGCTAAAACCTCTGTCTTCACCTACTTCTACTCACCTACCATAGGGAAAATATCGATGGACTTGCATTTTCTGAGTCAATTTGCCAGGCATAAACTTCCTTTAAAAAATCCAGATGTATTGTTATTTAAGTGGATCATCAGATAAACCTTTACAAAGTTTGAGATAGACAGAGAAAAACACCACAAATTATGCATTTTCTGGTCATTCAATTTTTGTGTGTGTTTTGGAACAATAGAAGTACTGTTCTTCAAAAAATATCACATTACTGCTCTTTTGGGGAACATAAATTTTGTTAGAACATTGTTCTCAATCTAGAGATAATCAAGTAAAAGCATTCTTCTAAACTAGATCCCTAATTTAGTTTGGAATTTGTGGTGAACTTGAGAGCAAAAAAGCAGTTAAATTAAGCAAAGATTTGAGAGAGTGTCATTTAGAAATGGTAAGTTTTGGGAAGTCTTAAAGTCAAGTGTCTCCCATTAAATATGAATAATAGATGAGAGAATTAATAAATGACAAATTTTCTAATTTTACAACCAATTTTTTAGCTGTTGTAATGGAAACTTAAGCTTCTTGTATTATAAAAATTGACACAGCTGCATAAAGCCACTCATCCCTGCTGTGATTTAGTGTATCTGGCTAGTTGTTCTCAGCTTTGCAACTGGCATGTCAGTTCAGAGGGGTAAAGTCAGTGTATTTATAGGAAAAAATTTCTTTAATGGCCACTGTGCTAATAAAGCATTATTGGATTTGAACTCTGCTCCACCACACCCACTCCCTTCCTTTGCTAATACATTCCTTCCTCCCCTGACAAGTCCAGTAAGCTTGCCAAGGAAATAAAGGACTAAAAAAAAAAAGCAGTTTCTTAGGATCCGGATGGTTTGCAGCAGAAAGGATTTCCGTTCTGACAAAGGATATATAAATCTCTAGGGAATCTGGTTCTCAGAGCTCTATGTATTCAAGGTATAACTCAAAGATGTCTATCTTGCAGTGTAAGGAAAGCATTTGGAACACAAAATCTTTGTATCTAGCTTAAAAATGAAGGGACCTAATGTATTCTTTTATTTTTGTCTCCCTTTCTTTTATTTATTCACAGCTGCTTTTTATCATCATCCCATGAGCGCCTTTATTTTTGCAAAATAGTCCACTGTGTGCGTTCCACTACTAACCTTCATTTACAACTGTGGAGTATTCTTCCTTTCCACTATACACAGAAGTTGCACTAGGAGTGGTCTGAAAACACCCTTTCCCTGGAAAGTCTCTGAGACACAGTTTTCAGTATAGAAAATGAATGAGTGGCAATAAAAATAACATAGATTCACATTCTGCCTCCTCTCAAAAGAATAGAGTGAGAAGACACCACTTAATTACAGCTTTCGTGATCCTTGATAGATTCCTACTAGTGGTGTTAGAGATAAACCTGCCACAGAGGAAAAGATTTTACAAGAGATTTGTAAGATAGCCTCTGATTTTTATTCTGCTTGAAACTGGACACACTGCATTTCTCCTTTTTGCGATGTTTGTCAGCTACACACCCAAGGAAGAAATCTAACACTTCAAAATTAAGTCCCTTCAAAATTATGCTGGTCACTTCCATGGGGTTTTTCATGACAGTTGCTGAATCTTAATGATGAAGCAACCTCACACATCCAGACCATAAAATATAATAGGAACCTTTCATCTTGCAAATGTTAGGAAATACCAGCACCTTTCAGCCCTACTACTTTAACTAAAGTAATTCAGACTTAATATAATACTCACTGATATTCTCCTGCCTAAGTAAATAGTAAAACTGAATATCAGAGTAATTACAATGATAATGGTCTCGTAATCATCTCAGACCTTGATAATACTATGCTGTCACCTCTGTGAAGGCATTGCACCCCTAGATGTGCTAAGGAAACTTAACATTATGAATTTCAAGCCAAATGAAGAAAGTTCTAATTACCCCAGGTGCTGTAGAAGCCACCATGTAGTGTAGGTTTTCTGACAATTACATCACAAGTAAAAACTGAACACAAATTCCAGGAGAAAGCAGGTACCAGTAGCTATTATCTAAATCTTAAATGTTTACCAGAGGAATAGCACTTGTCAACAGAAGACAATAGAGGAAGGACCTCATAGCCCACCATGGTCTTCAACACAGGCAGCTCTTCTAGAAAAGAGAGTTGTCGTAAGGGAATATTCCAGGCTTTGCTGTTCTCACCTAAGAAAACAGAATGGTGAATTTTAACATACATTCTAGATCCTCTAACTTTAAATAGTTTCGCTCAGCCCCATGACATCTCTTTGATGATAGAATTAACCTCCATATATTTACAATTAAAAGATGACCAAGATAATGGAAATTTTAAGAAATCTTCACCACATACATCTTCCTAAATCAACAAAAATATTATAAATTGTGTCGAAAAAGCCAAACCCAAGTGTGATCATGCTGACAGTCTAGTCATACACATAGAAAGAGATACAGCATTGATGCACCACAATTATATGTACCATGAAAAGCCATTTATTCACTGGAACGACTTTTCATTTTAGCTGAAGACCTGATCACTACGATGAAAGTCTTAAACTGTAATTTTTTTCAATGACATATCAAATTGTTGACATACTGAAATTACATTCTGTTCAAGAATACACTGATCTCAACACAGTTTCAATGTAAATTTCACTCTCTGTATCAGTTGCAATTGAATTTCCTGTTAAGGGGCATTAACTCTGTCACTTCATAATTTGTTCCAAATACCCTGTAGTAGGTGTCAAGATGGAAGGACATCAACCTGTTGGAGTGAGTCCAGAGGAGGGCCACCAAGATTAATTTGATGCAGCAACTCTCCTATGAGGAAAGGCTGAGAGAATTGGGTTTGTTCAGCCTGGAAAAGAGAAGGCTTATGGTGACTTAATTGCAGCCTTCCAGTACCTGAAAAGAGCCCTACAAGAAAGACAGAAAGGGACTTTTTACAAGAGCATGTAGTGACAGAAAAAGGGGGAATGTGTTCACACTAACAGAGAGTAGGTTTAGATTAGATATAAGGAAAAAAATTCTTTACTGTGACGGTGATGAGACACTGGAACAGTTTACCCAGAGAATTTGTGGATGCCCCATCTCTGGAGGTGTTCAAGCTGGAAGGAGTTCTGAGCAACCTGATCTAGTGGAAGGTGTCCTTGCCCATGGCAAGGGAGTTGGAACTACGTGATTTAAGGTCCCTTCCAACCAAAACCATTCTATGATTCTATGATATGCTTGAACATGGCTCATTATTAGGGAAGAGAAAATAAAGAATTTTATAGCTTTTAATTATTCTGGTTTTATTTGAATAAAAAAGATTGTCAGGTGTTCATTTTTTCTGTAGTAATTAGATACACATTTGAAATGATTTCTGTTTTTCCTTCTTATCCATGTGTCTTAGTGTATTTCTTAATCCAGAATTCTTTTTTTCTTTTTTAGCTGTCAGTAACAATCCATGCAATGGTAAATAATTTTATACAAACTAGTTAGCAAATGCCTATGACAATATAACTCATTTTCATAGAATGGTTTGGATTGGAAGGGACATTAAAGATCATCACATTCCAATCCTTGCACTGTGGGCAGGGCCACTTTCCACCAGATCAGGTTGCTCAAAGCCCCATTCAGCCTGGCCTTGAACACTTGCCACCACCATCTTTCTGGGAAACGAGTTTGAACAACCTCAATTCTCTCAGCCTTCCTTCACAGAAGAAAGGCTCCATCCCTCTAATCATCTTCATGGCCTCCTCTGGACTCACTCTAACAGGTCAATGTCCTTTCTGTACTGAGGACCCCACATCTGGATGGAGCATTTCAGGTGGAGTCGCACAAGGACAGAGTAAAGAGGAAGAATCACCTCCCTTGACCTGCTGGCTTACACTTCTTTTGATGCAGTTCATAAAACTATTGGCTTTTTTGGGCTGCAAGAGCTCATGTCCAGCTCATGTCCATCCACTCATTCACCAGCTATGTCCTTCTTGGCAGGGCTTTTCTCAATCTGTTCTTCCTCCAACCTGTATTAACACCAGGCATTGCCCCAACCCAGGTGAAGCAGCTGGTACTTGGTCTGTTAAATCTCATGAGGCTCTATTTTTTCTTCCAGTTTGACAATATACAAAAGAAGAAGATGGTTGAAAGATCAGAGAAGTAACCAACCCACACTTCAGTGAGAGCTCTGCTGGTCAATTGAGGTGTGCTCCTGGACTGGGAGCATTAGCTCTTTGTGTCTCTGGACACCTTATTATGAAATGGTTTTGGGTTTTTTTCATCTAACTGGGGAAAAATGAAAATAAACTTCAGAAAATTACTTCTCAGATCAACTCCCAAAATTTTAGAGGCAAGAATTGAAACTTCTTCTATATATTTAAACATAGGATATTGTTGCCATTATTTAAAGTTTCACTGCTGGTAATAAAATGAAGGTAGAATGAGCAATCAGCACTTGTCAAGGTTCCCAGCTGAATCCCCCTCCTCAGTTCTGACAAATACATGCCAAACCTTTGAGACTTTGCGCAATAGGCTTTAGATTTCATCAGTCCACTTTGTCCATAGATTTCTGGTAAAAGCTTCTAGAGCTCCAAATCAGAGTGCAGTGATGATCAGAAATTGTCCTCATTCATACAAAATTTTTGGAGGGAATAAAAAGTGTTTAACTATTGAAAATTTCCGTGTGGTTATTTCATGAAAGCAAAAAAAATTAATTACATAGGTCTACAAATATACTAATTATGTATAACCACATGACAAAATTATAACAACTCTAAAATGGGAGTAAGGAAGAATGTGCACTTGCAACGTTACCCAATGAAAACTTCTTATGTTCACTTGACAATAGTACTTCAAAGAGCCCTGTGCTAATGCAACATTCCTCCTACAAATTTGTCTTTTGTGGTTTCTTATAGAACAAGAACCAACTTTTTAGTGGAGAAGCAGGTCCTCGTGTGATGTGAACTCCTTGAACTTTTTGCATTGCTATTTACTTAGATCATGAGACCATCTTTCTCTATTAAAGGTGAGCTACTATTATGTCTTTGTTGAATCTACACATTGTAATCCAAACACTAAACATGTCAAATACTAAATTGGAAGACAAATGCAATGACAAAATAGCAACTTCTGAATGTGTCTGGCACTGATTTACCTTTTTATTTTTTTTTTTATTTTATTATTATTTAAACTCAGAAAGAAATGTCATTTTAGGGCTTGTGAACATTGAAATACAGCTTTTTTTAAAAAAAAAAAAGAAGAATGTTGAATAATCTGTTAGGAATTCAAAATAAATGCAAAACAAGAGCTTCTCTAATTAAATAATTATATATATAATAATTAGAGATGCTAGTAAGATCTAAATGATGATATACCGAGTTCAAAAGTCAACAATAGATATTGAAAAAAAAAGGTATCTCTTAGTCTGAACATGGTAATACAGAGAGCTCACATTTGAATGTAGCAATATGTCCATGGAATACTGGACTGCTTTACATTTAAAATTCATCTCGGATGAAACTGACCGTAGTTCTGCAGTGGCAATGAAATCATGGCTGGTAATCACCAGTGGGATTTTTTTCCTGCTGGCTGGAATCCCAGAGCCCAACAGAAGAATGAAACAAGCAAGTCCAGCACTGGGGATTACACTGGAGCAGGGATCTATTTGAAAACTGTCTGGAGTTTGACCTGCTCATTAACTCCTATTTTAAGAATTTCAAAGGAAGATGGGACTTCTGTGGGTGTGCCGTCTGCTACTCTATAATATTCATGTTAAAGAAGCAAAAAAGAAATGCTATACTAGAGAAAGCCAGAAAATACTACTTACTGATTCCCTTCTGCCTTCACCATAGAAATGAAATTTATCTGAGTGAAACAGCTTATGAAAAAATCCCCCACATGCAGTTGATTTTATATATAGCTCTTACTTGAGATCTCGTCAAAGAGAAAAAAAGCCTATTTGATATTCAGCTACCTCTTCAAAATATGTTTTTGCATCAGTAAAGCAGAATACAGTTGAAGATGGTCACATTCCGCTGCTTAATGGACTTGATCTGGCATAACACTTGGGATCGTTCCAGAATGAATTATTTAGGACAATTTTATCTGACATAATGCTTGAGTTCTTCAGTAGATTATCAAAACAAAACAAAACAAAAAGCCCAAAATAAAAAAAAACAAAAATACACATATTTTCATAATAACTGAAGACACGTGAGGGTTTTTGTTTTCTTTTAAATTTGATTTTCTGAAGTAGTGCATGAAATTCATTAATTTCACAATCCTCTTATAATACATTCTGATATTAATTCTTCTAATTCAGTTTTTTTCTTTTAAGACCTTAATCCTGTTTCAGTGGACACAGACCTCACCTACATGACAGGTCAATTTTGAATATATTCCTTGTTGAATTCTGGAGACTTTATTTAATTAACTAAGATTAGACAGGCAAGTGAGTTGAGAACTGTAAAAAAATGCTTATTGGATTCCATTGTAGCAAAGTTGTGAGGTTTTTTTTCCATGCCAAATGAATTATACAAGTGCAACCATCTTCAACTGTGTTATCTGAATGTGAGTAATGATATGCTTTTTGCATATAGAAAGTCTTAGACATCTACTGCAATTTATCATAATGCCCCTTTAACACTAAGGAGAGCTGAATATTTAGAGTAGTAATGTGTCACTATATGATTGCCAAGATAATTTGTGCTGTGTGTAGCACCCAAGAACTGCAAATCCTGATTCACTTATTTTCTGTTTGTCCTTGTCTCCTGAAGAATCATTTGGTTTCTAAATCCTCCCTGTGACTTTCAAAAGTAGTCCTAAAGCTACACAAATTTATGGTCATTTTATGCCAAATGAACTCCTAACATGCATGGCTGCTGGAATTACAGAGACTGAGAAAATGATCCACTCTGTATATTGTCACAACCTAATATTCATGAGGAACGGAACATGTTGAAATCCTCAAAGAGCAAATTCTAAAATGAAAACATTTGCTCTGCAAATAACAGCGTTTTGGAGGGTATGGAAAGGACATTCTATTTTGTAAGTCAGATACATTTTGGATGATTCAAATTAACTGCCTCATTGAAAAGATGAAAGAATATCACCAGCATAAACAAAACCTGTGTGAAACAAACAACTGATTCATATTATGGGAGCTATAAGTAATCGAACGTGCAATGGAACATGCTGTGAAAATGATAAGATTTGCATACTTTTCTGAGAAATTCAGAATTTACCCACAATGACTCTCCTGATTACATTATAACACTTCAGTAACAACATTGGATATATTATCCTTCTACGTCAAAGGAGACTTCAAAATCTGCTGTAACTTGTGTAATATTAATCAATCTGAAAGACAGCCCTTTCTAAGTTGGATCTAAAAGACTTTAGAGGAAGCTGATATCTACTAGTGGAGAGTGATTTGTACTTAGAAGCTTAGAAGAGACGTATCACCCGTTATCTGAGATGGTAATACTTATCTCCATTGTGTCCAACGTGTGTCTGCTACATTTGCATACTTACATATATATTCACTGTATGTTTAAGTGTGTACTTATGCTTACTAATGTTTAAGGTTTAAGGATTTAAAATGAGAAAAGCCAAGATATAAAATACTTTCTTTATGGCATAAAAATAATTAAATGCATTGCAATAACAGAAAAAATATACATCAGGTCCAATTTAATGTAACATTTCTTGTTCTTTGGGGGAATTTCATTCTGAGCAAGATTAAGTATTGTGAACTGTGGCACAATATTTTCAATAATGACAAAAGCAAAAAAATACAAAGACTGACTGATGTGATGAATGATGTCTAACTGAAAAAGTCAGGGATCCTGTGAAAAATCATGCAGCCATGCAGCCGAAGCTGAGGTGTTGGTTAAAAAAGACTGGCTGAGTGATGAGCACCATGTAAAGGGACTTGTGTTTCCAAGTCTGAGCCACTTTTGAACAACAGAAGTGATGAATGAACAAGGAGGAAAGGAGGAAAGGAATTAAAGTTGTAGAATTAATTCCAACTTCTTCACATCGTAATTTTGTTTATTTTCTTTGCTTTGTCCTTCTAAGATTTTTCTGTTGGAAAATGTTCTTGATTTCTTGTTTTTGCCTTTTAAGCCTGAGGTTAGAATGTAGAGTTTGAGACATGAGTAAGATAAAAGGAGCTTCTCTCAGGCAGGCCAAGGATGTGATGTGACGCTGTTTTTGTACTCATAGGTTCAGTCCTAGCTCAAAACTGGAATTTTCCTTTCTTAATTTCCATTGTAAGATGTAAAAATCAGATCTTTTTGGAGCAATTTATCTTGGGAAGGACCTTTTCTGGTCATTTGTCCTAACCACTTCCCGAGGCAAAGCTCTGGCTTTGAAGTTAGACCAGTTTTTTTCCAGCCCTTAAGTTGTCTAGATTTTAACATCCCTATGAATGAGACTGCTCTATGGATGACGTTTTTGACCATGGTCTGGGTGAAAAAAAATTTTGAATATGTAGTCCTTGCTCCAACTTGTGTTTATTTTTTTATCCTGTTTCTTTGTGTTTCTGAGCCTAACACTCTGCTCTAGACCTTTCCAGTAACAGTTCGTAGGCAGAAATATGGTATGACTCTTCTCTTCAGGCTGAGTGGTCCCAGCTCTCCCATCTCTTACAGCCTCTCCTCAATGCTCTACGCCCTTAATGAGGGGCCATCACGGACCCTCATTGAACTTATTCCAGTATGTCCATGTTGTCTGGATATACTGGAAGGTACATTTGTGTTATGGTTTTATTTTAAGGAAAACTTTTTCTGCTTTTGTTTACAAGCAGGGGGTGTGCCAGCCTGGACGGTGCCGGGACCCCTGTCCTGCAGCAGGGTGTTGCGGGACCAGCCCCCTCCTCCCCTTTCCCCCCCATCGGCACGGGGAGGCCCATGGCCCTGGGACCTCCCACCTGCTGCAGTCCCTTGGACTGGGGCATGGTTTTGGTGGCCCCCCCTCTCCCCCCCCGCCCGCCGCAGCCCCGTGGTGTCCCGGCTGTGGTGAGCTCCCAGCGCAAGGGGTGTGGCTCTGGGCCCGGTGCTTGCCCCGGGCGGC
>WEIV01011916.1:58461-68678 GCA_013390005.1 Calyptomena viridis
GAATTCTGGGCCAGGACAAAAAGATATAAAAAGCAGCAAAGCCCAGACGCCATCACTTCTTTTGGCCGTGCGAAGCTCCTGAGAGGGTGGCTGCTGCAACTCAGATCCCTTCCCTGCATCACGCGCTTCCGGTTTGGCCAAGAGGCTCACCTCATCTTTTTATTTGTTTAGTTTTTTTTTCTCCCTGCCTACCCTTGGATACTTAGTTTAATTTTCAGGTATTTATGTTGTTTGAAAAGGGTGTTTCTTTTAACATAAGGGTGTTCTTAACATATATTTTTGTTCTCTGTTTTAATAAAAGTTTTCTCTATCTTTATACTCAGATGAATCTAAAAATTTGATATTGAATTCATCTTAATTCACTTCAACTGTCCCTTTTAAACGAGGACAGTTTGGTACCACAGAAGGATCAATTCCCTATACTTGATGCTCTTCTCAATGGAGCCCAGGATGCTGTTGGCCTCTTTGCTGTAAGGGTGCTTTTCTGGCTGTTATTCAACTTTGTGTCCATGAGGAACTCCAGGTCCTTTTATTTACATGAATATGAAGCCTTACCTAATACCCTTTTATGATATTTGAGGAAAGGAGGTAATTTTATACATGTCAGATGCAGCAATAGAAGTGATACCCTAGGCTTATCAAAAGCATTCAATTGTGCAAAGAGGAAACTCTAAGAAATATTTCGGTCTGCTAAATTTTTATTTCCAACTTGCTGAGAGACAAAAAGTACAATTCTTTTATTCTTAATTAAAGTTGTTCAAAATTAATTTCTAATACATAATTTTGAATTTGCAGGCTTTAATATTTTCTTTCCTTGTTGAGCAATGCAATACCAAATATTATAAAATTTTATAAAATATTATAAATAGCAAATATTATGAAATTATTTAAGGCATCACAGAGGTTCATAGCAAGTGGAAAATGTAGCATTGCAGTATTTGTTAGGTATTGAGGTATTGCATTGTAGATAATGTTTTACTTTCTGTGTAGCAATATAGAAGTAGGGAAGAGGACTGTGCTTTCAAAGGAAGTGTTTTTTACTGATTTGGACTGCTAATAAAAGACCAGTGTTCCTTCCCCTCTCCCACCTGAATGACTATCAAAATCAGAAGCACAGAGGAAACAGTGTACATGTAAGAGGCTTCATGTAGAAGAAATATATGTGAATAAGTTTCACTTGTTAATGGTATAACATATAATTCTAAAATGTGTACAACACAACTACATTGAAAAGCTATTTTCCTATAATACTCCACTGGGGAAAGGTTTTATAATTCCTCATAAAGCTTTCAAGTCCCTTGTTGTTATTTTCAAATTGGGTTATTTCTGTCAGTAATACACCAAGACATTAAAGACAAATCCAATAAATGTTTCATAAAACTATGCAAATTAACAACTAGTCTTAATCTGCCAGGGTCTATGAAATTTTATATAGTACCTGTAGTTATAATTAAGTTTAACACAGGAGGCGAGGCCAGCTCTGTAGAAGAGCAAGTGGAACTTTCATTGACTGTATTGCAAACCTAACACTTACATTAGTTACAGATTAAATGATTGTATCATAAAATATGAAAAAGTAATAAGGCTATACCATCCTCACACTGTTAATAAAGTTCTAGAGAGAGAAGTTAATGGTGCAGAGGTCTTGACTATCTCCTGTACTGGTAAAATGTAATGACTTTACTGAAAACAATCAACCAAGCACCTACCATAAGCCTGAAAATATTTGAAAGGAAAAAAATCTGTACTAAGTTTCCTCAAAAAGAAACATTCTCAAATTACTTGTTGGGAACTGGTTCAACATCCTCCAATGCCAAGAGCACAGTTTTTGAAAGTGCATCAATGAAAACTGTTTCACCTACTTAATAATAAAGGAACAGAAAAATATTTGGAGCACTAGTTAGGAACACCACATCCTTTGGTCCATGCATTTGGGCTGACTTTCCAAAACAGAGTCTTCTTTATCCTGCTTGCTGTAATTGTAAAAGCAAAACTGTGATCTCAGTCCCACAGGTATGTCTGTCACCAACTCACCCGAAATATGTTGATCTCACATGTATTTGAAGATTTGGCTCTTTCTTTATCCAGAACTCTGTTCTCTGTTGCACAAACACAAAGTATTGCAGATCTTTCTTGCACTCTGGTCTATTATCTTCATTGCAGACACATGGACAAACACACAATCTCTGTATGCACATAAAAACATATATCCCCTCAGAGGACCAGCAATTGACACTAAAAAAAAAACATGAAATACGGGCTACATGGAGAACTTTACAGGCCAGAAAACTACACTGACTTCAAAGATAATTTTACCAATAATGAGAATTGAAGACCCGGGCCAAAATAAACCTAAATTTATACCCTGATAAACATTGTTTTTACATGCTGCTCTTGTTGATAAATTATCAGAATGCATAACAATTGTAATGGATTTTCTCAGTTATACTCAAAGCACCATGTGTCAATTCCTTTACAACCTTATTATAGAACATCCTGAGTTGGAAGGGACCCACAAGGATCATTGAGTCCAACTGTTGACCCTGCACAGGACCATCCCAAAAATCCCACCCTGTGTTTGAGAGCATTGTCCATGTGCTTCTTGAACACTGTCAGTCTTAGAGCCATGACCATTTCCTTGGGGACTCCGTTCCAGTGCCCGCCCACCTTCTGGGTAAAAATTCTTTCCCTAGTATCCAAACTAAACCTCCCCTGAAACAACTGCAGGCCATTCCCTCATATCCTGTCACTGGTCACAATGGAGAAGAGATCAGTTGCTACCCTTCCTCTTCTCCTCACCAGGAGGTTTTATACTGCAGTGAGGTCTACTCTCAGTCTCCTCTTTTCCAAGTTGAACAGATCAAGTGAACTCAGCTGCTCCTCACATGGCTTCCCCTCAAGGCCCTTCACCATATTTGTAGCCATCCTTCAGATGCTTTCTAATAGCTTCATATCCTTCTTAAATAGTGACACCCAGCAACTGCACGCAGTGCTTGAAGTGAGGTTGCTCAAGTGCAGAGCAGAGAGGGACAATCTCCATCCTTGACCAGGTGGTGATGCTTTGCCTGATGCTCCCCATGACACAGCTGGCCATCCTGGCTGCCAGGGCACTGCTGACTCATATTCAACTTGCCATAGACCAGGACCCCCAGGGCCCTTTTTGCAGAACTGCTCTCCAGCTTCTCATTCCCCCTTCTGTGTATATATGCAGGGTTGCCTCATCCCAGGTGCAGGATCTGGCTTATCTGGCTCATCTGACTGTCACTGAGCTATTACAATTCCTATATCAATCTTGTAATTGCAGTATTTTGATCTATAATTGAAGAAGCCTCACAACTGAACTGCAGTAAACTTAACTACATTTGAAAAAGAGATAATCGTATTTCTGAAAAAGCATAAGGAACACCAGCAAATACACTGAGTTTGACAATTCCTCAGGTAGTTTTCCCTGTCAGTGAATCATATTGCCAAATGACTTAGTTACTCAGTTTCTTCAGGCTCTGATCTCCAAGGCCCAGTTCACTGTCACTATGGTAAGTCTGCCTCTATCTCTGCAGAGTCAAATCTTTGGACAAAGTTCTAACAAAGAAATAAAAAACCTAACAAGTCTGAAATACTCCACATTCATGATCATAATTTTACACAAGAAAAAATAGCCCTAAAATAAGATCTACCTTGGATGTCCATACAATTTCTCTATATAACATCACTAGGTTACTTTTTATTTGTTTTTTAAACAAAATGAAACAAACAAAACCACTAATTTATCAGCCTGGAATTCATGTTCTAAATATTCAAATGTCTTGACACTCTAGATTGTAAGTTTTTGACCTTCTACTAGTAGGAATCACAAAACACTCCAGTGTTATAGGATGGGTCACTGTTATAACATACATCTATGTACCTTAACTGAGTCCTACAAGACACAAAATTCCTCCCTATTGAATAATTCAGCTCATTGTCTTGACTGTCCATGAATTTCTCAGATAGGCAATTCATGTTGCTGATCAAAAGTGACATTAATACGCTAGCTGTCATGTAATGCATTTAAACTTGCCTTTTACTGTACAATGCAAATGTGTTTTCTCTGAGCATTCTGAGTGCAACTTAACAGCCAGGCAGGAAATGGGATAATTGGTTAAAGAGATTCATGGTGCATTATTAGTACTTTTATTACTGCTGTAATTTTCTTGTGTATTTGACTTATGAGGAAGAGGAAAAATGAAAAGGCATTCTGTATCTTTCCAGTTGCACTAAAATACTACACAACCAAAAATTAAAACGCTGACTAAGTTGCTGTAATGAACCTTAGGAATAATCATGATAATTTTCCTGATTTTGCATCTGTCTCAGCATCTCTATGGTCATTGCTACTTCAAAGGAAAGAAGTCACTAAACAACTGGAGAAATATTCCAAGAGTACATTTTTACCAGCACTTATAGCTGTATTAGGCATCGACAGCATTTATAAATGTTGTCATTAAAGTCATACTTGGATAAGGCAAATCAAAATCTTATAGAACTAGAAAAGAATAGTAACTGAAGAAATTTGGATACAGAAAGCTTCTATGGCAAATTGCCTTGTTGAATCTGTAAGTTTGCATTTTCCCTCACTACTACTTTTATAGCATTGTACCACAGTTCCTTCTACTGTGGTGATCTGTGCTGCATATTGTATGCTCTAAGAGGTAACTGTTAGTCAGATCCAAGTTTTTTACCCAGACACAGTGCCTACAAATTGCTGGAGCAAATGTAAAACGAAGGATCAGGCATGCTGAGAGAAACATCAGAATAGAGCAAGCAGTGATGGAGAGTTGAATATGGAGAAGATGCAAATTATTTATTTATTTTCCTAATGGATGTTCATATTGTGTTTCCTTCTGACCTTTTTCAACTGCTTTAGGAACAACCACAAATTTAGAATGTCTATGCAACACCAGCTATTTACATCTCCTTCCTTTGACAGGGTTAAGAGACTGTATTTTTGTGGCATTTTCCTCTAAATAGAGGAAAATGGAAATTAAGTACGATATTGAAACTCAGTAATCAGACAAAAAAACTGACTTAAGCAATCTAATGTCACTAGAAAAATATTAAAATTGGTTATTAGGTGGATGGAACTTTTTGTGTGAGTTAACAACATTCTGAATCAGTCTGTGAAAGGCAACATTGTCGCAGGACGCTCAGTCAGACCCAGACTGGACAAATACAGTCTAATAAATCTCAGGGTGGTGACCAGAATTCAAAATGCACTCTTGGCAGCAGGGAGAAAAATGGAAAACAGCCCTGGTCAAATGACCAGCTTGTGATAACAGACTGCAAGCCACACATGACTTTAAAGGGCTAGCAAAAAGAAGTCAGTCCTGCTCATTTCCATATCTTAAAAGGGATGCAATCAAGAACCGGAAGAATTTTTAGGGCTAGCAAAAATCCCACAAATGGTTTCTATTTATATTTCATTTTTGTTGTCTTTTCTATTAAATGAAAAAAGTGTTTTCAGAATTGTACATTTGGACAATGTCGATCTCTATCAGTCTTATCTCTGAGACACTGGAAAGAAGGCATTTAAGTTATTGTTCTCAGTCTGGGAATAAGTTGGTGAAAAATCACTGATAATTTAGAAACTATCAGAAATTATCAGAGAAGTGGAAATTTAAGTCTCTCACTCTGTTACTTACTGCTGTAACTTCCCTCGCTTACAAACAGAAGTCACAGATCAAGCCCGAGTCTATTTCGCCTCAAGAAATACCATTTTTTTTTTCTTTTCTTTAATGTTTTCGGCAAAGTTAATGGTTAACTGTGAAGTCATTTTCAAATTGTGGTTTACTAATGTCAATCTGTCTACCTGAAATACTTTCTACTATGTTAATTGGACATATTATTCTTTTCTTCCTAACAAAAACTGTTACACATTTTTGCTTTTGGTATTTTAGCAATAATTAGATTTCAGATGACTACTAGTATTTAAAAATCTGGTGAACTAGCTTAGGTGTTAGTAAAGTATTTGGTAACAAAAAGCTTTATATACATGCATGTTATTGTTCTCAGTAAGAACTGCCTGGCATTTGCAGAGCTGAATTATTGATGACTTCATAGTTCTAATCTTTGCTTTTCTTGTCTATAGGAAAGGTTCAAAAAGGTTACCCATACTGGAAAATTGTTATAATTTCTATTTCATATCAAAATGTTTTCACTTAATTTTGCTGTACTAAATACTTTTTCCTCAAGTAAAGGGTTGGGATTCTGACATGGACATCTATGTCAATCACCATCTGTGATTTTGGTTAAAAGTCTATATCACCTTCCTAGCTGTACTTATTTAAAAACAGAGCTTGACTATAAATCATCATGATTTAGAGCTGATCATATAAATATCCAACCTTCTGTTGTGTGCCTTCTTGAAGAGTACTGTTTGTACATTTACATTTTCAAGCTATGATGAAGTGTGCCCCTTTCCCTTGCTTCATTTTCAGGCATCTGCAAAACCCATATTTAAATGGCTGGGTGAAAAGATTGTAAAACATATTTTGAAATGTAAAAGTTTCCAATAAAGTGCACTTGCCTGCCTTGTGAACTTTAAATTGAAGGCTATCTCAGTATATTACATTTGTTGCTTGCTTTTATTATCCCAAAACTGTAGTGACTATTGCTTTACCTTTTGCTCTGTTTGCTCTTACTTGTTTTTGTCATTCCTCTCAAGGGTATCATGCCCTGGGTAATAATAAAATAAAAGGTTCATTCCTCTTGCAGCATTCTGCACACTGGTTGAATTGTTCTAAACTCCAGAGGCTGAGAAAGGCAAAGCAATGTGAATGATGATAGGTGAAAAGGTCATTGTTTCATTCTTGTATAAAATAATTTTTGATGCCCATTTCACTTTTCTACTTTTTTTTATTTCCTTCTTGAAGGCTTTTGTTTTAAGTCTCTTTTTAACTCTCTTTAAATGATTTATGATCTGTTTCACACTTTGTTACCTTTCTCTGCATTGTAAATGCCAGTGTGCCACATCTGAGAGATGGGAAGTTAACATGCCATGGGGTTTTATTGACGAGTCTGTGTCAGTGTAAAAAGAAAATGTTTGTAGCTGGTAAAGCACTGCATTTGTTATCCAAAATCTCCTGACAGTAGTAATGATAACACATGAATGAGATGAAATAGTGTCAAGACCTTCTCAGTGTGCTGGAGCAGAGGATGAGTGAGACAGGGAAAAAATTCCAAGATTTCAGAAAGTTGTTTCTTAAGAAATAAATTGCACATTACATACTCTGAATATGTGAGTAAATGTGTGTAGTTGGGATTCATGCACAGTCACGTTTGCATAGAGATGCATATCAAAATTTTATTCTCCCAGCTGAGAGGCAGCATTCCCAGATGCCTGTTGAAACCAATTGGGATCTCAGACCTGCCCTCTCTCTATCAGCTGCTAGCCTCCAGCTGACCTTGAAAAATTCACTTCAGCTCTCATCTCCCATTCTCTTGATATGTAAAATGGAATTATTGATCCTCCTCTCTTTGGCAAAATGCATTTGAGAAGCACTAATAAGGCATGAAATAGGTAGAAAAGCTGTGAAACATCATACACATATATTTATAACCCCGAAAAGCATTATGGAAATGAGCTGGCAAAACTTTTTAGATCATCTTTCATGGGTACATTTCCTGAGCAAGGAAGCTTAATAATTCTGTGCATTTGAAAGTCAATAAAAAGACTTCTCCCAAATTCATGAAATTCACCTAAAAAATTCTTCATGAAATCTTCATATAATAGTGACAGAAAAAAAGAGGAGAAATGAAGTATGGTTTGCCAGGAAAAAGTTTCAATCCCTTATTCAAATTAGGCATGAATTCACTATACACAAAATCTTAGGACAGATAACACAGTCAGCACTTACTTTCTCTGTGATTGCTGCACAGTTAGCAGGGCACAGAGTCAGCTTTGTATAGACCCTGGAGTTTCCCTAAACAGAAAGAAGCACTAAGTACATCCTTTCAGTTTGCATTTTCATACAGTTAATATATCCCCTTTCCACTGCTGTACTAGCTGCTGGGTTCAGCAGAAGTTAGGTTTTCTCTCCTGGAATATATGGTTTCTCTTAGCTCTTTTATGGCATATCACTTTATCTAATTTCTATTGTAGCCCATTAACTTCCATGGTAGTAACAATTAATATCTATTTAGCATAATACAGCTGATAAATTTCTAAACCTCCAACTGCTAAAACAATTCTTCAGTTATAACACTACATGTTTAGTTCCTGCACATATGCCCACACCATTACACTTCTAGGGAAAATGTTACAGTGTTGGTAAAAAAATTTACCTTCCAATTATTTTGTAAGAGAAAAATGGAAGTTTTGGTGAGCATTCCTCTAGAAAGGAAGCTGGCCCTTGTTTAGGCCAGTTAACCCATGTTATGGATGAGAAAACTGACTAGAAATTGACCACATCCTGTTGTAAAAGCGCAGAAGTATGCCTAGAGACTTAGCACTAATTAAGAGTAAGAGGAAGATAAAATTGTGTCCACCATGGTCTGAATGACTGATCTGAGTCCGTGGTTGCAGCCAGAGGCAGTTCCAGTAGTCTGTAAGACAGATGCTAATATATTCTTTGGTCTTAAAACAAGTTCATTCAAGTTAGTGACCTAGGTTTGCAGATGGGAATTTTGATTATTTCTTAATATGAATATCTGATGAATTAAGGGTAAGTAGTTAGAAGACCTACATACTGAAATAAAAATTAAATTAGCTAATGGGTCAAAGGGGTGATAAAATAGTTACAAGAGTCCTAGAATACACCGTATGACAAAAATATGTGTATCTAGAAAAAAACACTCTATGTTGTAATTTATGAGATAGAGATCTTTAACTCTTTTATCTATGCTTTCTGCATTTCACTTGAGGAAAAACACCACAAAACAATAAAAAAACAAACAGCCAAACAATGTAACATACTATAAGGGAAGACAAATATTTCTTCTAGGCTAGGTAGCTGTCAACATTTGACCAAATCTGAGTATCTTTCTACGAGGTTGTAGAAGCAAGTAGCTCTCAGCAGACTCGTAGTCTTTTACAACTAAAGGAACAAGAATCAAGGCAAAGTATAAAATAAGCCTTTGACATTGAAACATCTTTTGGGCTCCTGTATCCTATCAGGAACTTTGTGCTTGTTCTCCACTTGGCTCTCAGACTCGAATTGTGCATAGAGACTTTCAGGTCTCTGGAGTGGAGCCCAAACATTCAGTAAGGCAAGTGAGGCACTCTCTACATCTGTTATTTCAAGTGTCAATTGCAAAACCCTAACAAATGTTGGACTTGATGAAACAAAGTTCAAGCAATGAAATACAGATGTTCAATGACAAGTTAGGTAGATAAATGAGAAAACAATATAAAAGTGAAAGAGTTTTTAAATTATCAGTAAAGGATAGGAGAAAAAGCCTGATAGAAGTATTCATTTGAAAGAGAAATTATAAACATAACAAATATAAGTCATGAGAAAATAAATAACAACTAACATGGGTGGAAAACCACATTCCAGTGGTGCACTAGCACAAATAAACTTCTTTTGTGGCTTCTATTTTAATGCATACATTTTAAAATACTTTTGCAAGTAGAAACCACACTTTGGTAGAAGGTTGCCACCACTAATTACATTTTAACCAAGTATTAGAAGTGTTCTTGAACCTATTTGTAGCTGCGAATGACTGCACACAAGGAAGGGACCTCTCTCATATCTGAGTTTAAGTTGGGGTTTTTTTGGCATAAGCCAATGGAGATCTAGCTGATACACAGGCCTAGAGGGCCGTGTAGAACATCGTTTATTTTGTAGTAAACTGGAAAGATCTCTAAAGCTTTTGTTAATTGCATTCACTAGATGTCTGCACTAGATTCCTAGTTTATATTTAAGAGCTGGTGTTAGATTTCATGTCTATGAGCTAAAAATAATTTCAAAGATCAGGGCAATCACTTGCAACCTACTTTGATNTCACCTGTGGTCAAAATATCCATCACCTGTGAACTGAACCAAAGCCCTGTGCTGAACAGGTACAGTAGCTTTTAACTCCTTTTCGCCAACTTCAGCTTCACTTGTCCTTCTTGTCCCTATCCAGTATTTTGCCTACTGAAGTCAAAGGCAAATTTTATAGCAAGCAAGAAAAGTCAGCTATTGTGTAAATTTTTACCATGCACTTGTATTTTCTGTTATTGTCAACAAAGAAAAAAA
>WEIV01011916.1:73412-86910 GCA_013390005.1 Calyptomena viridis
GTCATATTAAGCCCCTTCTAGTAACTCATCTTTCTCTTCCTGTATTTTAGTTCTTTTTTATTGTCCCTGAGAATGATCATTAGTTATAATTAAAGGAAAGCAAAGCAGTTAGCTTGACAAGCTCAGGATTTGGCAATTATTATAGTCATTAGTGGAACTTCTGATAACCATATTAAACTTCATCATTCACATACTATCAGGTTTCTATCTGTCATACACAAAGAAAAGTACATTAAGTACAGCAGTGTCTTGAGAGAGTGGATCAAATACATCACCTGATTTAACTTCACTAAAATGAGTGGAGATAAACTTCGGATTAATTTTGTCCTTAGACTTCCCAACATTAAGACAGTCAAGAATGAGAGCAAACTGTCTGACTTGGAGGGGTTCTTTTAGCTCTTGCTATTGTTAGTGCGTGATAACATCATATAAGTACCTCAGATGCATCCTTAGGTTTGATTCCTTGTTCAGCCTCGTGTTCAGCTTGGAGTTCAGGAGCAGAAAGTCAACCGAAATCAAATTACAAGAGCCTATTGCCATTTTAATGCCATGTAAGTCCCTGGACTTAATTCCAATCTCTTATACCATTTTAGAGTCACATAAATAACTTTCTGAAAAATGAAGAAACATATTCTTGAAACTATTTTCATATGTAGATAACTGCATCTGTAACATTTCATAATTTTTACTCTTAAAACTCATCCAATGAAAACAAATTATGGCTAAGGCACAAGGAGTAAGTGACCTATTCAGTAACAGTATCTTAACCCTTACAAACATGTGAAGAGACAAAAATTGTCCTTCCTAGTACAGCCCTGAACCCCTGACCCAGAACAGCATAATGCACTATTTTAGCAGATCAGTCACACAGTGCAGTGCAACTTCACATAGAGCACAGTGGTGGGTTTCAACATTTGCTTACCTGCAAGCCACTCACAGCAGTGGTCAAAGGTCACCAGCAAGCTGATTAAAAATGTGCCTGCTAGACATCTTTCAATATGTCACAACATGTCATTTTGTGCTATGCATTTCGAAATGAAGTAGCTTTCTCCTTTTAAGACATTGTCATTTGCTCTGTCAGTCTGCTTTAGACTGCAGAAGTACCTGACTCCTTTTGATAGCAGCTACACAAAACACAGCTATTCTGGAAGCACAGAAAAATTTTCCTATTTTTTGTCTACATCTAAGAATAGTCATTCTGTGAGACTAAAAAATATTTCTACCCTTTTAAAAAATTGTTTAATCAAATACAGTAAGGGTGAAGTGCAAACATAAATGGTACAATATTTTACTTCTCCTACACAGTAGCACACCCCACTTTTCCTAAGTACATAATAGAAGGAAAATAAGAGAATGTGATTGTGGCTGTTCAGTCTAAGCTGGAGGTGTCAGGCTAGATTTTGTGTCATTTGTTCATTTTATANCCTAGTACAGCCCTGAACCCCTGACCCAGAACAGCATAATGCACTATTTTAGCAGATCAGTCACACAGTGCAGTGCAACTTCACATAGAGCACAGTGGTGGGTTTCAACATTTGCTTACCTGNATTTATGAGTGTGAATTTTGATCTGTTATAAAGAAAGTTGTGATTTTTTTGGAACTGCATTTCTCTTCCTACGATTTTGTCTCAGATATTTATTTTTTCCTTGCAGTGTAGAATATCGTTTTTCCCTAACATAATGTTAGGAAAGCTTTCTAGATAACATTAGGAATTAAGGTCTTCTTTTGGAAGTAGTTATGATTGTTCCAATTTTTTTGTTGGATAAAGAGTTCCTATCAAATTCAGTAGGACCTGAAGCCATCAAAACCAGAATTAATCTATAGAAACATACAAAAAGGAATTTAAACAAAATGCATGCTTCCCTGAGGGACACACCCCCAGACTCATTAACCTATGAACTGACATGAATATTTATAGCCAGGTGTGTTAATTCGCTTTATACTCTGATGGCAAGAAGTTTTCAGGGCTGAGTGTCTGATTTGTTTATTTATTTTGTTGGTTTCTAATGACTTGGCTTCCTAAGTTTACACACATGCAGTAGCTGTACATACCTACAATAGAAGAACATAGAAAGATGACTGCATAAGTCATGTACCAGGGATACATTCAGGAAGACACCTAAAGCCAGAACTACAAAAGGACATAGGTACTCAACCTTTGACTTTCATAATCCAGCACAGATACCATCTAACCCTTCAAAGTAAATGTTTTCTTTTTGCGCAGAGGAAGTGTTTTGGATTAAGTGGTTACAGCCAAGGGCTTTGATGTAACCATTCATTCAAAATACAAATGAGCACAATGGAATTATTACTGTAATGGGATGCAATTCACCAATACAATTTAACCAGAAATTAGTTTTGTGTCATTGACATTGGTGTGAAACAGCAGATGACTAATGAAACAAATGACACAAAACTAATGAAAGGGCATGGTAAATTAATATGCAGACCTTTCTATTCCTATAAGCAACTAAAAGATATCTCTAATAGCTTTCGTTTGTGATTATCTACAGTATTTTTTAAAGAATCATTGATCATATTTAAGGGACTAAGAACTGAACCCCACTAGTGCCTACAAAATTCTGTCTTGCCTCCTAACACTTTGACAAATCGAACATGCCAGCTGCCAATTATGCTAATATTTAGTGGTAATCTACTATACTGTTTATTACTGAACTGTCCAATTTCTTTTTATTAATATTCTCACTTCGCTCTAGAATGGTAATATTTTCATGTTCTTTGTCTTTGACCTCATTTATTTTACATGAAGAACATGAAAATTAAACGCTCTGATTTTTTTTTCTCCCAGTGTATAATGTTGTAAGACAATATTCAAACACCAATATGATCTTTCTTTCTCCATGTTACTCTTCCATTTAAAGGGGTTGGAGGGATAAAATGGCCTGTACAGGGAGCTTTGTTGCACTCAACCTGACAGCAAATTAGTGAACTCACATAACAGTGCCAGTAGCACAAGACATAAAACTAATAAATCTTCATAGAGTATGATTTTTGCCACCATTTAGACAATGGAATTATCTTATAACGTAGCAGCTACTCATGTATTACTCTGTATTTTTCAGGAAGCTTTTCAACATTTCCTTGAAAACCTTAGTAGATGCCCTTGGAATCCCAGAATTTAGAGTACATTAAACTGTCTGGCTTACACTGAATACGTTTCAATGAAACATTTGTGACCTTGGAATTATGAGCTTTGCGAAAAAAAGCTTTCTTATGCTGAATTTATACAAAAAATGTTAATGGGAATTGGAGAAACAAAGAGAAATTAATTATGAAAGAAACCTTTTATTTTCCGAGCTTTACAAGTACTTTTACATAGACCTTAGGTTGCTTGAGGAGAGTAATTTCTTTTAAGAAAGCCCATCTGGAAGATTCTTTTTCTTTTCCCTTGAACACTGCATGAATTTTTGCCTTTCTTGTGGTATTTCGGTATTTCCAAATCCAGTCTGTGCCAAAAGAAAGAATTACAGAGAGTTGCAAAATCAAACCAGAAAGTCAGCTGTTTTCTTTTCAACATTAAAATAATAAGGTCTGGGTCTTGGTCAAAGGTTTTGGTGAAAAAATTAAAGAGAATTTCTTTCTTTTAACAAGACTCAAATTTACTGAGATACAATCCTGACATATACCTAAACGAAATAGTATTTATTCCAGTTCTCACTTGCCTGTATTTGCAGCACTGTCAGATCCACCAAATATGCCATAGTCATCTCACTGAACTCTATTGCTTTTTCATAAATCCTTCTTTGTTTCAAAGCTGTTACTGCTAATCCAGACACTAAATTACATCTAGTTCATGAGATATCTTCAGTAAGATTAGAAATGTGTTATACTTAGAGGAATGACTTTTCCGTGAAATGCTGACATTTGCCAACATAATCCAGACAGCCTCACAACAATCTGTAATGCAGTTAATAATCAAAAGTTGCAAACAAAAATAAGAAAGTACTATATATGAGTCTCTAAGTGATACAAGAGAAATATCCTTGGAATTAGTTGAAATCTTGGTCCAAGAATGTTTTATGCAAAATTGTTCAAGATTGTGAAGGGGTTAGGATGGACCTTAAAGATCATCAGGTTTCGACCTCCCCTGACATGTACATGGACACCTTTCACTAAAACAGGTTACTCAAGGCCTTATCCAACCTCTCTTTGAATACTGCCAGGGCTAGGGAATCCACCACCTCCCTGGGAAACTTGTTCCAGAATCTAAACACCCTCCCAGTAAAAAATTTCTTCCTACTATCTAAACCAAATTTTCCCTCTTTCAATTTGTACCCACTACTCCTTGTCCTACCAATACAGTTCCTGACGAAGAGGCTCTGCCCAGTTTCCAGTAGGCCTCTTTCAGATATTGGAAGGTTGCTTTGAGGTCTCCACACCACCTTCTCTTCTCCAGACTGAGCAGCCCCAACCTTCTCAACCTGTCTTCATAGGGGAGGCCCTCCAGCTCTCCTATCAATTTCTTGACCCTTTGGATTTTTTCCGATAGTTCCATGTTTTTCTTATATTGGGGGCACCAGAACTGTACACAGTACTCCAGGTGAGGTCTCACAAGAGCAGAGCAGAGGGGGAGAATCATCTCCTTTGAAGTGCTGAGCACACTCCTTTTGATGCAGCCCAGGATACATTTAGCTTTCTTGTCTGCGAGTACACGCTGCCGGCTCATGTTGACTTCTTCATCAACCATCACCCCCAAGTCTTTGCAGGATTGCTCTCAATCACTTCTCTGCCCAGCCTGTAGGTGTGCCTGGGATTGCCACAACGCTGGTGTAGGATCTTTGTTTAACTTCATGAGGTTTGCATTGACCCCCCTCTCAAGCCTGTCAAGGTCCCTCTGGATCCCTCTGAATGGCATCCCCTCCCTCTAGTGTGTTGACTACATCATGCAGCTTCCTGTCATCAGCAGATTTACTGAGAGTGCACTTGATCTCTTTCCATATTGCTGACAGAGATGTTGAACAGTATCTTCTGGCCCCTGAGAGACACCACTTGTCACTGGTCTCTGTGTGGACAATGAGCCACAACTCTGCGTGCCGCCCTCAAGCCAGTTCTTTGTCCACCGAGTAGTCCATCCATCATATCCACAGGTCTTCAATTTTGAGACAAGGATGTTGTGCAGGACAGTGTCAAATGCTTTGATAAGTCCAGGCAGATGATGTCAGTTGCTCTGCTCCACCAATTCTGTAGCCCCATCATAGAATGTCACCAAATTTTTCAGACATGATTTCCCTTTTGTAAAGCCAAATTGGCAACCACCTTTTTGCTTCCCATGTGTCTTAACATAGTTTCCAGGAGAATCTGCTCTAAGATCTTGCCAGGCACGGAGGTGAGTCTGACTGGTCTGTAGTTCCCTGGGTCTTCTGCTTTCCCCTTTTTAAAAATATTATTCAACAAATTATTTGAGCTTAATTAAAACCACCCTGGACCAGAAGTATCTACATGACTTAAATAGAACACAATACCATCTCACCAGCCATTGATGCAGGTACCATAGAGCAAAACAATTACCAACACAACTGAGAAGAGTGATTTTTAATATTTTTCCAATAGTTCTGAAATGTTTTTTTTTCTATGTTTCTTCTTCCCTTGAGTAATAAGGACACCCAGAAAGCAAACAATGATTCTACCCACCCTTCCTCAGTGTGTAACCCACCTTGTACAAACATTTTATTTCAATTTATGTCAGTGCAGGGGCTGATCTTATGCATACAAATAAAATATAACAGGCAAGTGAGAGAATAAAAGACCTGAACATAACAAGCCCTGCATGTGAAGTCCATTTTTGAATAAAAATACCATGGAAAAGGCTGACAGAGTGAGCCAAAAAGTACAATTAGCTGTAGTAAATGAACTGTTATCAGAAGTAAACACTCAGATTCTTTTAGCTGACCATGAACTGATAAGAAGAAAGAATGAGAAGAAACAGCAAACAACATCCACAAGAGTGAATTCTGACTTCTGTGTTTTCCTGCAGACCAAGGAACAGGAATGTAACCTCACAGCTTCTAACTTCACTCTCTTACTGAAGGTGTACTATCAATAACTGTAATGATAACAGTAAAAAAGAGTTTATTACCTATTCCTCATAATGAAAGAGGGTTTGAGAAGACATTCAAGGGAAAACTTTTTGACACTCTTTGTGTCTCATGACTTTGTTGTCTTTCAAGCATCTGGAATTTCACATTTCTTAATGATTTTCCAAAATATCAGTACTTCAATACTTTGGTGCTCTGGGCTTCCTTTTCTATTCTGCTTGTCTCTAAAGAATACAGCTGTCTCAAGCAGAAATAGCAAAACTGTTTCTGAAATTGAAAACTTGCTACTCATGTCAGCACAGTACTTCTTATAAGTTAATTCATATTCAGGTGTGGAACCTGTTTATGCATTTATAAATTTGTGATTCCTTTTGTACTGAAATAATGACAAAATAAACCAAGACTGGGAATTTTATACAGTGTTCCATCTCTGACTACAAATGAAGCTATCCTGTCCTCTCTGCTACCCCTAAAATCAGCAGTTAATTTGTAAAATTGTAAGAAATTAACTGTAATTCAGAAACCATACATACAAAGCCCTGCTCCTGAAGATATAGGCAAGTGAGAGAGACTTCCAAACTCATGATTAGCTATAAAAACAATAGAGATGCTTAAGATTCTATCATCTTCAAAGTCAGATCAAGGTCAGGCATATTTAGATCCTGCTTGTTTGAGAATGTCCAGTGAATATTTTTAAAAGGGTTGAAGCACCTCATATGAGGAATCTGAGTCAAGAGAGTTTAGGGCAGACCTTGCAAAAGACTGCAAAAAGATTTAGCTACTCTAATGTTTAGCCTAAATCTAGATGTCTACAACCATTAAAATTCCTACTTGAAATCTACAATTCATATCTTTGACTTAAGTTCAAAACACATTGCATTTGTATAAAAGTGTAAACAGTAGCATGGGAATACCTAGACTGATATTCATAGGTGCTGATATAAAGAGAACTCAAATAACTAAGGTAGATGAGAGATATCATCTAGATTTCCCCATGCTAGAGTTTTGAATGTGAATTTTGTTCCAAAAAACGCCAATTCTACTTGAACATACATTTTCCTTTTCTGAAAGTTCTAGGATAAGCATTCATTTTTCTAAAATGTATTTCCAGGCAAAGCAGTGTCTAACCAGAACATTAATTTGTTTCCTTTCTTCTCTCACTTAGAAAATCTGCAAAATTTATTTTTTTTTTAATATTAGGTACAATGACAGTGATAACAGATCCAGGGCTCTGAAAAGTTCACATAAATAAACAGACTCACACATAAAAAGCTTTCCATCATATTTTAATAGAAACTGGACCAAATATCACATTCTTGCATAACTGCATAATGTGTAAGAAAGGGAGTAATATAACTGATCGCTAAATGCTAACTTTATAGTAGAAATAGAGATGGGTGAATGAGCACTTAATTGGGATTGTTGTTTTCTTAGGGGAAGTAGTTTGAGTTTGATCACATCAACACATGCTTAATCAAAACTAAGCCTCTACCCTATGGGATTGTGCTAAGAATGATTATAGCTTATGGATGGTTACTTTTCACTCAGTGAATCATAGATGGGAGAAAGATAAGCTGGGGGGAAAAAAAGGAAAAAACAAACAATAACAACAAAAAAGCACATACTTCACAATGATTACCAAAAGATATTCTGTCTGACTTGAATGTATCTAACAATGTAATAAAAATAAAAATATTTAATGCTGCCATTAATATTTTTAATTGCCTCAGAACCTATCAAAAAACTGTAAAAATATTAAATAATGCTCAACAGCATACGAGAGAGATCTGATGTAAACCTTTAAAACGCCAGTCTGCAACTGCCCTTCCCTCAGGAACCAAACTGCATCTCATGATAAATACCTTCCAAATGTAATGCTGATTCTTACCTGGAAGGGTGCCACTTATATATTCTGGCATATTTAAGGGCAAAACACATTTCAAAAGGAGATGTTCAGTGCAATCAGAAAAGGAGAGGTTCTGGCAAAGCAATATACTACAAATAGGTATGCTAGAAAAGATGCTATAGCAGTAGCTGACAGAGGGAACACAATATTGGTGTTGGATATTTAGTAAGCAAAACAAATTACCAGCAAGTCAGGAGTTTGGGGCACTATTCCACTATTTCTGGGTAGCTGGGTGTACCGGGTCTACCCAAGCCTCAGCAGCCTTAGCAGTGCTAGGAGATAACACTCCACTGTTTTGACTGCTGTGAGGAAGAGGCAGAGGGGACACGAGCAGCTCAGGTGACCCAGACTGACCAAAGGGATATTCCAGACCATATGACGTCAGCTCAGATATAAAAGAACAGCAGGGGTGGGGGCACGGGGTTGTCTCCGATGGCTGCCTGCTGAAGGGACAACCAACGCGTAGGGCCCTGCTTCTCAGGACGTGAGCTGACCTCGTGGAATGGGAAGTAGAGATTAGATTTGCCTTCTCTTTGCTTCTTGAGCACGCAAATCTTTCTTTGCTTGTATTAAACTGCCTGGTCTTAACATCCACGAGTTTGTCATCTTATTGGTAAGGGGCGAGAGACTGTCCGGGTACTTGGCACCCAGTCAGGGTCAACCTGTCACACTGGGCCAAACATTCAGTTTGAACTTCTTTTGTGTAATCATTTCTGTTTAAGTTGCCGCCAAGTCAAGCTTCACATGAATTACATGTAATTTTTACAAGGGAACATTTTTATATCTCTTGTCTTTTGATCAGGGCTACCAGTACTTTTGGACAAATAAATTCATAATTAAAAGTTTTCCCTCTCACCTGTGAAAAAAAATATAAACAATTTTTTCATTCCTGAGAGCTGGATGAAGAGCTTCCGTAATTCTGTAGGATACTTTGAATGGTAGCACAGAAGGACTGAGTACATTTTAAGTTGGTGCAAATATCCCTTGTGTTAAAGTAATAAATGATAAAAACTGAAACAACAGTCACTAACAGCAGTTTCAGTGTGCCACATGGTTTTTTTCATGATGTAAAAATGACTGATCTTGTACCTTGCCGTGGTAGCTGTTTCCTGGCAGAAGTACAGATAGCAGAGGTATTTTTTTACATAGTCTGTCCCAGAGACAATTCCTTTTGGAAGGAAATCATCATTCATTATCCAGTTCTCAGCTGGATTCACCAGCCTAGTTGTAGCATACAACAGTCTGAAGTACCAGACACAACAGGTTCTTAAAGACAGGCTAAGAAACTTGTCATTTCTACATGGAAACAAGTCAGCCTCGGAGCACTCTTTTGGGAGCTGCCATTTTGGAGTCTGTGCCTTACACTGGAAGTCTGCCTGCTCTGAATTCCCCTGGAGAGAGAGCATTCAAGTTCTGTAGAGTGCAGGATGACAATTTAGTGGCACCATATGGCAATATACTCTGACAGTGACATTTTCCAGGTACGGATAAAATTTTCTTAACTTCATTGATTTCAGTAGTTGTGATATATGCAAAAGAGGACAAAATCAGTAGTGGAGTGAACATTGTTGTATGAAACACCTAATGCAATATAAGCAGAGTTCAGTGAAAGGAGATATCACACATTCTTAATCTAGTACTACATCATTACATGCAAATGTATTTTCTGTTACAAGAGCAGATGTCATTTTGCATTTCAGTTCAGAAGCAGAATACAGCCAAGGGGATCACGTAACTCCCACTTTCTAATAGAAATTTCAGTTTTGTTCTGTCTTTTTTAATTTTTATTTTTATTGAGAAATAAGCTCTTCAAGAAAGAGAGGCACACTATTCAGAGGATGGCAGTGAACCAGTAGTCGCTGAATACTGGAAAAGTCTTAATAGTACTAAGAAATCTGTGGAAGAGACATAGATGCCTCTATATATTCATATGTGGGTAATGTTAGATGATGTAATGCTGGCTGAGAAGCTATGTTCACAACATTCAGAATTTAGTAGATAACTTAAAATTCTGTTGCACTATACTTTCTTGGGTCCTTTCTGGCCTCGTAAGACAGTAATCTTTATCAAAACAAAAAGCACTACTTGATTATTCTAATGAGGCTAAATAACTGAGGTTATCAGGGGAAAAAAACCCCAACAACATATCTACAACATTAAGAGGCACAGTTCTTAAATAATTTAAGCAGAGGCTATGTTTTGCTAAACTTTCCACATAGATTTTCTCTTTATGCGGCGGAAATTTCCTCTTTTTCCTTTAAGTAGTGAATGTTCTCTTGAAATAAAACACATTTTGTTACTGCCATCTCTGCAATTTGTTGATTTATTTCTTTTTTTCTTATGGCATTTATGTGAATAAAGTACATATTGGCCTTTGGTTCTGATCAGCTTTTTCATACATCTTGGGTATATGAAATTCATAGACTAGGGCATGTATTATTCATATTTCTGCCAGAAATTCAACAGTGTGATTTTATGTATTTCAGGCTGAACTCTAAAATCCTAAATGCATTAAGATCTGGCAAAGTTCAAACAATCTTACTCAAAATCATGTTGCTCTAAGGATGGACTAAGGCTTCTTGCACCTCCCGGGATAACATGTGAAGACATTACACTATGAGAAAAACAGCCAATTTTTACAGTGTTCCAGGAATGTGAATGTGTTTGAATTAGGGTAAATGTGACTGAGGCACGTAACTTCAGTGAAATTTGGCATATTAGGAATGTCATGTCAAGGAGGAGGCTTGATGTTATTTACAATTAAACAAAGCCAGCCGTGTTTTTCATATTTAGAAACAAAAATAATTTTCAAGTTTGCTTTTTTTTTCTTAAAAGCCTGCCAAATGTCAAAGGCTTTGGAACAAGTGCTAAAAATTTCAATGGTCTTTAAATGAAAACCATCTAAGAGGCACATAGACAAGGCTGCTGCTAGTTCTCTGTTTTACAAAAGGATGAGAGGGGGCACTCTTCTAGGAGACCAGAAGTTTTGCAGCAGATGAATGCTGTAGCCAAACTTTCAATTATCCTGAACATGAAGGGTTTTCTTTTGACCATGTCAAAAGCCCTGTAAAATAAAACTACCTACAGAATAATATTTCTTCCTGGGGAATCTGAAAATGAGCTGTAATACTAAAATAAATGGTTTAGATTCTAGCCTTTTTTTTCCATCAAAAAGAAAGTCAATATATAAGCAATTCTAAAGATTTTCCCCAGCTTGGTGAAAGTTTCTCCCCAGACTATGGCGAAAGAATACAAGAGAAAGAGATTTTTAGCCCGCCTAATCCAATACATTTTCACAATGAAGGGTCTAGTGTGCAATCAAATGCATTTTTCTCTTAGTCAATTTTGATTTTCCATCTTTGCAATATTTGAACCATTTGCAATTACAGCTCTGTTACTGGGCAGAGAAGCATATTGATCTTGCTTTGATGATATGGAAGTGAGGCATGGAGCAGCTCAGAACCAAGTTTAAGACCCGGGAGTTCTCAAAATGCACACAAGAGTTTCAAGATTTTGAAAAGGATATGTAGACATAAATATTGGCACGGCTGTGCTGCCTTGGACTCTTGACATCTACGTGTCTGTAACAATCCCCCACCGTATCCAACAGTCCTTTTGCATTATCTTCATCTCTTCAAGGACTCATGAAGTGTCTGGATTCAGGAGTATTTGGGACGTGTCAGGGTAGGCTGGCATTTCTGCATGGCCTTGAGAGAGGAAATGCAGCTGGGACAGGCAGAGTGGCAAGTGTTATAGCTGTAACCAATAGTAAAGCAGTAAGATAACTTTTCACCAATTATATTGGAAATGCAAACCTTCTGATGTGTATAACTGTCTATTCTGTAAACAATAAACCATTACATATTCGGGACCTTCTGAACAACACGCAGTGAAGAGTGATTTATATCACGCAGTCCGTGCCCCAACCTGTAATAGGGACATGTTAGTTTGCAATGTAAATATATTGTATCTGTTGTCAGAATTTAAGCATAATCTAGTTGAGCTGCTTTTAAGAATTCAGAACTGTGCATCTCCTGCTCGATTATATGTAACACCAGTGACTGTTGTATTTATCACGTTTTCCTGATATTTCAATATGTTCCATTTTATGGAGAACACTGAATATTGTGTAAGACTGTTTATAGTCTCTAGAGCAATGAATATACAAGGTTTGGTTTTTTTTTTCCTGAGTGACTGCAAATAAAGGTTTATCAGAAGCTGGTTTTTTTACCAGAATTTTATATAATCCATTTGCAATTTGGGAAATATAATATTTTCTCACGTCTCTAATAATAATTAGCTTGACACTCAAGGCAATAAAACAAAATCATTTAGATAATTGGAAGCATCTAAGTAACCAATTATTTGAAGATCTCTTTGTGGTTTAGGGAGAACAAATAAGAAAGTACTCCCAAAGTGAATAGCCAGTGCACAGTCTCTTCAAACGTCTCACATGCAGACAGTATTATGGATGCATCACTTGCAGTTACTTGCAGCGCATTAAGTCATTTCACATTTGATGATGATGTGGTGAAACAGAGTGTGCTTCTGCTATGCCAGGAGCAGAATGCAAAGCATATATTTGAAACACCTCTGAAAGCCCCTTCCAGATTTTCAGTCCTGTTTTGATATACTGCTGAATTCTGAATTGTATCACCATCCAAAACTTTTGGGATGCAAGATTCCATCAAATCGCCTGCTCTACTGGCCTCCAGTGGCATAAGAAAGACAGAATATTTTTCCAATTATATCTCTCTTCAAGTTGGCTCAATCACATATAAAAACATGTAAATAAGTAGAAAAAGATTCAATGACTACTCACTGAATACTTTTGGTTAGGGAGTAATGATAGTTGTTAACCTCTTATTATGACTCGTAGGTTGTGCCTCAATGAAGCCCATAAATTGTACTTTTCTGAGAACATACAGCCCTAAATTATACAAATAGTTATTCTTATGTGATCTGCCAAGAGTAGAGCACTTAGGTCAGTAAAATACTGGAATTCATTTTTGTGTAGCTTGGCACTTTTCACAGTGATCGATCTTTCTTTCTTCCTTGGCAAAGCTCTCTTCTTGGGGTGATCAACAATAACAGCAACAACAAAAGCATTATAATTTTCCTGAAAAGTCAGGGGTTTAGCTTCCTGCTGCAGGGTAGTGTCAATTGTCAGCATCTTGTTTGATTTGTTTAGCTGGCCTTATTCTTCTCTGACATTTAGAGATTATGTGTTTTCCTTTTCCTCCTCCTCATTGCTGGAGCCATCTGTGGGCCTTTACGTAGACACATCCATTAGGAATATAAGATAGACAATGCTAATATGCACTGGAGTAAAATGACAAGCTCCTTTTCTTAATTAATATCATTGCTGCTGCTTGAGTGAAGATTGCAAGCTTCTGAAGTAGTTTGGAAATGAATTGGTTTTGATTTCCATTAGCATTTTTCTCCTACATTTAGACTGTTCTATAAGTTAAACAGTGAAGAGTTCTAGGATCTTGGTCCACTGAAAAGTACATAAAGCACTGTCTGGGACCTGGG
>WEIV01011916.1:93986-105558 GCA_013390005.1 Calyptomena viridis
TTAAAAGACCATGTTAGTAATTCATTCTGCTTTATTTTGATTTTAGAAGGAAAATAATTCACTTTTTCTACTACAATTTACTGATATAGAGTATATCTTTTTCCACACAATTCCTCCTTCATCCTCTCTACAGTTTTTCTCATACTATAGCTCATATTTGAGGACTTATTTGTCAAAGCTATGTGGGGAACATTGAATGGCAGTTCATGTATAAGAAAGATTCTCAGATGACAGATCAAAGCCAGGACAGTGGTAAAATATTTTAATTTTTATTGTATTTTCTTTTCTTTCTGTGATGGACATGATAAATCATATAGCAGTGAATTAATTTGCATTATAAAAGTCTCTGGAATAATAATAGAAAATTATTAAATATAAACAAAGATTTTGCTGATACACTAAATCTTTAGTTAAACTTATAAATGAGACATAACCATCAGAAATTTTACAATAGTCTTCATTGTCCTTTGGTTTTGGCTTGTGTGTTGGGAATCCAGGAAGATTCTACTGACACTGTGGACTAACAAAGTGATTGTGAAAAATAAACTGAGATCATGCAAATCACCCCTGAAAGTCCACCAAGCAACAATATTTTCGAGTGTTCTAGATTGTTTGGATTAATGAAAATGTCTGTTATCTTCAAGTTGAAGGATACTGCAAAATATGCAAGACAAAATATATGCAAGATAAAAGATTTTAGTATATTTATCATTCAAAAAACCCCAACCAATCCATCTTGTATTACATAGTAAATCAAAATATACTCCCAAATATCACTGCACTAAACAGTTTGGCTGTTTTACTACTTATCTTTCTTTATGGTCACCGATGTGTGTTTTAATGTAAGTTGATCCAGTTACTAAATTAAAATGACATAAGATAAAAATCCTAATGAGACTGCTTTACTGTGAGATTCTAAAGCAACTTTTGAAAAATGAACAGTGTTCATTTTCTGCTAGCAAGTAAAGGAACAGCAGACTATGTTAAAACTATTGACATCTGTAAGGTAATCAGTTCTCTGACATGTAAATAATATCACTTCTTACCAGACCATCTGTTTCCACCTCAAGAATAATCTTTTTGGCTAAAAAATGTGCCATGGATCAGCAAGAAGAAAAATAAAAAAGTACTGGGACAAGTAAAATTTTATTAAAAATAAATTTTAAAAGCTGCATAGGTTTTTAATTTACCTTAAGATTTGCTTGTAAGGTCCTAATTTTCTAGTGCAAGATTATCACACTTACATTTATCTTAAGAACATTTTGCTCAGTCTGTGAGCTGCAAATCTAATTGACAAAAGTAGGTTCAAAGAACACTTTAAGTTTGAAAAACCCATTTAACTGAAGTCACTGTAATCATCATCACAATTCTCTTAATCACCACCATAATCATCATCTAATTCTCTCTAGTTGTATGGATTTCTCCATTAATAAAGTCTGTTTTGGGTGTCAGATGTAATTCCCTCTGCCAGAGCCTATTTCAGTCTCATTACAAACAGCCTCGAAGTTGCTCAAGTGTGAGACTTCTCCTGTCATAGGAACTGGAAGCAAGGTAGGTATTAACTCTTCTAAGTGGGAAGTATTTTCTTGATGAGTAAGTTTTCTGTAGAAAAAGGCATCAGAAAGCTTGTGGAACGACATTTACAGTTTGTTTAGGCTGTGCTCCATGTAGAATCCTCTAGATGACATGATATGGAAAATTGTGGGTTTATAGTGAACTCAAAACAAGCCGAAGTGACCTAACATTGTGGTGAGTAAAGTCTGGAAAAAATATTCTCTTATCACTTTTCACATGGCTCTATCTCAAATAACAAGCTCCTTCATCTCATCCTATACACTGTTTTCCAGGAACATGTTCTAGATATAATAAGTCGCGTCTTGCTATTGAGAACTGAAGAAAATTCAAAAGGACAAAAAGAAAAGAAAATATACTTAAAAACTGGCAATTCAAGACTCTTTGAATTCTAGATTTTTGAGGTATAGCCTCCTTCAATCTACTCTGAATTCAGGACAGTTCTTGCCTCACTGGCTGAGGACTCCAATTCACTTTAATTTTCACCAAAATTTTTCACAGGAGGAGTAAGATTATAATTTAATGTAAACATAGAAACTAAACCTTTCCATTCAAAAGGGAAGAGTTTCCATCATGGCCAATGCAATAACAATTTAATGTCAATAAAATCTATTGTCTATGTCTTTAGGTATGATTTGTCATAACTTTCCACATACATATTAACTTTGGGAACAAAATATTGAATAAAAGTAGTGGAAAATGTATAAAAGGATATCCTTCATTAAATATGCACATTTAAGGTTAAGTTAGATTAAAAGTCCATGAATTATATGGTTATATTTCTATTAATGATAGCTTTATGTTATTTATAGCATTTTTTTAGAACTATAGCAGCTAAATTCTGCCATTCAGTCCCAGCAGGATAAAAGCCATCTGGCTCCTATATACAACATAAGTTTGATTTTGGCTGATAAATATCACACACAGCTGAGAAGGTCCAGCTAACCAACTGTCTTGTCTCTGGTAGTGGCCATTAGCAGATACTTGAGGAAGGAGAGCAGAACAGTCCCGAAGCATTTTCCCTTCTGTACCTTAAAGACCTACTGAGTCACAGATGGTGCAATTGCACCTAATATTGTCCAGCTTTTTTTTTTTCTGTCAATTTTTGATTGATCGTTCAACCTATGCAAACTTTTGACATGAACAGAGTCATGGGAAAATAAATTCCTCATTTTAATCCTATGTGTAATAAGCCTTTTGCTTATTTTAAATGTGATACATTTGGTGCCTTGGTTCTTTAGCTGGAGGCACATAAAAGGCACCCTGCTCACTTGTAGCTGTCTCTGCACACAGTGAAAAATGAGTTAGCTAACATTAATATCATGTCAGTATCATTACTCCATGCTGCTTCAGTATTTTGCGATTTACTCTAAGACCACATATTGAATTACCATGAAGCATTTCTGGGTTTTGTTATCTTCCTCTGCACTCCAAACCAAATCTTTGCCAATATTCCAGATTCCTTATTAAATATATTTTTATATTATGCAGGATAAGAAGGGCCCTTAGAGTTTCATATATTAAGCAGGTGGCCTTAATTGACACAGCATGCTGTCTTCTTACACTACACAGTAAGCTTAATATCTCATGCAATGTTTTACTTTGCTCTTTGCTGTTATAATGTGTGAAATGTACATTCAGTTAGAGGATAGAAAGCCGATGTGTGTGGAGATGAAAAGGGTAAGGTTCTCTTTACAAATGTCTAACTTGGCAAAAATGTCCTTTCTGCAGTTTTTATAGCTCCTCCACCAAGCAGCCTACATCCCAATCTGTACGAACAGAAGATCCAGCTCTTCCTGTAGAATTAAAACACTCATTGCAAGTTCATTTGAAGGCATTTGTTTTCTTCATTTTACAGGTTGTTTGGGGTAAGTAAGCTGCAGAGATGTGAAATAACAACTCAGTCCCTCACACCACAGCTATCAAGAAGAGTGACAGCATCTCTGGGGATCACAGATGATGCAGCGTTTGGTCTCACAAATGTTCTCAGTATTTGCTCTTTTCTCAGGGACCTTAAAGCCATATTTTGCTCACTACAGTTGTCTGAAACAGGAGTGATTTCCTTCAAAGTCCTGAATCCAGGTGGATTTGTATCAAAACCTAAACTATTTAGATTGATCCTCTATAGCCTTACAATATCCAAAGAATTGTTCTAGTCTGACAGCAGCCTGTGCTCACTTTCTCATCCCTTTTCCTTTGTTCATCCTTCCCACAAAACAAACAGACAGTGAAGTTGGCCTATTTGAACAGACTTGGCTAGATTAGCATTTTCCTTCTCATGTAAGCACATTAATCAACAAGAAGCTACAAGGGGAGCTCAGTCAATGCTACTCGTCGGTTTTCCTCAGGCCCATACATGTTTTTAGCATTTACATATACTCCATAAGCTGATAGTAATCAGAAATACAGAAATATTTTACAATGGCGAGCCTATTCCTTTACAGAATATTACCACTGTAATTGAAGTCATCACTTAAGGCTCTGATGTGCTCTATGTTTATTCAAATTTGAAGAATTCTGGACAACAGGATAGAGCCTTTTGCTCACAGCCTCAGTGAATTAGCAGGTTTCAAATAAAAAAGAAAAAAATTTACTTAACAGGATATACCATCCCTGAGGTATGTCTAAAGGACATGTTGATTTCATCCTTTTCTTTAGTTATGCCATGTCCTCAGCACTATTCTTGCAGAACCAGCAAGATAAAAACTATAATGACTGGGTCAAAAGCTGAAGAAAGAGCTTACAGCCTTTTTATTGAAATCTTGTGGTGCGCAGACTCAGCATGATCAAAACCATCGAATTTTCTCTATGAATAACTGGTGTTTTCATTCCTGCACTTCTATAGCAATGCCCTCCATCTCTACCTTCATACATACCAACTGTCCCATTTTCAGCTAGACAATTCTCACTTTTCTTATCTGTTTTTGGCTGTCACATACTTTATCTGTGTTGTTTATTTTGTTTGCCATGCACTTTGATGCAGCTGAGGCAGTTAACAGCAATGTTTCCTGCACGCGAGTGCGACAGGCCTGTATTATTGATGGATGTTACACTTGGAGCAGGCTGAGAGTTCAGCTGAGCACTATTTAATCTGTTCAGTTTGAAGGTGCAGGGTGTGGCTAGCTGTTCAGTCTTCTGCCTGTTAGCACTGCACTAAAGATAGCTTCAAAGCAAAGTAAAACCTCATGGCATACTCTGTGCAAAGCCTTCATGTAATATAAGTTGAAAAGAACTATTTATGTATTCATACAATAGTACTTCCTTGTTGTATAAAACATCAGAGCCCTTTTTAATATATGACATTCTGATGCACAAGTTTCAAACAAATCAATCCCTTAAAGCACAAATGAGTACGATCACTTTAGGTGCCCCTTTTTCTTCTTTCAAAAATAAATGCTACATTAAATAGATTTGGGGGACAAAAATTAAAAAGGGGAGAGGCCTAAAGCACCGATCTTCTCTGATGCCTGTCAGTTCCATTCTTGAAGCCAGCCTTTTAAGTGGCTAAACTAGAGTTCAGTACTTTTATTATCACCTGTTAAACTAATAGCACTCTAAGAGACCTAAGTAATTGCCTCTTTTTGAGAGAGAGAGACAATTGCATGTTTCCTGACACAAATAGTCCCACTGATTTTGGGGCATAAGTTTGTGATCCCCAACACAAAGAGATGAGGATTTCTGATCTTATTTTCTTCTTTATATGTGCTGCTAAGTGGAGAGATCTGACATGAAAAACTAGCCTCAAAGAGTCTGTGTGAATTTCCTGTATGGAATAATAAGAACAATAATAAGAATAACAACAACAATAATAATGATAATAATATAAAGTGTCCTGGTTTGGGACAAATATGTTCAGAGGGATAAATATTCTCTGATGATAAGGAGGCTGCAGCTCCCCCTTCCTGACCTGGTTTGAGAAAAAGAAATATTTCCTCAAAGGAAAGTGAAAGAAAAGAATACAAAACTATTTATTAACAAGCACACAAGAAAATAATAATAATGCTAAACAATAAATAATGAAGTCTGTCACGGTGGAAAGAGAAAACCTGGAAGATTCAGAGTTCTTTGGTTGATTTGATCTCCTTCTCCCCGTGCTGCTGGGCCAATATGGCCCCCTGCCAGGCCACGCTGGTGAAAGGGTCTCCCAGTGAGGTTTCGATGTTCTGGTGTCCCAAACAAGTCCAGAAGAGAAGAGAAACCAAAGTCTCAGGAAAACACAGAAGTTCCACTCTTCATCCTCTCTGAAAAAAATGTTGAGCTGAGAGCTGCCTGGAAAAACCAAGCCGAGAGTCCTTCCTCTCCCCTCTCCACTGAAGAACTACAGTGTCCTTGAAACACTGGTCTGCTTTGTAAAAGTTTTGTCTGATATTTTTCCTGCTCTCAGGCTCAGTTTTAAAGACACAGAAAGGCCCAAGATTAATATTTTTTTTTCCTAGCACAGATAGATGATATGAGATATATCATAAAGTCACCCCAAGACATAAGAGGACTCTGGTAACTCTGTTAAACAACCTGATAAGGTTTTCAATGGCAAGCATCATAGCAAGAAGATGATTCACACATCACACACGAATGCTTGTCTTCCTCAGAGGCAAACTACAGCAAGTCCTATTAATGATTCATAGGGTGGAGCTTCCTGGTAGAGCTGTATGTTCCAGCTTAGCAGACTGGTATTAACATTATCAGTAGATCAACAGCATTCAAATAAATGCTGAGCTCACTCAATTGGAGGCAAAAATGCCAAAGGGATACCAGTTAGACACATGGCACAAATGAAGACAAGGAAGAATTAAAGGCAAAATTAGGAATTAAAGCAAAACTAAAGGGATCTTGGCTACCTGTTCATCGTAAACAATGTATAATAGTGGCATTTTTGACACTTGTTATTATAGTTTTATCTGGTCAGAAACACCGGGAATATTTCAAGAACACAATATATTGGGGACATATATACATATGACCAGCAACTCAAACATTAGGGCAAAATGGGCCAATCCCACATTTTTGTTTTATATTGATAGGTTTTATGACCTCCCACCAAAATTCCAGCTGATTTCCAGTATAACTCTGCCTGCTGTCCTGGCAGACTGCTGGAGTATCATGAACTTACATTTCCTAACCAGGTAGGCCAAGCAGATTTCCTTTAGACAAGGAGCCCCTCCCGTTCAAGGACCTGAGCTACAGAAACAAGACACAGAACTGGTTTCTCCAGGGACTGAGGACTGTTTTCTTCCCATGATGTTGTCCTGGAGTAGGGAGCCTGGAGTGGAAGCTCGTACCAAGGCAGTTCTGTGGGGTTTGAGCTGGGCTGGTGACACAGCAGGAGTCCACTCCAGAACTCACCATGAATCTCCCATGAGGCTACTGCTCTCTTGGCCTTTGTTAGAACATGATTTCAGCTTCAAGGGGCTCTCAGGACTGTTTCTGGTCTGAAGTTTCTTAGATCAGCTCTTTCATCTTTCCAGGGTATTTTGTTTTCTGAAGGAGGGAAAGGTGGAATAAGAAAAAGAGAGAAAGAAATCAAGCTGCTGTTACATGAAAATTTTTTTATTTCCTTTTTGTAGAAACTGTCAGGATTTTGCAGTTTGCATACCAGCCCAGACTGAAAGCTTTTAAAAATACCAAGGTATTCTACATATCCCCAAACCCATCATTTGACCTGCTCCAGTTATAGCCACATAGAATCATCTTAATATAAAAGGTCTGTTGTAGAGGGATCTTTTATTAGCATCTTTTCCATCTGTCTGTATTTATTAATAATGGAATATTAATTCATTTTCACATTTTTTTAGTAATAAAACATACCAACATTCTGTGAATTAGTGGCATTATGGTGAGGGATATTTTGCTTTTAAAAGACTGATAGTTCAGGAGACCAGCAGATGAACACAGAGAAGAGCAGAATGCTCCCTGCTCTGAAGTTTACAGCAAAAGCATGTAACTCTACTTGTCTACTTTGAAGCCAGACTTCAAAGTAGTCATGTGTTAAAATGTGCACAATATGACTATTTACCATATTAATGAGAGAATATGGCAATACTCTCTTATTACAAAAAATATTTGTGTCACTTCTTTTCTTTTGAAGTCAGCTGTTGATTTTAAATCAAGTGGTTAATGTAAGTTTTGTCAGTCCCATTCTGAATGTATGTGGGTCACTGTGTTTGCATTAAGTGTCAGGATGGGAAGCTGCCTTCATGAAAACTATGCTTTCATCTAGTCGATTTGAAAGACATTCATTCCTTCAATACTCATGTTTCCTCATTCCACTGGAGAATGATGACATTCAAAAGTAGATAGCCAGACATACAAAGGGAAAAACTTGGAGCCCATCTATCTTGCTTAGAGGAAAACTCAGAGGCTTAATTCATTACAGTTCTTTGAAATTGTAAGATGAAGACACTATAGAATTGCAAAGCACTTTTATTATAAGAGAGCAGGGGGAAATTTCACCTTTTATAATTCAAAATAAAACTGTGAATATCTCCCCCCAGGAGACTACACTGCCTCAATCTGCTTCATTCGTCATCACTTTTAACCTCAGTATATTCTTTAACCTCCATTTCCCCACTCCCACTCTGATTTTCCCATTTCTTCATTTGAAGTTCCTCTGTAGAGTTGGAATTTTGTCACTCTTTTTCCTTGGTGCGTAGAATAGTGATAAAACTGCCCTGGCAGGTGTTTGTCTAAACCTGCTCTGACAAAATTCCTAAGAAGAGTAATCCACAGCTTCTTTAGCCAATTTGTTTGAATTATGCTCACAATAAAAAACAGAATTAGAAGGGGTTTTATTATGCCTAACCTGGGCCATCTTCACGAAAAACAACATCATTTTTTAACTCTTTTTTAAGAGATTAAAGTACAATTCAAAAATATCTGAACACTGTCTTCTAACCATACTTTTAATCTATTGCCAGAACTTTACAACACCTTTTTCTTAATTTCTCTTTTCCTGTGTGAACCATTCCATAAATGTTGAGGTTTTGAAAGCAAACAAAAAAAGAAATAAACACATTTTCTTTTTACTGCTGTCTTGTAGACTCTGGGTTATGTGTCTTGTAAAGCTACACTTTAATGGGATTTCAGAAACTGGACACCGTTTTTAAACTGAGATCTCACTAGCTTGTTGTGGAATCAGTTTCTCCCAATTGTGTCCCAAACTAGAATTTGCTTTATTCACAACAGCAACTACTTTTTAATTCATCTTTAGCTTAAGAACTACCATGGTCTGTGTACCTAAAAAACAGATTTAGTTCTATCTTGGAGCTGAATGATGACCAAGAGTATTTATCACTCTTGATGAATTAACGAATTAATGGTGGGATTTCTGGACATCACCTGTCTTAAAGTGTAAGCTTAGGTAATGTTTTCCTGATATTTCTTATTCAAGTTTCAAATATCTCCAAAGACAGAGAAATTCCCAGCTTTTCTGGAGCCCTCTTTCAATGTATGGCTACCTTCACCGGGGACTTTTTTCACCCCCCCAAGGATTTAACGAGAATTTGTTTGCTTGCAACTTGTATGCATTGCTTCTTTTCGCACTGTCCTGGCTTGACCTTGGTTCTACCTCATCATTAGAGACTTATTTGGCAACAGCTGGACTTTCCTTTGGTGGAGACACTGCCTCACCTGTCTTGCTGTTACCCTGGTTCTTAGGTCACCTTTCCTTACGGAGCTGCCCACTATCCCATGACTTTCTGGGACAGGTCAAAAACATTGCTCTTCAGAAATAATGTCTCCCTCTATTGGGCATAATGCTGTGTCTCTGGGGTCAATGGGACTTTTGTCAAAAGGCTCAGAGGAAGCAGGATCAGGCTTATCCTGTGAGTCTTGTTGTCAGTGTCCTTGCTCTGTTCAGAACATTCAGAAAAACAGCTCTCAACTCATGTTAAATCCACACAGCTGAATGTTTCTAAGACTTCCGTAATTTCATGTCCTGTCAGATCTATTCCAGGAAGGGATTAGGTGTTTTTAGTTTCCTACCACATCACATAGACATATTTTAAATGATCCAATTTAAAATTAAGATTTATTATTTTCTTAATCTCTTCTGTGGTTCTTCAAATGTGTAACAGAAGCCACAACAAGCTAACAACAACCTCTGTCTACCTACACAAGTCCAGTTGGCTGAATGTTTGTTTCAGCAATTCCATTTACATCCTTTCCTTGATAACACAGCTATTGGAAAATGACTAGGATTTGCTTGTACTGCTGAGCTATACTACACATCACAGAGCTCCTGCTCTTTTATATTGCCGCATGCCGGGCCTCTGTGTACAAAACCAACACAAAGTCTATTTCCTCCCACTTGAACACACTGTTGTAATTGGGTGCAAGTCACAGGAAAGCATTGTTTTAGTTTCTTATCCTTAAAAACACAGATCAGAGCTTGAGTTGCAGAGTAGAGAACTAATTTCCTAGTTCAGTCTTGTTTCTTTTCTCACTATTCTTCCTGCTGAAAAATAAGGAACATATAAAGGAATTGAAAACCTTGATATGCTATCAATAGGATTCTCTAAATATTATTTGAAGCATAATTTTTATTTCTTTTTAAACCTTAGTTCTGGTTTAGTTGGATAAGAAGACACAGAGGACCAGGTAGGGGGTCTGAAAATTCGCAGATGAAAGAAAATTTTTCCATTGCTGAAATCAAGAAAGGCTGTCAGAGACTGGCCTAGGAGGATTCGTTCTCATTTTCTACCATCCCCAGAGACAGGGACAGAAGACAGCATTCAAGGCAGAGCCAGAACATGAAGCTCTCCACAGATTCCAGTCTTCACTTTTGAACTTTATAAAATTTTAAAGGTTGTGAAAATTTAATTGATTCCTGAAAAAGCACTGAGAGCAGAAGAATGCGTTGACACCCTAAGCCCAGTGCAGTCCATTTGGAAGTTTGCATTCTACTTCTTAGATTTCACACTATTAACAAGTCTAATCACTAATGCTTTGTGCTACCTACCATATCCAGTTATTAAAATGGCTGATTCCTCCCACCCCTTGTATTCCATGGTGACAACTGGCTAGGCTTTCCCAAGCATTACTAGATAGTCAATTAACACCAGTTCCTTTGGAAAAGAGAGGAAGTTAGTGTAAATTATGTATATCTGAAATAATCCTCTATGAGTAGCCAGTTGGAGTTTAGTGCTCAGAGAGCTTCAGATCTGGCTAAATATCTAATATGACAGAATACTAAATTTTAGAAGATGTAATTCAGTTGTCGTCACTGCCTCAGAATTATTGAGATCTTTAATCCTTCAAACACAAAATTATTCTTGCAGAGCTCACAGTAGGGGATTGCAGAGAAAGTCTGTATTTACTTTTTCAAATGCATATTTTTCCATGCAGTATTAAGAAAAAAAAAGACGATGAATACAGAGCAACAAACCAGCACAGATTTGATTTAATTTCTTTAGCTAGAGTATCTGTGGTGATAAGATGTGATATCCCACTCAAATATAACTCTTCTGTCACATATCTACAGCTGCAAACTACTAGAGAAAAAGATTAAGTGGAAGGAAATTTAAGCCACAGTAGGCCTAGCAAGTCACCTGGTAAAGACTTTGGATGAGAGTCGAGGGGTTAGCTGAATTCCCAGTTAAGTCATTCTGTATTCTTTCTCTGAAAACATCTGTGCTGAGGAATGGGATAGCAATGCATACATATGGACTTTTTAAATTTCTTATNTAATTCCCTTAAAATCACAGGAAACAATGTACTCGATGTCTAATTTCTGGGGATCCAAAGGGTTTCTGCAGTACATGTGCCCAGACACTATACTTTTCGCCATCCATTTAAAAATATAAAACCTGTAATGAAAAACCAAAAAGAAGAAATATCATTTCCTATGGAAACAGAGGAGGAAGGAACAATAAACTAGCTGCCAGGGTTAATAAAGTTTGGTAAGCAAAAAGGGCTATGGGTCCAAGAAAAACTATTAGAACCACTTATGTCCCAGTGGAGGACGCAACGAAAGAAACACCTTCATTTCCCTTCAATGTGGCCT
>WEIV01011917.1:1506-30517 GCA_013390005.1 Calyptomena viridis
AACCAACCAACCACATAAAACATAAAAACATAACATAAAACAAAAACAAACAAACAAATGAAAAAATTCACAAAACCAACCAAACAACAGCAAACAAATAAACATGAAACCTCTGAAACCTCCAAAAAGGCAGAGGTTGCTCCTATTTGTATCTATTCTGCTAGGGACTCTAGTCTGCTGCTTAAGATCTTAGCAGTCCTAAACCATTCAGTCTGAAAATTTGTATGAGATCCATGTTAGGTTGAATTTTAATTTTGGAAAATTTCAGTCAAATCAGTTTGGTTATTTTTAGTTGATTTAGCGGTAAAGGGCACAGAGAGCCCGAAGGCTGACGTACTCTGACACCATTTAACAGCACTGGAGAGGCTCAACTAGGAGGAAAATAAAACAACAAAGGAAGAAGCACATATTGGGACTACTCAGAAGAGAGAAAGTAAAAAACAAAAAAAACCCAAACAAGCCAAAAACAAAGACTTGGACATACATAAGAGACAGCACTGAAACAGCTGCAAGGAATGGGGAGAAAAAATAAATCAGTCATATTTGGGACCTGTCATGCAATGGCCAACTGACTTCAATAGTCTTCTGCACTTAAAGCTGCATAGAATAAATGCAGCAAAATGGATTATGGCTGCAAAAGCATCAAATATTATTCATATAAACTAAGCAAACTTTCCTAGATGATATAATAATCACTGAGCCTTAATAGGAATCAGAATGATCTTTTATCCAGGATAATCACAATCTGTTGATACCATAATTAGATTGAATGTCTAGGCCCAAATGTGACTAAGTCAACCACTGACCAACAGGGAGATTTTCTTATGAAGAGATTGTTTTCATAAGTGACCACTTTCTCATTTAAACTTTCTAAAGCTTCTGCTAATCTGGAGGTACTAATACAAGGTGCCCCCGCTGGTGTTACCCAGTATCATAATGGGAAAAAATCTACCAAACTTGAAAATATGATGAAATGAAAAATAAATTTTAAAAAGTCATGTATTTTAAGACTTGAAGCATACAAATGGTGAGTAAATCAGGGGCTCCATACCCAAATAGGGATCTGTCTTCAGAAAGGGGACAAAAGTCAAGCAATACAGCATGGGAGACAGAAGCATATCTTATTTTAACACAGGTGGATGATATGTTACTCCTTATATATGGTGTTACAGCTGCCTGGTGAAAGCAAAGCCTAATTTATAAACCTACCCTGAGGGTATTTTTGGCACAGATTAGCATTTACATATGATATTTAGTATAGTCAGATTTTGAAAGCATACCTGCTTACCTTATTTCTCTTTTCATAAAAACGTAGTAAATGTGTTTATAAAACAGGCAAGTTGCAAGAAGGAACATGGTATATGCATGCCAATAAATCTGGTAAAAATGTATTAAGGAAAAAAGGGTCTAATCCGGTAGCACACACATGCCTAAATTTCCTAGGATTATTAACTTAAAAATAAGAATGCAACTAAACATTTGCTGCATTGACACCTACAACAACATTCAGTGATGTAATCTGATAATCTTGTAACACTGACCCCGTAATTTCATTAAAATTCAAGTAGAATTAACAGCATCTTCCTAAAAATTATCCATTACTGAATGTATGAGAGGATGAGAGGGAAAAGCAGATTCTACAGTCTGTTAAGAGTAAAATTTTCAAGAGATGAAAGCTTCAAGATAAAGTTGTGTGCCTCTTTTTGCATGTGGATGGATGTTTAGACACCTAAATTAATACTTAACAGAACAAGCAGGATTAGCAACCAGTATATGTTTATTCACATACTTGTGTTGACTGATGTCATACTTCTTTCTTTTAAAATGTTGTTTTAAGTAAGTTGATTAAGCATCTACAAGCAGAGCCAGACAGATGCTCAGGGAACTGCAGCTCTGTTTGTATACAGGGAACGTCAGTCAAGAGTATCAGCACTTCTTCAACACTACCCTGCCAACAGCCTTAAATCCATGAACAGAAAGGACTGGCACCAGAAGAACAGTTTGGTTTACAAAACTAGCAGAAATTTTTTGTTGTTTTGGTAGATAATGTCTATAAAAAATAGCATGTGATACCAATTAATTTCATGGAAGCTGCCCAGCAGCTATTATATCACAACAAATTTTGTCATCATTGGCAAACAAAGAAGGAAAGTTCAACATGTCATAACTAAAGTGAAGCCAGTTTTGTTTCTGTACCTGAAATTGGTGCCCTAATCCATTCCTAGGCAAAGAGAATGAGAAATTTTAGCCATACAGGATTTTCTGTAGTAAATTCTTATTTTTATTGTCTGTATGGTTTAGGCCTTCAGTTTTGTTAAATGATCTACAAAGCTAATAGACAGAATGAGAGGAATACAGAAGAAATATAGTTCAGTATGCAGCACTATTTTTCCTGTTATTTATTAGTTTCTTTGGTAAGAACATATGAGGTGATGTAGTCTAGTGATGCTAGCATCTGTTCTAATAGATACTTTGTGTTGAGGTCATTAATTCATTCACATTCTTCAAGGGAGATGTAAAATTTACTCTTGAATATTCCAAGTTACACATAAGCACAAACTCCTGTTCTACCAACACTGCTGTAAATAATAGTTAGCTTAGGTAGAATCTAATCTATTTTTTTTTTCTGTTGCAAGTAATATATATTTTTAACAGGAATTAATGCTGAAACTATTGAATTTGTAAAGCTGATAGGGAATGATTAAATAAAAGGCCACAGAGCAAATGAGTGAGAAAGGATGGACAAGCATCACAAAATTAACATTGCACTTAAAGTCAAAAAAGACAAGAAAACTGAAGAATGGAAGTTCTTGGGGTTCAGTCCTATATTTCTGAAGAAATCACTTGTGCATTTTTTTCTACTGGTTGATTAATCTGTCCATATTCTATTGAAGATTTTTCAGTATCTGTCCTCTTTACTTGCAGAAATTAAAAACATGAAAAAAATATAGGCATTTATCCTAGCACCATTATTTTATACAACAGTCCTAAATCAGATTTTTATCTCTGTTATCTATTCCAGTGTCCAGCTCTTGCTAGTTTCAAGTGACTAAGAAATAAAACTTTTAAGATACCTTTGGGAGATAAATTTACTTTCAAACTACACTTATCCATTGATAAATTTTATCTATTATACTGTTGATTTTTGATCGGTTAAATCTTCATTAAAAGCCCATGAGATATACTGAAGCTTTTTTTTTACTGCTTACTTCACACTTTTTACTGCCATGATGTAAAATTATATTTATATTATCTTATTTAATTATATTATATTTAATTTAGTTTGCATTTCCAAAGCAAGCGTACTGTAATTGTATTTTCAGCTTATGAAAACTTTCTAAATCCCACAATAGTTCACGAAGGCTGCCATCCATAATTTTTATTTTCATTTAAAAACATGACATAGATTCAAAAATTAAAAAATTCTACAACAATACACTCATAAAACGATGTTATATGCATGAATTCTGATAATTAACTAATTCTCTGACAATATCACTGTATTCAAATTAGCAATGTTTATGCATATACACAGCTAACTTTAGGCTGTGACATACCAAATGCTTTAGTGAGGCCTTTAGTCTAATATCTAGTCATCTTCAGGGCCGCTTACTGCCTTTGGGAAAGTATTTGTGAAGCATTTCCCATTGCATTCAGAAATAGGTGAGCTGGGGACAAGGATGTCCCTCTTTGATGCCTGGGAAAGGACCCAAGCAGATGGGGAAGCTCTATCCTACCCAAACTGCCTCAGCCTCTTAAAGGTAGCCAAGTATCTCAGACTTCAAGTCTTTAAAAATAGGATTATGCACAGTAGATAGCATGCTTTATTAATAAATGTTTGTATATGCAGAGGCTCTCCAGCATCTGGCAACAGCCATTATTACATTTCAGAAATCTCCGAGTTCTACTTTAGGCTTGCATTTCTAGGTTTTAGGGAAACTCAACAGTATCTAAAAAAGACACTATGTCAGTATCTAGGACTTAAGGCTGCAGTGCTGTTTTAGTTGAGGTCTTGTGTCCCTAAGCCTTTTTGGACCCCTGCTCATCTTCAAAGATTGATATATCAAAGTATTTAGAGCTGTGCCTTTTGCACGTGGTAGCTGCAACACGTACATGCTCTTTACTTGCAGCCTGCACAAAGAACACTGGAGGTCACTCCAGTGTTGCTCAAGTAACAACTTTTTCTAAAGAGAGAGAGACACCGAGTTTTTCAATATTCATGACGCCAATTAACGTCACTCCCAAAACACAGGAATTCTGCTATAACAGTTTGGCGCAGCTATTAGAACATAAGTCAAACAGCAAGAGACCTCTGGTGAAATGAACATTGGTGTAGGACAAACATTAATGATACAATTCATATGGGTTTTGCTTGCTCTCAAACCCACGTAAAATAGTAACAAACTATCAAAAATTCCTCAGTAAAGAATTGTGTTTAATATTTCAATCAAGAACGGAAGTGTTTAAAAAAGACCCTCCTTCCAAAAAGTACAGGAAAACGTTGTCTAGAGTTTTCAGAGTCAGCTGTACTATTTTGCACTACTTCAGTGGAATTAAAAGCAAAAATTGGTTCTGTAGTCTAAAACAAGACTATTTTAAGTTAGACTTCAAGAATATTTTAAATGTATGACTCCCAGTAATATAATAGATTTTTCCCCCCCATGTTTCTTCAAACATGAATAACAGAACAAGGCATCTGGAAAAGAAGATGTTTCACACAGATAAGGGGAAATTTTCCCTCTTAGTAACGCTCCTTAGTAAGTGGGCAAAATTCAAGATGTAGAGCATTTAAAAGTTTTCTGTTAATCTTTTCTGGGGAAAATAACTTTGTGCAAATAACATAAAAGGATCAGGGGGTAACATTCCATATATTGCATGGATCTCCATGCAAAAAACTTTAAGCATGAAAAGGCCTTCATTTAAAAACAAACAAACAAACAAACGAAAAAAAAACCAACACCTATGGTTCAATCCCTTCAGGAACTGTTAGAACAACTTGATGGGGTTTTCCCAAAACTGAACTTCGGTGTGCTGTTATAATTTGGTTTCCTTTTCCTTTGAGTAGTAAAAACAGTCTTGCATTGAGTAAGATCTTCCTAAAAAAACTTACTTGTATACAGATTTCAGAAAGTCTCTTTTCTGTAAAGAAAATTTATCTGCAGCATATCCATCAGTGTAGAAGTATACAATTCTGCTCTTTGTCCTCAAGAAAATAAAACAAAAAGAAAAAAGTCAGCAGCTTTGTACTAAAAGTCCCAACAAGTCTTTTCTGGCACTGAGCTCTGACAAATACTCTTTTTCCCACCAGGGAACACAATCTGACAGTCCCCACTTCTTTTAAGAGGTTCTCATCAGCTATAATGTGCTATCCTGAAGGCACTACTTTTTCTCACTCTGCTCCCCTATGCACCTTGTGCTTTCTAATGCCTGTCTGTCCTCTACATCACCCAGGTCAGGTTCCACAGAAAAGTCCTAAAAGACTCTTTTCATATGCCTTTTGTAAGATCTTTACTAATTCAGCAATATTTTTGGTACTAAGGCAAGTTAAGGATTTATCATGAGTAGTTCCTTCTTGATCAAGAATTCATAAAAAAAAAACAATGCAGAGGGAGGAAAGCACAGTTATCAGTATAACTCCAGGTACTTTAAAAAACAAACAAAAAGAAAAAAGCATTAAGGAGCTCTGACTATAGGACAGAAAATCGGATAGAATTACTATTTTTACTCATTGTAGTACAGGTACAAAGCCGAGTTAGATTTCTGTTGTACTACTGCTGACAGAGTTAACTGTTGCGAGGGTAAAGTTAATTAAATTACATCTAAAAGCCGTATGATATAGACATTTTGTAATAATTGAAACAAACAGTAAGAACAAGAAAAAATTAACACCACTTTGGAAGCTAAAGCAACGCCTAATAGTCATTCTATTTTGCAGTAGTTCCCGGCTGCCTCTTTACTATCAGATTCAGATGTACGTATTTAATTCGGGGGAACAGCCACAGCCTTTACGTTTGAGGCTGAAAAACCCAAAAGCATACGAAGGTTTCCCCCTCCTGGGCCGCCCCCTCAGTGCCGCAGCCGCCATTCCGGCAGCGCCCTCAGCGGCGGGGCGGGGCCCTCGGCGCCCATTGGCTCCACGGGGCGGGGCCGCTCGCTGCGGAACGGCCTATAAGGACGCGGCCCGGGCGGCTCTGCCCCAGCGGCAGCGATGGCCGAGTGGTTAAGGCGTTGGACTTGAAATCCAATGGGGTCTCCCCGCGCAGGTTCGAACCCTGCTCGCTGCGGTCCGGTGGGATCACCTTTTGTTTCTTCTTGCATTACAGATGCGAGTTTTACTCCTCACTTGTTCTCTCACTGGTAAATCTTTGCAGCAAAAAGAGAGACACTGTGTGTTTCATAGAATCGGTAGGAATAGGGTTGCAAGAACTGCAGTGAATCATCTGCTCCAAGCTGCCTGAACATGGCACAGAAATGCATTCAGAGAGTTCTGGGATACCTCCAGCGAGGGAGACTCCACATGCTCGGTGGGCAGTGTGTCCTGGTGCTCAGTCACTGGCACAGTTAAAGTTCTTCCTCATATTCAGGTGGAACTTCCTGTGTATCAGTTTCTGCCTCTTATCAATTCCTTGGCACCACCAAGAAAAGCCTGGCTCCAGCCTCTTGGGACCTGCCTTTAGACATTTATAACGTTATACTCTCTCACTCATGTCTTCTTGAGGCTGAACAGGCCCAGCTCCCTCAGCCTTTCCTTGTAGTAGAATTGCTCCAGTCAATCTGTGTTGCATGTATAATGTTTATCCTATTTCAGTCCGATAGGCCGTGCCTACACACTCCCCCCCTACTGCTGATGACAGGTAACAGTAGTGCCAAAGCAGCAACAGCTCCCAAAGCAACTTTCTGGCATTGCATCTAAAACACCTGTGATAACAGCACTTGGAGGTGAGAGAAGGGCACGTGGGGATCAGTGTTCTTTTAACAGCTCATAGTCTGGGCTCTGTAGACAAGGACAGCCAGTGTCCAAGTGCAAAGATCAGGATTAATCCAATACAGTGTCCTGATTCGCCCAAAGGGCTGCTGTCCTGCCCCCATGTCCTACAGCGGATACAAAACAAACAAAAGCTTGTCAGCAGGAGGCTACTCTATGTAGAACGCATTTGCTTCATCAAATCCTTCCTTTCATGAAGGAAGCTCGTCTGATTCCTCCTAGATCTCCAGCGAGAGGATCCTAGGCAATCTTTTCCTGCCCTTTATGACCTTCTGCACATGCATGATACACACACACACAAAATCTGGCAATGACGGGAAAAAAGCCCCACAGAAGTTATTATGCAACTAAGAACCAGGAAAACTGAAAGAAGCCATTCCCCCATCTCCTCAATCCCATCCTTCTGACTGGCTTAAACTGATCTTGCACCACTCAGATGTGTCAGTGTCCTATGTGTGGCCCCTGCACTAGTGAAGGGCTGAAAAATTTGCAAAGTCAGGTAGGAAAAGGCTGGAAATAAGAAAAAGGCCATTTCTATAGAGGCCAAAATAGGCCAGAGCAGGAACAACCACCTTTCACTCCTCTCTCTCTTAAAGAGAAAAAAAACAAACACACATGCAAACCCATTTCTTCTATGATTATGTTTTGTTAGTGCAACTTAATCAAAAAACAGAGGCAGGGAAGATGCGGAAACATTGACTTATCCCTACTCAGAACAAAATAAAAAACAAAAAGAGGGAACAAACAAAAAATTGTTTAAGCTGGCAGCAAAATTAACATTTCAAAATGCTCTCTAGGAAGGCTTCCGGGGATTTCAGGTTTTGGTGTTTGTTTCTGTTAGGGCACATGTAAGAGTTAGAGGTTACATTTTAAAGGGAATCTTAAACTGGTAAATAACTGACAATGGAACTGCGTAATACATGACCACAACATTAGGCATTTCTCATAAGTTCTCACAGGTGAAGGTATGTGCCAATTGATTCTGGAATTAAACATCTTATCTCAGACATTGCAGAGGAGACAGTTTTTCAATATCAACATGAATATCCTTTGCTAAGGTGTAGTACACATGCTATTCTCTCATGAGCATATTTGTATTCTCACAGCAGCTTAAAAATTTGTGTTTAGAGCAGTACAATGTTAGTCACTCTGCAAAATATCAAAATTTTTTTGAAGTGTGCACATTTCAGATAAATTAAAAAAAAACCTAAGACAAAAGCCAAACTATTTTCCAAATATAAGGCTTATTTTGTTTAATCAGTCAAGAATTTAAATTATTTTCTGTTCCTTTAGAATTTGAAGAACCTTACCACGCCTGTAATTTTGAACAGAAGAGAGAAACACTATTTTGTGTAACGCAGTTTTGGGTAGCTTTCCAAATTAACAAGCAGATAGTATTAAAAGAGTTAAATTACTAAACACAGTGGGCAAGCTAATCCTTCTTTTCCACCGTATCACTAAAGAAGTTAACATGATTTTTTGCTGCCTATTTTAAATGTCTGATTTCCAAAAAACATGTTTAATTGTTTTCATAGATCTGAAGACAGAGCACCAACCCAATAAATGTTTGTTGGGAAGTTAACAACTTCAGGATGTCCTTTCCACTGGGACCTTTCTGGGAATGGAAATGTCAAATAACTGACACCAAAAGATGTGGTTATTGAAACACAAGAGGCCAGTGTCTCAGAAAAACAACAAAACTCTCCTCTGTATAAAGAAGTATTTGCATTCAGTGAACCTTTCCTCCTCGAAAGTGATTTTCCCCAAAAATTTTCCTTTGAAAAAAGAGCAAAAACCCAAGTTCTTTCTCACTCTTACCCATCAGCAAGGTTTATGAAAACGCTCCCAACAAGGAACTAAAGGAGAAGAATCATGTGGCATTAATTGCAGTTATTTTTTGTAATTACAGAAGAAAATAAGGACTGCCAAACAGCCTACTAAAGCTAGTAGGCTTCAGTAGATACACATCACCAGCACCAGTGTCCTGAGCTCAGGAGCTCAAGTAGGAGACAACACCAAAGGCACCTAGACCCAAGCAGCTGCAAGAGCCTCTTACTGCTCATTCTCCCACCCAATGCCCACCCATCGATATCATTCACACAAAGTCTGTGAGGAAGAGGATGATCTGATAGTCCTCTCTCTACCCAGTCAACATCTGGAGGCTCCATGGAAATTAACTGCTAGTGAATGACCAGGTCTGACAATCCTAACAAAGTAAATGTAGTTTCTGTAATGACTGATGCCCAAGAGTCAAACTGCATCTCCCTAGAAAAACTGTCTGCCAAGAGTTCTGATGCCAACATCCTTCCATATTTTTTGAGAACCACTTATTATTATGAAAAAGCAGCAAGCAAATAATTTTGTCCAAAGCACTGAGAACCACAACACATACCAAGACTGGTAACATTCTGAACATTGCCAAAAAATTTTATTTTCTGTAAGTAACCCCTCTCCCTTACTGCTCCACCAGAAAGGAGAAAGCCACTGTGAAGATGGAATAGAGGAAAGAAATATCATTTTCTCCAGCATCCATCAGCTATGACAGGTTAGAACATCCGTTGGAGACCTGAAACATTTAAAAGTTTCCAGTTTATATGGTTTACACCACTGTAGTGACTCAAACACAAGCCCTTCAAAGCTGGGACAAACAAAAAAATCACACGATGAGTCTCACCTTCATTAACATGCGAGAGAGATGAGACTAAATACAGCGATGGTGAAAGCACAAACATATCCAGTGCCTGCCATCACAGGGAGGCTTGGCAACTCCCGTAACAGCAGGGTGAGTGTGTACACTGGGCTGCAATAAAAATATCCATCATAAACTCACTGATAAATGTCTCCTCATCTGACAGTAACAGAGCCCAACAACTTACTGAGTTGCTTTATCTTTTGCTATGTAATTTCATCAGCTTTACAACAGCCTCACTGCTTACACTTCCATATCCTGAAATGAGAGATGAGCCTGCTAGGAAGGTAAGATAGCAATGTTCAGGCTCAGGAAATTAAAGCTACCTAGTATCAGTTTTAATCATCAGAATACTTCTTTCTATTATAAAATACATAAACTTTTTTTTAAAACCTCATTTAAAGAGGAAAACAACAGGAAATAACCTCACCTATCATTCAGCATTACTCAGCCTGAGATTTTAAGTCATACTGTCTGTATTCATCCAAACTTTAACTCTTACATTGTCATTTGGAAAATGTTGGCAAAACAACTTGGCAAACACTGGCAAAACAAAATGTTTTTCAGGAACTAGAACATTCTCCATCTTATACATTCAGCATTTGTACAGCAAGTATGACAGCAGTAAATAAAAATATATTAATTTCACATAATTCAATAATTTCCCCCAGCTGTTCAGTTACACTATAAACAGCTGGCTAAACAGTTGCTTAATTTCTCATCTTACAAAACTGGTTGATACCATCTCAAAGACCTAGAAACACAGCATTAAACAACATGCCCTATTCTCTGTATTTGATAAACATCATACACTTGGCACCCCCATCTGCTATCTCATAACTTCTCGATTAAATCTTTTTAGCTCTCACAAGTCCAGTAATGGTCAAGCTTTATTAGCACTTTTGACTGGACTCCAGAGGATGCAACCTCACTTCATAGTTCACTTTATTTTCATACCACCTCATTCAGAGCTATAGCTAATAAAGCAGTCAAGCACAGTAATGCTCAGTTGCTGTGTGATAGGAGCACGCACTTAGTTAGACCCAGCAGGTACCCAGAACATACATGACCCTTTGTTTCCCACCTAAACAATTCACTAGAAGTACTAAAGAAGAAAATGGGACCTTAGCATCTCTTGTAGAGACCTGCCCTCTTCCTCCAACTTGAGATTCACAGACCTTAATCTAACATGGAGGGTCTGGGTTTGTTGCTGTTGTTCCCTACTCCCAGAATCAACATTTTTCAGCTGTTTCCACTTTGCAAAGCGAGTTAAGTTCTCCCTGTGCCGCTGAAAACCATGTGTACCTGACTTTATTGCCTCATATCTTCACAGAGCTTGAGATCTACCTCATAACTCCTGATCCAGTTAAAATTTAAGCATGTGAAGTATGTTATGTGCTAACCACTGCAGAGGCCAAGGCACCATATTGAAGACAATGTCATGTGGAACATTTGCTAGATCTTTTCAGCTGCTAGCAGAAAAGCTTCTAAAAATACTATATAATAAAAAAAAAAAAAAAAGAGTAGCAGTTTATGCTTGGAGGGTGGACCTTGAATCAGAAATGATCTGACTATTTTGTCAGGTGTTTACTTCTTTACTTTCTACCATGAGGAAGAACTGGGCTGCCCTCTTATTCCAGTTAACTGCTGTAACTGGCCAACAGGTCAGGTCCCACCTGTTTTTTGGGAAAAAAAGTAAAAAGCTGTACATGTTTCTTTTGCTTTCCAGTACCTCTGGATTTACTATGCTAGGAATAGCTTAATTCAACTCTAGTTGAGAAATGCAAAAAATTGGACTTAAGCTTAACATATACAGAAACAGAAAAAAAAAATCTGCATTGATGGTATTGGTGTACTGGAGCACCAGTTATAACCTGCCCTCTTTAGAGGGCAAACACAAATTACAGTACTGATCTCTAGCAGGCATGTTGCAAAACACAAGTTTTGCCATAGCTTTCACTGGGCTGAGTCTTCCAAATATCTACAACTATTCCTCCAGAACAAATATCCAAAGATTCTTTGCCAAAACAAACCGTGTAATAATTGGCTAATAACAACGTCATTTTAATGACATGAACAACGAGCTTACTGTTCAAAGGTTTATTGTATACTCACTTCTCAAGGGAAACAAGCTCATTAGTTGCTAAATCATCCATCCAACCCTTTCACCTCCACCAGCCAGTGAAATGGCAACAGGAGAATCTGAGCTGTAATCTGATTCAAAGTACTCTGGCTGGCTGCATTCCCATCTTTTTGTTAGAGAGAAAATAGTTTCCTATTACTGTCTGTGCTTCACATGAACTAGAGTTTCTTCTGTTGCCACTGTTTGACATCATTTACAATCCCCCTCTATAATATGGACTGAAAGTCTTTCATGAGCAAATACCTTTGCATGAATCAAAGCAGCAAATGCACTAGAAAAAAACTAGTAATTACATTTACCAGATATTAGAGAATTATTACTCTCATCTCTATAATGTTTCCAGCTGCAAAATATGCAAGGGGAAAGCATGTAGAATTAAAGAAAAGTATTTTGAATAAGCAGAATGATGTGCTGTAAAATTAGCTATTGCTACCAATGCCATCCAATCAAGGATCAGTGTAGCTGTATCAGCAGATCACCAGTAGTTCAACCTTTTATCACCTGGTACAAACACAACCAGCATCAGCCCTGGTATCAGCCCCCATAGAGCAAACTGGCACCAGAATACATATACCCGTGAGGTCAGTGAGCTACACGTTGTCGGGGTTCCATTGCCAAGAACTTGTACTAGTCTATAGCAAACAGGCATCAAAACAGGAGAAGCAGAGTAGGTCAGTCAGCACATCAGCCCCTCCATGCTCAAGCCAGACATCACTCCAGGAAGAGACAGATATTGTAATATTTTTAGCATGTTGGGAGAACACTATACTGTTCAGGTTACATTTTTCAGTGAGATACCCAAGATGCATCACTGGACTACCTTAAGCTTTTACCCACTGAGGGTACAAATAACAAGAAATTCTAAAGGAGTCTCTGTGGTGGGGGAAGTATTTAATTAAAAAGATGAAAGCAAACTCTTTTCTGTATGCATGCAGTTTTATTTGCTGCTGATGGAATTATCTGCCTACACAAAACCACAACGTCAATACCTGATATATTAGCCAGATTTCAAAGAAGAAAGCAAATACAAAATAAACAACAATGTAGAATTTGAAAAGTTGCCTAAAATATCAAAAACTTTTCATGTGAGATTCTGTACACACTAGTGCTGACTAGTCTGGTTCTTCAATTCCCACCATACAAACCCCTGACAAAACCATGTCTACCACACCTGAGCAGGGAAGAAAATTTCTATGAAGCCACAGAACAAGGACATACAAGGAGGATCAGTCATCCACCAATAAATCTTAAGAAAAAAATACTGCTAACTGGACAAGCAAAGTTCTGGACCTGCCTTCAAAAAAAAAAAAAGCTTGTACAAAAGTGTACTTGTTACGATAGAAAGAAAGTGATTTCTAGAAGTGCTTAATCTATCACAGTGATCTTCTTGGATAAAAAGAAACTTCTTTTTTCATCTATATCATAAGATCACAATTCTCCAACAAGTTACATTTGTAATGCATGCATTATAAATCACTGCAGCAAGTACAATGCAATGGAGAAGGGAACCAGAGCAAAGAGTTCAGAAATAAGCAGTTTTGTTTACAGTTCATTGTCATAGAGCTTTTGGAATAAGACAATACTCTGGAGTCCAACAGTGACTTTTGGTTCTACTGAGAGTATGTTCTTTATAACATCACAGTAATAAAAGAAATATTAATCACTACACAATATTTCAGGATATGAGAAACAATACACAAGATGTTAGATAACTTGACAAAATCACTTCATGTTAATAATGAAAAGGGCTTTGCCTATTAAACAAAAAGGCCTCCATCTGTAATGCTCATACCATGCATATTAATCAGTATTTTGACATTGATTGGAACAATGTTCACATTACAAGGAATGAATACAAAATACAAATAACTTATAACTGCTGACAAAAAAAAAAAAATACTGAACTGTTGAACATATGATCTCATGCCCTTGGATATTTTGCATTTTAGATCTCATAGTTTCTGAATTTCCTCAGAAGGTCTGATGGAGCATCACCTGACCAGCGGAAACGCAAGTGCCAGTAATTTCCCTCTGAAAATCCTGAGAAAGAAAAAGAAGAAGGTAAGTAAATTATTATAAACACATATAAAATTATTTTGTCTGAAATAAGTCTTCCCCAAAAATAGTAAGTAAAAAATTGGTCACTTCCAGTGTTCCTGACTAACAGGGTCAGGCTTCCTGACGTTTGAACAAGAACTCAAACACCAATCTTCAAGACATAGATCAGCTGAGAAAAGTTCAAAATAGAACAGCAAGAATGATGGCAGTCCAGAGAAGAGGATTCACAAAGAAAAACTGAACAAATTGCATTGGCTTAATCTAAAGAAGAGACAGATAGTGACATGATAAATCTGCAAGTAGGTGATCTATGGCCGGTTAATACTAAAACATGACCTTCCTGTATCAGGAAACTAAAACCTATCAGCAGAATTAATGTTAAAATCTCTTATTCAGGATGAAATAGCTATGTGGGGTTGTAGTCCATAAGTCGTACAGACCAGCAGACAGGAACTGAAAATATCAGAGTTTAGAAGTGGAATCCAATGTAGTAATTTTTTCTGGACCAAAAGCAAAGCATTATCAACATCCTAAAACTAAGTATAAACACTGAAGTGGATACAGACCCTGTCAAATAAATACATTATAATATTAACATTTATTAATGTAAATATATGCCCACTGGATAAATTAAGTAGGTGCCTGATGGGTTTGATATTTTTCCAATTCAAATATCTGGAAATTAAACTAAAAATTAAAAAAGAAAAGATAGAAAGAAGATGCCTACAAAGAAAATTCACCATTACAATGAACAGGATGTTTTCTTTATTTCAAAACTTTACTCTTCTACAAATGATAGTGATGATTTAATTACCAAAAAAGAGCAAATAGCATAAAGTTTTATCAAGTTTTCAGTTATGCCTGACACACATTTGTTTGTATAATTTTCTTATCTACTTTCTGCATTCCACAAATATTTGGAATTGCATTAGGCTTTGCCACCCTCACAGTTGAACTAAATTTCATGTTTGATCAAACCAGGAAAAAATTACAGGACTTTGTTTAATAATAGTTCTCCAATAACATAAGCCTAAGATTACAGAATCACAGAATTAGCTAGGTTGGAAAAGACTGTTGAGCTCACCAAGTCCAACCTATGACCTAACACCACCTCATCAACTAAACCATGGCACTAAGTGCCACATCCAGTCTTTTTTTAAACACTTCCAGGGACAGTGACTCACCACCTTCCTGGGCAGCCCATTCCAATGGCCAATCACTCTTTCTGTGAAGAATTTTTTCCTAATGTCTATCTCAAACTTCCCCTGGCACAGCTTGAGACTGTGTCCTCTCATTCTGTCACTGGTTGCCTGGAAGAAGAGACCGACCGACCCCCACCTGGCTACAACCTCCTGTCAGGGCGCTGAAGAGAATGATAATGTCTCTCCTGAGCCTCCTCTTCTCCAGGCTAAACAACCCCAGCTCCTTCAGCCACTCCTCATAGGGCTTGTGTTCCAGACTCCTCACCAGCCTTGCTGCCCTTCTCTGGACACGTTCAAGTATCTCAACATCTTTCTTAAATTGAGGGCCCCAGAACTGGACACAGCACTCAAGGTGTGGCCTGACCAGTGCTGAGTACAGGGGAAGAATGACTTCCCTAGTCCTGCTGGCCACACTATTCCTGATACAGGCCAGGATGCCATTGGCCTTTGCCACCTGGGCACACTGCTGGCCCGTGTTCAGCCAGCTCTCAATCAAATCCCCAAGTCCTTTTCTGCCTGGCTGCTCTGCAGCCACTCGGTCCCCAGCCTGTAGCACTGCAGGGGGTTGTTGTGGCCAAAGTGTAGAACCCAGCATTTAGACTTATTAAATCTCAGGCTGTTGGATTTTGTCCATCTATCCAGCCTGTCAAGGTCCCTCTGCAGAGCCCTCCTGCCCTCTAACAGATCGACACTTGCTCCCAACTTGGTGTCATCTGCAAACTTACTAATGATGGACTCAATGCCCTCATCCAGATCATCAATAAAGATATTAAACAGGACTGGGCCCAACACTGATCCCTGGGGGACATCACTAGTGACTGGCTCCCAACTGGATGTGGCACCATTCACCACCACTCTCTGGAACTGGCCATCGGCCAGTTCTTAACCCAGCTCAGAGCGCACATGTCCAAGCTGTGGACTGCCAGCTTTTCCAAGAGTATGCTGTGTGAGATGGTGTCAAAGGCCTCCTCCTGGATTACAGGGTGGCCACACTGCTCCCTGACCCCTTCTACCAGCTCAGGAGGCCAGTTTTCCCGAGGACAACCTGTCTTACTGTTGAAAATTGAGGCACAGAAGGTATTAAGTACCTCTGCCTTTTCCTCATCTTTAGTTACTATATTCCCCTCCACATCCAATAAAGAGTGAAGGTTGTCCTTTCTCCTCTTTTGCCATCAATGTATTTATAAAAATATTTTTTATTGTTCTTCACAGAAGTGGCCAGTTTAAGCTCTAACTTGGCTTCTGTCTCTCAAATTTTTTTCCTACATGACCTAGCAACAACCTTAAACATTTCCTGAGTTACCTCCCCCTCTTTCCAAAGGTGATACACTCTCTTTTTTTCCCTTAGTTCCTTGAAAAGCTCCTTGCCCATCCAGGCCAGTTGTCTTCCCCATTGGCTCATTTTTCAGCACATCGGGACAGCCTGCTCCTGTGCCTTCAAGATTTCTTTCTTGAAGTACATCCATCCTTCCTGGACACCTTTGTTTTTAAGGGCTGTTTCCCAAGGGATTCTCCAAGTTAGTCTCTTGAATAAGCCAAAGTCCACCCTCCACAAGTTCAGTGTGGAAGTTTTGTTGATGCCCCTCCTTGTTTCACTGTATATTGAAAACTATTATTTCATGGTCACTGCACCCCAGACAGCCTCCAACCACCACATCTCCCACCAGCCCTTCTCTATTTGTGAACAGCAGGTCGAGCAGAGCCTCACCCCTGGTAGGCTCACACACCAGCTGTGACAAGTAGCTGTCCTCCATGCGCTCTAAGAACCTTCTAGACTACTGCCTTCTCTCTGCTGTGTTGAGTTCCCAGCAGATATCTGACAGGTTAAAGTCTTTTACAAGAGCAAGGACCGGTGATCTTGAAACATCCTCCTGCTTATAGAATACATCTATAGCTACTTATACATCTATAGCTGCTTATAGAATACATCTACCTCTTCATCCTGGTTGGGTGGTCTATAACAGACTCCAACCAGGATGTTAGCCTTGTTGGCCCTCTGATTCTTACCCACAGGCACTCAACCTGATCATCATTATTCTCAAGTTCTATGGCATCAAGAGCCTCCCCAATATACAGGGCCACTGTGGTGTTCTGGGTTTACCATCTTCAGCTGCAAACAGTCTCAAAGACTTTGCTAAAGACTTTTATTATCTTACATCCATGTATCTTGCACACAACACACACACACATACTTTATCATCATCATCCAGGGCTTTTACAGGGATCTTCATACCTTTTTTAAACCTCACTTTTCCATATATGGGAACCAGTAGCTAAGCAACAAAATAGTTAACTTTTTGTTGGTTGGTTAAGCTTTGCCCAATGTGGGGAGTGGCAGCGGAGAGTCACCTTTGTTACCACTTGCAAAGGCCTAGCTTGATTACAGCTATTTCAGAGCAGCTAGCCAATGTATTCTTTTGCTAACAGAACTTAACAACCCTACTCACAGGCCACCCCTTCGCCCCTTCTCCCTGCTTGTCTCTGCCCAAGAGCTTGTAGCCATCCATTGCTGTGCTCCAGTCATGTGAGTCATCCCACCACGTTTCCATGACGGCAACTATGTCACAGACTTCCTTCTGTACCAGACTTCCAGCTTCTCTTGTTTGATACCCCTACTGTGTGCGTTAGTGTACATGCACTTCAGCTGGGCTGCTGACTTCACCTCTGACTCTGGGTTACCACACCTGGCCTCCTCTCTGGAGAGCCTGGTTTCATTCAAACCTAGTTTAAAGCCCTCTCAATGAGACCTGCCAACTCAGGGGCTAGAATCCTTTTGCCCTTTTTACACAGATGGAGCCCATGTGGGTCTAGCAGGCCAGGAGCAGTAAAAGTTGCCCCATGATCAAGGAACCGAAAATTCCGCTGGAGGCACCAGTCCTTAAGCGATTTATTGATTATGTGGGTTCTCCTGTTCCTTTCAGTATTCATCTCTGCCATTGAAGGAACTGAGTAGAACACCACCTGTGCTCCTGCCCCATCAACCAATTGACTCAGAGCCTTGAATTCCTTTTTAGTTACCCTGATGCCCTTCTTAACCTCATCACTGCCAGCCTGGACAACCAGCAGTGGGTAATAATTAGAGGGCTGAATTAGTTTGGGTAATCTCCTGGTGAGACTGACCTAGACAACAGACAGAAATACTGACTGGGTAGGTGACACTTTTGAAATACACATTTATTCTGGTGCATGTACTATTTTTTTAAAAAAACCTGTTTGAATACAAAGGAAGCCTTCGAGTCTCAAATTTTAGACCTCATTAACTTATCCAATGCAAACTGTATAAAACTGAATACTGGATAGAAAAAGAAACCTAAATATTGTACTCAATATTTTTAAAAGTGATTTTTTTTAAAAAATTCACTGAAAATAACTGCCTTTTTTTTATTTTTCATTTTCATGTAGCAGGAAAATTAAACTTTACACTTTGATTGAAACATTTTTTTATTTCTTCTCAAATTTCTGGCTTTACTCGAAAACAAGCAAGGAAACATGGGTAGGGAAGAAGAAAGGTCTGGAAGCTTAATAAATAAATAAGTAATAAAAGGCATAAAAACCAGAACAAAATTCCAATCCAAAGCCACATTATTCTGGAGAAGAATTTCTCAGGACTAAAAGCCTCCATTTCAGGCCAATCCCTGGATACTGCAATATTCTGTAACTGCTGTTTTCACTTACTTGGGGAGTCTGGATTCTTTGAAGACTGTGGTTTCACATCAGGAATTGCAACATCATCTTCCTCCCTGTTCCCTTCCAACAATCCATCTTCATTATTTTCCATCTGTTGGGGCCAGATCTCATTAGTTACATTGGTATTACTGAAGTCAGGAGCTTCCAGCATTTGGTCCTTCTTACTTTGGACAGCCCAGTGCATTGACTAAAGGAATGCAAAAATAAAAAAATAACTAATTAATATGCTTTGAAAAATCTGTAATGAAATTTTTTTTCATGTATTGTTGTAATTAATGATTAAACAAAGAACATATTAAGAGAAGCTTGCAGGTCAGTAGGATAGGAGAAAGAATGGTTACCAGTGTCAGAGCATTGGAGAGGACAGTTTATGTCAGATGGTGATGAAGAACAAATGCATCAGACAATTCTAAGGGCCTTTGGTCCAGCTTCTTCTGTCAGGAATTCAGACACTTTTTTAAGAGGACTTGAGTGACTTCAGAAATGTCCTTTTTCAAAGCTGAACTGAACTTAGTTTCACAGGATACTTCCAGAAAGCATTTAAGCTCAGGTATAATGCTTTAGTTGAAGAGGCTCAAACTTCTCCTAAGCAGAACTGAGGTGGGCAGAATTGACAAAGGAAACTTTTATTCACCTGCCTTAAAATATGACCATGTAGACTGATAACTATCATTCACTCTAGTAAGGCAGAAAAAAAATCAAATATTATGGAATTAAGATCACTAGTAAAATCATGAGGAAAAGCAACCCTCAGAATCTGCCTCTGTCACAAGTCACCCCACTAGCCTCTCGGGGCCCCTCCAAAGCCCTGTGTGAAGCCTAGGATTTCAAGGAACCTATCTTCTGGGTTTTTCAATAAACTCTATTTGATCAACCTATCTGATAAGCAATATACCAAAAGGAGAATATATTATAAAAACGTCCCAGCTTTAATCTAACTTTGAAAAGAAATAAAAGTTTCCTAAAAAAATTAGGCATGCTGAAACAGCCCTAAGTTACTTAAACTTCCAATAACATATATGAAAGCAACGACTTCATAAATTCACTCTGAAACTACTGGCCTAACACCCTTCTGTGAACGGGCTTCTACAGCCCTCTAATTTTTCCTGAATTTTCTTAACATCCATAGTGCAGGAATCACTCTGCACTATTCCCATCCCCAAGCCCCACTGCTGCAGCAGAAGTGCTGTAACTCATCCCCTTGCTCACTGCAGCTTTTTGTCTGGACAAGCCCTACCTCCCCTTCCTCTTGAAGGCCCAACTTAGCCACCACCAACCGTTTTTACGGAGCTGCTCAGCGCCTCCCACTGTTGGAATGGGATGGTGATTTTGCTTCGTCGCCAGTAATTGTAGCGCGCCCGGCTCTCTTCATTAGTGAGAATCTCCTTAGCTTGCTGCAGCTTCTGGAAACTCTCCACTAGAACACAAGCCAAAAAGACGCTAAAGCCAGTATTTGTTTTCAAAGGACTGAATTCAGATGCAAAAAGGGAGCTGCCAACAATGGCTCAGAGCAAACAGAAGAGAGGAGGTAGAAGGAGAAGCAATTCATCAGGGATGTGGCTGTTCAACTTACAGCTTGCACAGCTGTAGCTTGCTTTAGCATCATAGCACCTTTGGTGAACAGCTGATATCCTTTCAAACAAGGAATAAAATGCTTCTTAGTTTACTGGCTTCAAAAGCTCCTAAATTTGAGAGGAACTGACAGAGTATACAGACAAAAGACACGTTGGCCCTTGGAGACAACCTTAAAAAGGTAAATTAGAGCAATACTCCTTAGAAGAAACACACTTGGATCCAGAGAAGCAAGGAAGTCAGAGAAAAGTACAAGAAGAAAACATGAAAAGGCAAGAAGACAAACAGAAATTGACAAGCAAGAAGAATAATCTAAATAGAGTTCAAATTAATTAACTCGTGAATTTTGTTAGGTGTGTTCTCCATATGTATGGTAAAATGTCATCTTGAATACCAGACTGTATGAATCAGAGCTCTCATTCTTCCCTACAGGGTAATTTTTCATTAAATGGTTACTAAGGATGCAGCTGCATGTTACTATTTGTAGAAGGGTTATAAGGATTTAAACTTTATCTATGACTCACCTATGTTACCATGATCTATTATCATTATTAATTTATTCCAGTTTACAAATTAGTGAGATTTCTTTTGAAATACACTATGCCCACGCACTAATCAAAATTGGTAACTACAAATCAAACGCAACAACAGGAAATGCAATGAAAAAAATACAAACTTTCACCAGTCATCAGAAAGGTATTTACAGTAAATACAGTTTGTTCAGGTAAATAGAGCATAAAATATTTCTTCTTGACAAACAAAGCTGTTTGGATATTTGGTGCTTGGCCTCCCTTTTTTGAGTTACTTATTTTCAATTAATTGGGAGGGGGGGATATGAAACAGACTTGGGGGTATAGTGATAGAACAGGACCACACACTGGAATAGTCTCATTTCCTTGCTGGAATAGCCAGAATTTTCTGCAGACAAAGTTGATTCCATTGGTTTCATTGGTACTTCTGCTATCATTTTGAATACACATTAGTGATCACATTATTGTTAATAGGTTCTAGATTGTCTCTCAAACAGCAAATCTCAGGGGGTTCCTTGTCAGGAAGTCTCAGAGTGAAATATCCCACCTACTTCACCTTTTAAAAACCTGTCCCCCAACCTGTGAATTCTGACTCTAAGCTAGGATGGCACATCACTAAGGAAAGGAAAGCCCTGCTCTATAGTTTACAGTTACACTAATAGGAAGAATCCAAAGGAAAACTTTTGCGTATTATTTAATTTGAGAAGCACATTTAATTATTCAACAACAAATTTTTTGGTGGGGACCAAAATCATGATCAGAATATAAGAATATAAACTCCTCAGATGTGGGTGAGCACTGACCAGCGCTACCTGTGGTTATGAATGGGTAAGATTGGCTCCAAATAACTCAGGTGCTGCGCGAAATAATAACTCATCAGCGCGAAAGTCCAGCTGCTGTTCTGCAAACAGATGGCTACTCATGTGGTGGCTTCTCTTCATTTCCAGTCATTAAATTATATTAAAAGAAAATAAAGTACATTTAATGTGTTCCTGATGGGCTAGTTTGTACATTAAGCAGTTGACACAAGTATGGCACTTGAATGCCACTGAGCATGGCAGCAGGCCAGCTTCATAGGTCTAGGAGGGGACACACTCCATAAATAAATTCTGTATTAAATGATGTTCTACCACAGAAAGAAAAACGCAAATCCCAGAAAACAAAAAAATCCAATGTGTCTTCCTGCACTATCAACTAGGCATGTGCAAGTCTTAGAAGAGAACAGTAAAAGCTTACTATTGAAATAGGGTATGTTCAACACATATGATGATTAGAATATATTGAGGGGAAAGAATATTTAACAAAGTTTTAAGGCTGAATTTAGTATCTCAGTCATATTAATTGTTTTAAACAGGGAAGCATACATACCTGCTTTGGGGTTTCCAGGATGCTTGTCAGGATGACATTCAAGGGCTTTAATCTTATATTCTGCAAGAATTTGTTCAACCTAAACAGAATATTCAGACTTAAAGTGAGTAAACACATACACACACAAAAGATTTTCAAATTTGCATTTTGAAAGGGGCTGGGAGGAACAATGAAGAATGCTGGAAGTTTTTGTCCTATTCATTTTTACAAGCTTTAGTACAAGATAAGTAGGTAACAACAACCATCTGCCAGTGACACTGCTTATTTAATTTCATGTACTCATCTTTAGTCTTGTTTTTATGAAACTCAGTCATCCAATATGGCAAGCTGGCTCTAAGAAAAAAGTGTAAAGACATTTGACCATGTAGGCAAAATGCATCACTTCAGTTGCTCTTTACTTCGTTGAATCAACTCTAACTTTTTCTGTAGTCCTGAAGATGAATTTGTGGGATTAGGTGGCTTTCTCCATATCCTCTTCATAGGAAATTCAGCCAGTACCATATAACTTGTCCATTTTGGATACCCCAAAGCTAGATAATCAGTTAATTTTTTCAACCAAAAGGGTTGGCTTTGAATACAATAGATGTATAACCAATATTAGCATATTAGCATGTATTAATTTATTAGTTAATTACAAGTGCCTAGTTTGTAGTACCACACTGTATTACAATCACTGGAAAAACTGATGTATTAACAGTTAACAAAATACAGGAAACCTGTATTTTATTGGAGTGGGCATCAGCTTAGATTTTCAAATGTTTAGTTCTTCCAAGTATCTTGCGGCTTATTACAATTCAGAAGCCAAAACTTCTTTATGTAATTCCAGTACAGCTTAAGCTTTCACAATAATTCACCCTAAGGTAACAATTAGTTACTATTCTTTCCCATACTAGAAAGGCTATTTATATAAATTCCTCATCCTTCAAATCATGAGGGCCACAAACAATTTAAATTATTTGTTTCAAAATTAAGGCTCATAACATTTTTCCTTTAGAATAAAATTACAGTTCACTCAACTAGCTGGCCAAATTTTGTTGGCATATGCTTGGAAAAAACGTGGTCTGTGGTGGTGTCTTAGGAATTGTGCACTTTTCACTCTTCTCAGTAACTTCTTCCAGAGGGACAGATGTAATGTGGTGTATTTCCAGTCAGCAAGTCTCTGTACATACATTGTACAGAGAACTTGATGAAACTGGTTACTGCATCTCTAAAACTTAGTTACTTAAAGGGGAACTTTAAAGTAAAAATGTGTACAGTAGCAGAGGGGTAGCGTGAAAATCTGTGCTGCTACAAATATTTGACTGCATATACAAAGTATTGTGACTGCAAAACACCTGTAGTGCTCCAAATTTCTGTAAGACCTTAGAAGCGCCGTGCAGCATCCTGAGGGGAAGCGATCCCGGTGCTCAGTCAGCCTGTGACCTCAGTTCAAACTCTCACGTCAAAAACAACGCAGCAACATCTGCTGCTTCTCTCAGCAAATACTATTTGATAACTTGTTCTTCAGGATCAATTAGCATTTATTCCAGCTTTTTAATTTCATTTTAAAGCAATATGAAAAATCTTTATCGATGTACTTGAATAGTTCATTAATTGCTAAACCGTTAAAGAACTGGGGAGTGAGGCAAAAACCGAGAAATAGCATCTGCAAAACAAGCCCTTCATGGAGACTTGAGCGCCGCCCTCTGCTGGGATCACTCCTAGGAGTTTCCTCAGGAAAAGCTTTACATTTCCTTCTGTGACACCACGAAGATGTCTACCCTTGATCCTTACACTTGACCACTAGGAGAGGTGAGAGCATCTGACTAAATTTACTGATCAAAATACAGCTTTTACCCCCACTGAATACACCCCTCATTACAGCAGAGTAACCAAAGCCCTTTTCCAAAATAGAAAAACAATTCCAACAATATAACAGCTAGATTAAAAAAAAAAAAAATTAGCATACCAGACTTTAAAAAAATGTTATATGGACACCTTTAGAACAAAGCACACTTGTTTTAGGTACAAATCACTCAACACTTGCTTACCTAGATCTTATTATAAATAATGTATCTGCTACCAAAACAAATTAGTAAAACCAGTATTTGAATCATTAAAAGTTGCATTTAAAAAAAAAAGTAACATGATGAATGAAGAAGATTATTTTTATTTTTCCACTGAATCAATGAATAGTTTAAAAAATTTAAAATTTGTATTAAGCCTGAAAAACTCGGCAGCATTACCAGTGCCTTGTAGCTACAAATATTGTGTTAGTTGAACATAAATAGCTTCTTTTCATTTTTCAAAACTGGTGACAGATTCCAAAATATTATTTGGATGCTGTCAAATATATGCAGTTGGCTCGTGATTCATAACCATATCATATGCTGACCTACACCAATGAATAAACCATTATTTCAGCTGTATCTATAACAGTCCTGTTCTATATGGCATTTTTAACCTAAGACTTATTCTAGGCCCTTAACGGGTCAGAAAATTGAGCTTTCCAAGGCAGATGCTACAAGGGGCAAGAAAGAAGGGTCATCAGGCATTGCAAACAGTCCTGCCCGCAATTTTCCCACAGACAGACGAGCACATTCAAACTGTGTTTAATCTGCCGAGTCGGGGGAAGGCTCTTACCGTCGAAAGCTCGTCACATCCCAGCAAGTTGTAGTAATCCTCCAAGTCCTTCGGGCTGCAGTTCAGAATCGCATCCATCGGCACTACTCCAGCGGGCTTTTTCTAGCCGGCACAGAGACTGCAGAATACAACACCAATTCAGAGCTCACACAGGAGTTTACAGTAGCCCAGGGAAACAGGCAGTCCCTACTCTGGTCTGCAGCTCTCTCCGGCGCTTTTGAACGCTGGCAGCTGACACGCAGAGATTTGTCTTCTCCGCAGCCATTGGTCCCTGCAGGATGCCAACCCGCTCGCACAAACCTGCTCCCAGCAACGCTCCCTGGGATTTGTAGTTGCCAGAGCCGCTTCAACGTCAAACTGTGGATCCCGTCCAGACCACGGAGTTCTGGACATTGAAACCTGTCTGAGATTTCGCTCACGACATTGCCTGTGCAGCCACTGCAAACAGGCACAGCCTTAAAAGTTTTACTGCAGCTGAGCCTACTCAAATCTATTTTCTATTTTTAATTGCAACTTTTGCCACAGTCTGACAAGGGGATTATATGGGTAATTAAAGAGTGAGGACTACTTCCAAAATAACGATTATAGGGCTGCAAACTTTGGAGAACGACCTTGCCAAAGTCTGTCAGTCACATCAACAAAAATGGGACAATCTTTATTCTCCAAAGGCTTGCTCAGGTACATACACACGACTCCTCAAAACCAAACAGCCTCTCGTACATCAGTCACATATCTGCCAAAATTAAAACTATCCAAAGACATTATAGTATTATCAAAATAAACACAGACTCTTCCTCATGGTAAATTACTTTAAAATTGTGTATTGAAGGTCTGCATACAAAATACATGCCTTGTAAAACTCATTTCACATTGAAGTGAAATACCTTTAGTTTTGAACTATGATTAATGACCAAGGCCTCAACCCAAGAAAGCCTACAGACACATTTGGTGTCTTCCATGAGATATTATTTCAGATTACTTCCTAGGTGTAATACTACCCACGTACTGAAGTCTCTCCCCTGGAGCCTGATGAACTTTATTTTTACTTTTCCGACCTCTGAAAGAACTTTGTAATCCAAGATTCTTCATGTCACTAAATATTGCTAATTCTTTAAACTAATACTTATATGCCTTCAGCGTTACACAATTCTAGATGCAGTGATCTCGTAGGAGAGTCTACACAGAACAGATCTCCAGGGTGTGCCCAAAGCTGGAACAGGTATATCTGAATCAATGAAGCACCCAGTGGTCATTAAGAATTGTTTATGAATAACAAATACATAATTTTTGCATCTACAAGTGCTTTATTACCTACATTAATAAATGTTCTGCAATTACATTTATTATTAGTCTTCCACTGCTTTCTCTTCAAGGTTTGTTGTCTCAAAATTTCTATTTTTACTCTATGTTCAGATAGTTTACTAAGATTATACATCACATAAAGTACATGAAAAGAAGCAGCAATGGTATTAAAAGACAAAGCAAAAGCATAGATGAAACCATTTAAATCTGTTAGAAAACTCTACCGTCATATTTCTCTGAGTGAAAAAAACAAAAATGCTTTTTCAACTTGAAGTAGAAATAATAGCAATTACAAGTCTCTCCAACTCTCCCTATTAAATTCATAATTTAATAATAAATCAAAAAAGTATAGGAAAGAAATTAAAGCCTTCTAGCAAGAGAATATGTAAATATTTAAATAGATTGTACTTCAGGGAGGACAAAAAACAGCACAGCTGTCCCTTCTCCCAAACAGCACTCCTGACATCCCTTTCTTTTCCAGATATTCCTTGTGTATTTACCAAAGGTGAAAGTTCTTTAACCCTTTTCCTGTCCAGCTTTCTGTGGCTATTTTTGTGGAGCTGCAGGTCCAAGACCTGGATTCCACTGGCAAACCCTTAAGACTTGCAAGCTGCTTATTCACAGGGAATGTGTTCACAGAAGCCCTGGTCCCATCTATACCCCTTGGCTCAGGCCAAACAAAGGTTTTGATCCCAACCATAAAAGTGCCCACGTCCTCTTGAGAGCGCCAGGGCTTGGGGCACAAACGGTCCCACAGCACAGGCTGAAGATTTGTGTACGGAGGACACAAAATACTGATACCAAATAACAATTCAGCCTTTTACTGATCCTGCTGACTTCACTGGAGCAATTCCCACAGCATCATCAAAAAAGAGAGCAAGAGAACCTGTATGTAATACACATTAAAAAATAGGAAGATTAGCCCCAGGACATAAAGTTTATTTGAAAAGGAATCACAGCACAGGACACAGCACATATTATTGCCTACACACACTGTGGTTAGTGCTCCTCAGTATGTACAAACAGTTCTGGAAGTGAGGAAATCTCATATTTGTTCTCTGTACCCAGCCACCAACAAAACACATATATTCAGTCCTAACACAGATCAACAATTTCACTTGTTTAGAGCCAAGTGCAAAGCTAAATTCTTCTCCAGCGTAACAGGATATTTACCAACACTTTGTAAAAGTCACAAATGGCCCTCTAAATGAAACAGCAATACCTGGAAAGCTCTATTTTAATTTATTTCTGTAAAATACATCAGATATTCCAGGATCAGTTCTTCTCAACAACTTACTTCAGTGATTTTGCTTCCTGAGGGCAGTGTACATTTACAAGAAGTTCAAGGCACAATATAACTCATTCGAGTTTTGCATTTCATGCTCCAACCCTGAACACACAAGCTCAGAGCTGCAGAAACAGAAGAGGACCCAAGCACTACCAAACTGACTTGTCAAACTAAGAGTAACTACTGCAACACCATCATTAACATGCATAAATGTCTGCAATATCAGACACAGCTTTAGGATGCTTGAGTCACTCCCTCACTGATTCCTTCAGATAATACATCCACATCCCTTACAGATTTTCTTGCTTAGAACAGTCTTCTGTAATAAATAACCATAAATAACCATGGTCTAGTTGACAAGGTAGTGTTAGGTTTGGACTGGATGACCTCAGAGGTCTTTTCCAACCTAGTCGATTCTGTAACCGCCAAAACAACATTAAAGCCCCAACTCTCCCTTAGATGCTGACAAATCCATGTTGTATGTGCTTTTTTAAGAAATCTGACTCTTGCCTCAGCTTCAATAAGGAAAAAGAATGCTTGCATACAAATTTGCACAGAATAATGAAAACCTTCTGATTCACATCTGGTTTCTCTGCAGTTTGTTTTATGAAAAATAGCATGTACATGTTTTTCAGGGTTGTTAACACCTAAAAGAACAAGGAAAAAAATAATTCCCTCTCATACAAATACAAAGACAACCTATAAAGTCAAAAACAATACTTAAACTTATATCCATGAAATTTAGATTAGAATTCTATGTCGGTGGCAGTCCCAGGGAAGTGGCCAAGTTCTCTCCAGCCCAGACTCATAGGCAGAAAGCAGCACTACTCTATATTAATCCCACACTGTGATACCTCCCGTGTTTGCTATATGACGATGGTCTCACTTCAGCATCCAGGAAGGGCACTAAGCATTGCTTCTACAATTCACATAACAAAAGAGATCAGCGGAAAAACAGCGGGAACCACGGCCACCAGCAGTGCACATCCCTCCAGGGCATGTGAAAATGAATGAAATGTGGAATGAATTAGAGCAAATCCATGCTCCATTCCTAAAGCAGCCGCTGTTAAGACCCCTCAAAAAGCTCCTGCAGCTCGGGAGCTCAAGCACCATGGTGTGGAATCCCAGAAGACAAGCGGCAGCATTCCGACCGGGCAGGCAGCGGCCGTCACCCTGTCAATACCCAAACCCGCAGCTCTGGGTGTGCACAGGGGCCGCTTCGAGCCCTTCGGCCCCGCTCTCCGGCGGGGAACACGCTCACGGGAGCCCTGAGCGGGCTGTGCCCAGCGGGCTCCCCCTCGCCGGGTGCTGCAGAGCCCTTGGCTGTGCAGCGAGGAGCCTGTGCCAGGACACGCCGCCGGCTCCCAGGCAGAGGCGCTGTGCATGCGGTACCGCTAACGGAGAGCGAGCCCCCACCGTTTCTCTCGCGGCTGGCGGAGAGCGAACACCGGAGCCGCCATTTGCGGGAAGCCGCCGGCGGGGTGAGGAGGCGCGGAGAAGCCGTGCGCGGTCAGCGCTCCGCGGCGGGCGGGCTGCGAGCCGCGCACGGAAGGGGCGTGAGGGAC
>WEIV01011917.1:30755-58347 GCA_013390005.1 Calyptomena viridis
CGGCCCCCGGCTGCGGGCGGGCGCAGTGTTCGAACGGGGCGGCCGCGGCGCCGGCCCCGCATCCCGGTGAGGACCGAACCCTCCCTCCTTCCCTTCTTCCTGCGCGGGTGTCTCCCCCCTCGCCCGGCACCTGCCCGGGTGTCGCACGGGACCCGATGTCACCGGCCCCGGCCATCGCCCGAACCCCGCGCGGGGAGCGAACGCCGGCGAGCCGCTGCATCCATTGCTGTCCTTGCCCCGACCCGTGTCAGCTGCGATCGGTCCCTGGCAACGCCGGCTGTTCCTTGTGCCGGGCTCCGCACAGGGAGAGCGACTCCGCTCTCTTCTCTAAAAATATTTATTCTGCCGTGTTGCTCGCAACAAGTTATTAAAAACGAAAAATCATAAGTCCAGTTTCCTTTTCATAGTCTCTGTCGTGATAGTAATTCTGTTTCTATTCCTTGGAAGCTTGCACAGAAAGCACAGGAGCAGCAATCTCCACCAGTTCTTTAAATAACTTTGAGTGACAGTCTTGTTTAAGATTTCAGTGACTGCGGCACAAAGCTAAACTATAATCTTTCTAAAAAGTTTCTCTCAGATCATATTTTAAGCATACTGGTGGGGAGCATCAGTGTGAAAGCACCTCACATTGCAAACAGATAAGATTTGAGTTGTTTGTTGTTGTTCATCTTGACTTTTTTTAAAGCGGTGCTTTGAAAAGACTGCTGAAAGGTATCAGACCCTGCATTCTGCCATTTTATCTTGGAGTGCGGTTAAACGTATTTTACCTTCAACTCCATAGTAAAACTCTACAGAAAATTTCCTTTGCAAAAGGAACAGAGCTATAGGATAAACCAGGAACAACCTTGATATTTAAAATCTCCATTGGAACAGCATACAGCAGAGTGATGATCAGTGATGACCAGTGCCTTATGTGAAGCCTTTTTGCTCAAGTCCCTCAGATTCTCAGGTGTGTTTTGCTGTGGCTGGCTTAGTTCTGGCAAGCATTATTCCCCCTTTAGTCTTTTGGGGACAAATTAATACCCAGGGATTGTTACAAGCAAGTTTAAATTGTATCTGTCACTGCTTCTGAAATCCCAGATACTGTGGCCCGTATGTGACAAGTCTTTCACAATGCAAGCTTTGAGTCTTTATACAAAAACCATAAAGGTCATCATAGGTAAACTTGCACCTCATGGTTATTGATATGCACTAATCGACTTTTTCCTTCTCTATTAATATATTCACTGGCTTCAAGCATAATAAGATGGGAGTGAAATCCTCTAAATATGTAAATTGTAAGACAGTAATGTCCATGAGCACCTGTGACCTCAGAAGAACAAGCAGAAGACATCAAGAACAAGCAGCAAATTTTTGTCCTCAACCTCTTTCCATTTTAAGAATCAAGTATTTCCATTCTAAGAATCAAGTATTTATGCCAACAAAGGGAAAGGACAACGCGACCTCTGAATAAAAAAATTACAGTGTTTAGTGGTGGTCTTTATTTAAGAGTAAGGTGAAGTAACAGCTAGTGTAGGGGTTTCTTCAAATAGAAACTGAAAACTTTTATAGTGATTCTTTGCTTTAGAGGGTGTGACTGAAATTTGGTTTTCTTTGTTCACATATTAGATTTTCAACAAATTAAGCTATTGGTGCTGTGGCTATTTCTAATAAAACAAATAATAGGTTTAGTTGTCTTAAATTCTAGTAAGCTGATCAGGTTAGAATTTACATTTCCTCTTCGATGTGGGCTTAGTAACATGTGCTGTGAGACAAGTGTCTTGTTCTCCTTTGGACTCCTTCATCGAGGTCCAGGATGAAGTTAGATTGAGTTACTCTGGCTTAAGGCCATGGGCCAAGCTGAAGTGACTCTGGCACACTGAACCAAACCCAGCTGCAGTGGCAAATGGACAAGATCAAGTTAGTGAAGGTGGTTCAAGGGAGCACATTGTGTCATAACTGAAATATAAAGTAGGTATGTGGTTGCCTACTGCAGCTGAGCTGCAAGGTAACACCCTCACAAAATTATGTACCTTGGTTGTATCAAATGTGTATTTGTGGGTTTTTTCAAAATGCTGTTAAGATACTCTTAAAACCTAGTCAAAGATAGGTCTATAATGCTGACATGATTTCATTTTACCCAGTTCTTCAATGAGCTGAATGCAGTGAGAATTCAAAGAGAAAGGCATTTTTAATTACACTTTTAAAGCATTTGGATTTTTTCTAAAATACAATATTCATAATGCCATATTTTCTAAAATAAAATATCCATCTATAATTTCATTATAGAATGAAATTTCACCAAGGTCAGCATCCAGCCCACTGAAGCCCAGCATTAAGATGGCAAATCCTGCAGTGAATCTACTTATGGTTTGAGAAGTAGACATTTTCTGTGCCTAAGAGGCAAAACTGCCTATTGGTAATTCATTGCAACCAGATGTAAAAGCATGCACTTTTAGGTTTTGTGCTGTATTTAGCGATACACCTGTGCCCTTTGGCCGAGGTGTAACCCTCCTGACTGTGCTGTCTTGCAGATAACTTCCTCCTCGGCGATGAAATCATAGCCAATGGCTTTCACTCCTGTGATAGTGATGAAGATGACAGAGCCTCACATGCAAGTTCTAGTGACTGGACCCCAAGACCACGTATAGGTAGAAGCCTGTATTATGCTTTTTGCCTCTGAACAGTTACTTAATTCTCCCCAGACTGCAAACAATTTTATCTATTGCAAAAAAGTTGGCAGTTAGTACTTCTGAGCAGCTTGGCGTTTACTGTATGCTGTTTAATGAGTTTAAAAATTAATCTCTTGAAACTTGATGTATTTTGATTAAAATTGTCAGTGCCTTGCTTTTTTTTCTTGAGTAGAAATCCCATCAAGATTCCTATTGAAAGCATACACAGATTCACTAAATTGAACAGATTCATGGCATATTTCTACCCTATTTACTTAGTATTTAATTCTTTAAAGAACAAGAAGATGGTTCCTTTATGATTTTAGGAGAGTTAGCCCCACAGATTGACTGTGACATGAGTTTGGGGATTATGAGCCTGCACATTAACAATAGAGAAGTTGTGTGGCCATTGTGAACTCAGTACAAAGTTCTTGCCCTGCACAGGGGCCGTATCTGTGGGAGACAGGGGCTTCCAGGGTGCAGTGGGGTTGGAACTTGGATGTGTTATAATACCACAGCATTTGTTTTGCCAGTATTGATAAGAACAGCTGCAAGGAAACACATCATGAGAATACAATGTTCCACTTAAAACCTGCCCGTGTGTTGTCTTTTCTGATCCCCCGTTACAGGATCACTATTGGTACTTTTTTGGGTAAATGTGTATTACATTTGTTTTCTTCATATGTAACTTGCCTTAGTGATGGCTATTTGGGTCCTTGTAGTTTAGCTTTTTAAGATGTACCTATTTTCCTTCTACAGCCCTAATCTCGAGTGTTCCTGGAAAGATTGGTTTGATGGCTTTAGGAGGTCATGTCTGAAATAATTAGTGTTAGATGACCAAAAGAACAACAAATTCCGTGGATTGCTGGGCCCTATTTGTCTGTTTAAAGTGATGGTTTATAATACCACTAGAAGGTATATGTATGTTTGTTGTCTCTTCAACTTATTCCTGTAAATACCAAATATTGGGAAAATACCGATGAAGCCATAAAATGGAGACACATTGTGAAAATCCTGTTGCTACATTAGTGCACCTCTAAAAGCCATTAAGTTTGCTCTGAACTGGAATTTCTCCCCTGACTGACTTTCTATGAAATCCTTCATGGATTATCGTAAAATAGTGGTAAATAAATAAAATCCTTAGCTGTCCTATCACTTCAGAATTTAGACCAAAACATATAGGGGTTTTGATGAATGGAGCATTAAATTGGATTCATAAAATTGTTGTAGGAAGAATCAATAAATGGAGCAATGACCTGCGTCATCTGCATTACTTGGCTCAGTTTTAAATATTGCGTTTTTTTTTTTTTTAATTTTCTTAGGTCCCTACACTTTTGTTCAGCAGCATCTCATGTTAGGTACAGACCCACGGACAATTCTGAAGGACCTGCTGCCAGAAACAATCCCCCCACCTGAACTGGATGATATGACTCTGTGGCAAATCGTGATAAACATCCTCTCAGAGCCACCAAAAAGAAAAAAAAGGAAAGATATTAATACCATTGATGATGCTGTGAAACTTTTACAAGAATGCAAAAAGATAATGGTCTTGACTGGAGCTGGGGTAGGTATTGCTGCAATGACAATGTGAAAATAGGCAAACAGGTTGGTTAAATCCTTACAGCATGCAGATGATGGGACCAAATCACTGTGCTGGGTGAGGAGAGGAGGCACAGCTGCCCACTGGAAGGAGTGGAGGTGAAGCTGGAAATTGCACAGTCTCTCATAACAAATAATTATTAGACATTTAAACTCCTTAAACAGTTGATTTCATGCAAAATAGTTGTGAAATAAGAACACATTACCTGCCCAGAACATTTTCTGTCCTAGTCATTTTTTCATTCAAAGAAAGGTAATGATTTCTTAAATAAAATCTCAGTAGATCTCTTAAAATACCGGGTGGAATTTGAGGGAGTAGAAGAATAGAACTTGAAAATGAAAAAAGAGTTGGGGGGAGGGGGGAGATGATCATAAGGAGAGTTTGATCATATTTTGGTAGACTGAATGTTGGTTTTAGTATGTGCTGCTCTATGATGGTAATAAGGTTACTCTTACTAAAGAACATTTCTGAGCTTTGCACATTTGCAACTCTCTACCTGTGTACCAGATCATTTTTTGCTTCTGTTATTCATACACAGATGGTGTGACACAATTCAGAGTGGAAAAGTAATTCAGATAAGCTTTTAGAAAAGCACTACTATTCCTGTTTCCCAGTCTTGCTCTTTCTATACTTTCATACACCTGTTTCTCCTCCTCTTCCCATAGTATTTTGAGGTAGTCTGAGACAATAATTTTAGTCCTTACTGACTACTACAATGCTTTGATAAACGATGTTTATCAATAATTTTTATCAAAAGAAGTTTATTTTGCAAAAGTAAGAATTTATTCTGTTACTGTGTTATATTTATTATAACACTACCCTCCAAAAAACCAAATAAACAAAAAGGAAAGAAAAATAAATACTGAGAACCCAGACTGGTTTTGTTCTTAATGTCTCTGAGCATACAGAAATGTGGTTTCCCAGAGTTTCTATCATAGCAACTCCTTATAGCCCAGTATGTAGTTTCACTTACTTCAGATTTTAAAAATGTGTTTCAGGTGTCTGTGTCTTGTGGAATACCTGATTTTAGATCCAGAGATGGCATCTATGCACGCCTTGCTGTAGACTTCCCAGACCTTCCAGATCCTCAAGCAATGTTTGATATAGAATACTTCAGAAAGGATCCCAGGCCATTTTTTAAGTTTGCAAAGGTATGGTTTTTCGAAAATTCTTGGTCAGTAAGGACAGAAAACAATATTAAAATGTGTAAATCGGATTATAAAACTAGAAATATTTAACAATATTCTCTCTAATTTTATTTTTTAAGCTTATTTTTACTGATCTTGTTAGAAGTTTATCATATACACAACCATTCTAGGTGGTTGAAAAGATGTTAGTGATACTAAACAGTTTCAAAAGCAGCGAGTACATCTCCTAGAGAAGAAGGAATAGTAGAAGCTGTAGACATATGTAGAAACAAAAAAACCCAATTACATATAGTCTGCAATTTCCTTGGGCAAAAAGAGAATCAAACCCAAAATATAAGAATTTCTACAAGACCAGTAAGGAAGAACTTGTTAAAATCAATCACCACTGACTTGTTCTTCCCTTTGCTCACGATTTATACTACTGCTCAGTTATATTACAGAGATTGGAATAGAAAACCCAATGCATTCCTTATCTGCTTGGCTTTCTCTGAAAGCCTCCTATCCAGATAACGTATTTCGATGCTCATTAGTATACTGAGTTCCTTTGGTTTTTAATATTAAAAAATACACACACACACACAAAAAAACCACCAAAAAGTCCCAAACCAAAAAAAAATCCACAGCAAGCAGAAAAATCAAAAATACTTGAAGCCTGTCTATATACAGCTTTTGCCAGAAAAATCCAAATCCAATTTAGCTGATACTTCTGAATTTTTTTTACCTTTTACTCCTCATTCTCCTCTTCTGTCCATCAGAATATATGTTTCTATTTACAAATATTGATGTTACTTGACAGTTAAAAAGGAAACTCTTATTCCATAATTATCAAAACAAGAAAAATATCTAAATGTTGCTTTTATGCTGTGTAAAGAACAAAATACCAACTTGCAAAGAGCAGCTCATGCTGACATGATGAGAAGCTGAGCTGTGGAAGGAAGGGTTGGATCCAGAGCAATGGCAAAGTGCACAGGGATTGACAACATTAACTGCTGACGTGATCATTGGTGACAGGATTTAGCCCAGTGCGAATTGCTGCTGTTAAAATAAAGATACCATGTATCCATTTACACTTTATACTGTGCTTCTGAATTCCCTAGGAAATCTACCCAGGACAATTCCAGCCGTCTCTCTGTCACAAGTTCATAGCTTTGATGGATAAAGAAGGAAAACTACTTCGCAACTATACTCAGAACATAGACACACTGGAACAGGTTGCAGGAATCCAAAGGATAATACAGTGTCATGGTTAGTGGGTTTAGTTTCACTTATTTTACATGTAGGAATGATTCTTACTGGTGCTTCAGACAAGGTAATTGCTGTTGCAATTAAACTTTTTTTCCTTGAATTCCTGTCTCTTGTCAAAAAATATTCTGCTTTTAAAATGCTGAAATTTCTTTTTAGACAGCTTAAGTATTTAAATCAGAAGCGTTTCAAGTGGAAAGACTTTCAAAAGTTGAGCTTGATAAACAGTGTTCTCAGTGTATCAGTGAAGATCCACATCCTCCTTGCACAGCTTAGGCCATAACCTCTAAAATGTATTTGGTATATCTTGATCTCTAGGAGAACAGAGCATGGAAATCAGTCTTGTCATAGGTCCCTCTCACTGTCAGTGAAATGGGAGTCTGGCTGTTACCTGACTCTTTATTTAGGTTATATTCCATTGAAATCTAGAAATATCCTGACACTTCAGTGATTTTGCCTCATGTATAAAACATTATGGATTAATCACCAGTTCAGTTGAACTGAAGATCATCTTGTTATACCTTCAGTGTCATACACATTCTGTAACTATGATGCCAAATTAAGTGGAATCACTGTAGTTGCTTGATCCACTTCCCATTTCCAAGGACTTGCATATGCCAAGCTGAAAGTTCAAATATTCATTTTTAAGAAAAGGATGCGGAAAATTAGTTCTTAATGTGCACGTTTGAATCATTTAGTAGACTTCTGGCAAATGAATTGTCTAAAAGCAGTGCTGCCATGTTTGTAAGACACATCACTGCTTAAGCTCCTCATTTTCAAGTTGCACACTCCAGTGATGAGACTGCAGACAATCTTTAGTGTATGTCCAGTATTGGGTGATTTTTAATTAAACAGATTCTTTAAAAACATGCTATGGACTTTGAGATTTTGGGGCCTTTGGAAATCAGCAAAGGTTGTTTTGAGCACATCAGTCTCTATCAGACATATGGTTGCTGCTCTTTACCAAATGGTCTTTGACTAATGGTAGTGGCTGAAGAGAAACGGAAACCCTTATGTGAGGACTAACATACTTAAATACACTGCTGCATTTATTCTGCCTTTCTTCGCTGACTGTGGCAATGGTAAGTTAATCATGAGTAGTTAACAACAAGGAACCTTGCAGTGATTTGGGGAAGTTCATATGGAACCTTCAGACCCATTTCTCACTGCAGTCCTATAGTAAAGTTTTGTTATGGTTTTGTTTTGAGGAAAACTTTTTTCCACTGTTGTTTGGAGGCGGGGGCTGTGCCTGCCCAGGCGGGGCCGAGGCCCCTGTCCCGCAGCAGCCCCGGGGCTTCCTGCCTGATGTGGTGCCTCCTCGTTTCTACTATAAAAGTTACGGCATCTGAGAAGTGTTTTCTGAATTTAAAATGCCTCTTGCATTCAACCAATACAACAATTAGACTGTATTCCTTGCCATTGCTGTAGCTGAGTGGTTGGAGGCTGTGGCCTGCTGGCTATGCATGACATGCATGGGCCAGCAAACTTGTTGATCAAGTTCTTCTGATGGTGGCAAGTAATTCACGTAATAGAGTTGCAAATAAGTAGCAACAGATGCCTCAGATAGGGTTAGGTCTGGTAGCCTGATAAGCATGTCCCTAACATGCTGTATAAAGGTCTGAATTATTACTTGAAGCTACTCTTAAGATTTCTGTTGACTAACATCTAGAAGAACAAATTCTGGTATTACAAGTACCTCCTTTTAATTTTGCATTACTTTTTTAATACCTAATTTCTATAGCACTGCAATATAACAGCCTTTGTGTCAAAATAGCTTGGGCAAAAAAGACCAAATCTGAATGACTGAAAATCCTGATTGTACCATATGGGTTTTTCCCTTCAGGTTCCTTTGCAACAGCTTCCTGTCTGATCTGTAAATACAAAGTTGATTGTGAAGTTGTTCGAGGAGATATTTTCAATCAGGTAAAAAATTTACTTTAACTCACTGCAGCTAGTAAGTAATTCTTCAAAAAAAACAAACCCCAAAACACCACACTGGGATTGCTTAAAAGATCTGCTTTTAAAAGGCTATCTTTGCACATATTTCATAAAAGTGCCTCTGTATTTCAGCATTTCCTCTGGTATTTAAAAGTATACTTAAATACTGTACTGCAAAAGTTAGGTAATGGGAAAAATCAGAACAAAACCTTAAGAGGGTATTTTTAATGGCACCTCTGAGAAAAATAGAGGCTAAATGGTAAGTAGAAACTTGGATTTATACTTGCTTTGTGTTAACCTGAACTCACAGTCACATGAAGGCGCTCCTAGCCTTTTATAACACTGGCTGCTCTTTGCGCATCTACCTGTGTTAAAAATGTGTTAAAACGGCAGCTGATGCATGAAGAAATTGCTAACCACAGAGTAGGCTCTGAGCAAAGGTCAAATGAGATATTGGATGTTTCTAGGACTCAAACTATTCCATAGTCAGAACTCGCTATGTCTGGGTGTGAAGTGCCCTGGGGCCAGTGCAGGAGTTGCTTCTGCTCTGTCAGAGCAGATGAATGTTTGACTTAGTGAGACTCTCTTTGCCCTTCTTTCCTTTCTTTTGAAGGAATAGAGGTGATGATTCTGTGATCAAAAAGATCTTGTTTATACAAATGAAAGGGGACTCTTTCTGTAGCCTCATGTTTTTGTAATAAATGCTCTAGAATCCCCAGTTGCAAATTCACATGAAAAAGGGATATAAATCCTTCAATTATTATATCTAAAATAGAGCTCAGTGAAAGCCTTTCAGAAGAGAGTTAAAGCTTTGAGAAATATGAATCTCATAAGCCTGAAGACTTGTAACACTGAAATACTGAACGTGAAATATGGTTTACTTTGCTAGTAAGAATATTAATTTTGAGAACTTTTTATCTTACAGATGTTTGCTGCTCTTTTACTTTCAAAGCCAGCTGGCTGGAGTTTAGGTTTTCTTCCTCCTAAGCATGTTGTAATTTTCTGTTTGGATTGTTAGTTTCCTTTTCTAAGCACCACTTGAATCATGGTTTGTTCCTATGCTGAACCAAACTTGTGCCACAATGGCCACAATTCCTACCAGGGGTCAGGAATGGCAGTGACAGAGTGGAGAGAAGCAGTCTCTAGCAATTCTTTTGCCTAATGCAAGCAAAGAGGGTTCTGTCTCCCAGGATGAGCCTCAGGGAGCTTCTTACACTCAATTTCTCAGCCATAATCTTGCAGTACTATTGCCAGGTATATCTTTCCATGGCAGGCCCTACCTGTAACACTGACCTATTTTCATAATGCAAATAAATATGGGTATATGATTTCACAAAATAAGAAATAGAGCCATTGAAAGAAAACATGTCCTTCCTCCTTTATGCCTGAAAAAAAAAGTGTTCAGTTTACCATCATTATCTTTATTCTGTACCCTGCATTTCTCAACCCAGTGCTTTGCAGTATCTTTATCTATTGCCACTCTAAAATACAGACTTTGATTCTTCACATATCAAAAGAAGCCTTTTCTGTACTTACGAAACAAGTTATTGTTCATTTCAGCAGCTCTGTTCTCTAACAAGTCCTCCTTCATAAAAATGGTTTTGGCACCTGGGTCCCAATGGATAGTCCAGGTTCTAGTCTATGCTGTCCACTACTTGCAAGTTCAGTTGCACATGGACCCAGGTCCTTTGTTTTCCCTAGAAATACTTTTCCTTTGCTGTGGTCCATCTCCTGATGGATGTAAGTGCTTCATAAGGAAGCGAGACTAGCTAACATCTTTGGGCGAGGATTTCTTTTCAACAGGTTATAGACTAAGAACTGTTTGAGATCATCTAATTAGAAAAATGCTGCTCTTCATTCATTTGCCACTTCCAAGACAAAGTACTCCTGCCCTGTAGCATGTTTCTCTTGTACACAGCCATCCTTCTGGATGAGAAACAGCAGCAGGTATAAATCACACAGAACATCCAAGTAAAAAAATTGTCAGTCACTTCCAAAAATACCACTTTTACTTCTGACTATTTTAAGCAGTGTAAAGAACCAGTGAAAGGGTCTCCGTTTTGCCATGGGATAAGGGTCAGCACAAGAAACACAGACACTGACTTTAAGGAATAAGTGTATAAGTTTACTACAGTGCAAAACAGCAAAGAATTACAAAAGAAGTAAAGGATTACAAAAGCATAAGCTTAGCAAGGCACCTGATCGTTACTACCTGAGTGTCTGAAGTGATTAACAAAGATGTACCACCATCATCCAGACCCTCACGTCAGCTGGGGAGCCCTGGTCACAGGGAAGGGTCACAGAACCACTCCTGGGAACGGGGCAGTCCTACACAGTGCATCCACTCGTAGGTGAGGTCTCCATCTTTGCTGCAAGAGGATCCAGCTTTTATATTGTTAAACAAACAAGCTTACATCATTACTTAGTGTGGAACATATCTGACATTTTCCTCCCCTTGGGATTCACCCAAAGCCTGGCCAGGGCTCAGAGGAAACTCAAAGGAGTCAATTTGGATCATTTTCTGTCAAACAAGGCCAGCCATCGACTTCCATGGCTTTGATCAGTTTCCAAACACAGAAAAATAGATACATTCGTATCTCATTAAGATACTTCACTAATAAAGGGATACCCGTATATCTTACTAACAGGCATACATGTTTACACAAGTGTAGTCCTACTATACAGAATTTTGGCTAATAAGCAGATACATGGCAAAATACAACATTAGGTTGGAAGGTTCATCTAGAGGTCATGTAATGGCTCAGGGCTTGTTGTTCGGGCATCGGCACTTCAGTCTCAGATTTAGGAAGAAAGGGCACGAGAAATAGAAAACATGCGCCAGTTTTTGGCTATTCTTAAACCAATGTAATCTTTACTAATCTTGTTTTTTATATATGGATAATACCAATAGTCCATGAGAAATTCCATTTCTCTTCAATTAGAGAAATGCATCAGCAGAGGTGGTGGAGGTTTGGGGGAGCTGCTTCTGGAGGGAAAGAGGACCCTCAGAGGCAACTGAGTGGCCTATTTTCTAGCTTTATCTTCTTGGTATCAATTATATGAATACTTTTCATATTACTTGGTATCAATTTCAGCTCTTGGACTAAATCTTCCCCCTTACTGACAACCTCTCTGAGGATTAGCAGAGAAAAGCTGATGAGTAGTGTAGTGTTGAAATGCATTTATGGGTCCATTACAATGACTCGGATGATTTCAGTAGGGACAGAGATCCACTAAGTCACAAGTCATTGGACTTGCTGTGAGAAATGATGGAAACAGAGTTAATATTACTTGGCCTTTTAAAATCAGAGGTCTTCATTTCATCTTCCTCCTATGCATGAGCAAATTATTTACCCTCTAACCTTCCAAAAGTCCAAAGGCATCAGTGACATCACCAAAAGAGACAGCAAGGGGAAAAGCTTCAAAAAAGTATAAGCTGTTTGTATAAGCTCTCTTTATAATACGCAAAGATCTGAAGAAAAAGTTCAATATTCATTCTAGCCAACTGCTCCTTATTGGGGAATTCTTTAGTTGGTTTCCCTTAAGTGTGGGGTTAGTGGATACTATTTAGCTTGGGTACAGGGTGAAGTTTTCCTCCATGCCAGTTCCTAGCTCTTGTGCCATGTTGCTTCTTAGGCTTCCCTCTCACAGGGAGTCTTTAAGTCTTTGTTCAAAGACTTAAATTTTGTGAAAGATCCTTTGACACTAGAGGAAGGCCTTCTTCTTGTGATGTTTTCTCACTTAGAGAGTATTTTTTATTCTGCAGCTGTTCTCTGTACAAGAGGGACTTGTAACACAATTAAACATCAGTTTTTAGATATTTTACTATCATAATAGGTAATACACATCTCTTTACACTTTTATAACTCTAATTTATAGCTTGTGATGCTTGCTGGAGGATTGCAGCTACATTTAGCTCCTTAGATTTATTCTGGGGCATTGTATTTTAACACTATAGCTGAGAAGACTTGAACTATTTAAAGGGAAATTGCTCAGTACTAATTGAAGTATCATCTGTAGATCTATCACTCGCCTTCTTGCTTCTCTTCTGTCTGAAAAAGTCTTAAGATAGGAAAGAATTGAAAGAAGTCCCAAAGATCAGAAAACCCTCTGGTTTCAGGAGGAAATGGAATCTACTTCTCCACAAATATAATCCTCATCTCCTTTTGTCAGCGAATGAGGATTCTGCTCTGTTTTTGGAGGAATTGGAAAAGTTTAAAATGGAGACCAAACAAACGATCTGTCCTCTGTTCTTGTCCTTGTCTGATTTTAGCCAGCTGCCTGCCACAGTGCCGTGTTGCTTTGTGTGTATAACACACGTGCCCCTTTGGAGGAGAGGAGAAACTAGAGGTAAAGCTCCACAATAGACTCTTTGAGTAGGAGAGGCTTGTATCAGATCCTTGAATGGAAACTGACATCAAAATACAAGTTTTTGCTCTGATTAAGCAAAAAAATCCCCATTCTTATCAAATGGGAGGTGATTGCTTGTTGGTGTTGAGCATGACTTCTGGACTTTGGCTTAACTGTCAGATAAGAACTGTTGTGTACATCTGCTTGGTTTCTCCCTCTTTATCCTGCTGTAGCTTTATTTCCCTCTGCAGTTGCTGCAGGCTAGAGTAAGAAATGTACTTGTCTGTACATCAACAGAAAAGTGAAATGAGGAAATACCATTGAAACTTCCCTGTGTTGTTGCCAAGTCTCTGTGAAATGGATAAATCTGACATGTTGAAAGGCACAGCCTTGCCCTGCAGTAACAGAAGGTGTTGTGGTGCAGGTCGTGCCCCGATGTCCCAGATGCCCACCCGACGAACCCCTCGCTATCATGAAGCCAGACATCGTGTTCTTTGGAGAGAACTTGCCCGAGCAGTTCCATCGTGCCATGAAGTACGACAAGAATGAAGTTGATCTTCTTATTGTCATTGGGTCTTCACTGAAAGTAAGACCAGTAGCATTGATTCCAAGTAAGTTACTATCTCTGGTAATATTTTCTTCCAAAAATTTGGATCAAAAGTGAAATTCTGTTAGGAGCTCTAAGAAACACTTTTGGCTTGGCTCAATGAGGAAACTGGATTAAGCATCAAGTTTTCTAAGATGAAAGCTGCTTACCTATTTAAAGCTGAAATGCAAAATAGAGAAAGTAGCACATTTTAAGTGCTCCAGGTAGATCTCAAGGTAATGAAAAGATAATCTGAAAAAGTAGTCTTCTAAAACTTGAATGACTTTGCTCTAAGACTCAATTAATTTCTCTCCCTGCTTGTAATGTGCTTGCAGAGTTACTTGAAAGATTTAGAAAGGAGTCATCTCCAAAGACCTAAATGTGGTATCAAAACATCATATCAGGTACATTAGGTGTGCGAATTGTAGCTTATTTTAAAGTCACTATTAAATGACACACAGTGGGCAGAGTATAGTGTGTCACCATTTTCATCCTTAGCTTTTAAAGTGCTGTGGAAAAACATCTCTGCAAATATATGTTATAGGAAAATGCCTTTCAGAAAGGCTGAGAAATTACCATTACATTTGACTTATTTGTCTACTGAGTGAAAGATTTACTGGTACTAAAGAAAATCTCTTCACATGCCTGAGGAGGACACGTCCTTAATATATGCTAACCAGTGCATGGACCAGTGCTGCATCCATCTATTTTACAAGAACACCCTCTTGACTGTATAAGAGGCCGAGCCCAGTGTTCAGGCTGAAGGGAATTGCATAAGGACTGGAAAGTTGCCATCTCCTACACAAACAACTGCTCCTTCTGTGCCCTAGAAGTGCATTTCATTAGTTTGTTATGTGATGAGTCCATGCTGGGTCACCAAACCTGGTGGATTCTAAATGTCAGAAATGGGTTGAACAAGCCTGTACAACTTGGAAATATTTTGACATAATTAAGGGGGTACAATTTCCCAGCAGTATATTATTCATGTGCACCTAAGTACATAAAACAAATGCACAAAATCAACATATATATATACTATAGTACTATATATACTATAGTACTAATTTTAATCTTTAACAGCAGACCAAACATTACTGTAGTCATTATTTCCATGCATGTGTTTCTCGGTGATTGAGGAATACTTTTTACTGGGAAAAAAAGGGAGGTGAAAAATGTCTAAGCAGGCTACAGTAGGCAGAGCACCTCAAACTGCTGTTGTTAAATTTGGGATTTGCTTCACTTCTTCCTGATCTGGCTGTTTTGGTCCTGTTGCAAGTGAAGGTATGAAGAGAAGCCCAAGGAATCAAGCTTTCCCAGTAGATCACTCCTGAACGTAAAAATGAAGTGACTACCTTTGAATTCTCTTTTCTATATATAGGTTCCATCCCTCATGAAGTGCCTCAGATCTTAATTAATAGGGAACCTTTGCCTCATCTACACTTTGACGTGGAGCTTCTCGGAGACTGTGACGTTATTATTAATGAATTATGTCAAAGGCTGGGTAGTGAATACATAAAACTTTGCTACAACTCAGTAAAACTTTCAGAAATAACAGAAAAGCCTCCACGACCGCACAAGGAGCTCGAAGTGCTCTCAGCTGAGCTGCCACCTACCCCTCTGAACATCTCCGAAGGCTCCAGCTCACCAGGAGGAACGACTCCACCAGATACTTCAGCGGTGTCTTCAGAACACCCACGTGAATGTAAGGTAGAAAACTGTGAGCCTGCCTCAGAAACTAAAGGAACCTGCTCCGAGGAGAAGCTTCAGGACATACAGACATTGTCAGAAAACCCTGAAAATCCTGCTAGTGAGCTAATGAACTCTGAAACAATGAAGGAAAATGGATCTAATGACAGAGAAAATAAAGAAAGGAATGAAATACTGAAGAAGTGCTGGGTAAACAAATCTGCAAAAGAACAGATTAGCAAAAGGCTGGATGGTAAGTGTTAAGTCATTTCAGTATTTTGCATTTTTTGGATGAGATGTTTATGCTAGACTTTAAAGCAGTAAGTAAGTTACTCTTGAGGGAATATGTGGGTTTTGGTGGTTATTTTTGTTCAGGCAAGTGTATGTAACTCTCATTGTACCATTTATTTCTTTTGGAGAAACCAATAGGAAATAGTTTTTGTATTTCATAATAAGTTTTATAATCAGTGATGACACCCTCACCTAAAAGATCGAAGTTTAGGAGGCTGAAGGTAGGTATCAATAATGAATCAATTCTAGCGTTTTCAAATGCGTTTTCAGAAAAACTCTTTGATCCTCAGGTGTTAAGTTGGTCACAGTAGGTCATGATTTGGTATGACAGTAGAGCTGAAACTCATGACAGGAGTTAAAAGCAAGTCTCACAGCTGGAGCAAGGCACATTTTGAAGGAACCTAGACTTTCCAAGGAAGCCCTCCAGTCTTTTAACTGATCAAACAAGTTAGGTATTAAAATGCAATTTTCCAAAGTAAAGGCTGGGTTCAGACTTTGTCAGGTACTCTGTATAGGGGGTTCCCATTCTGTCACGGGTAATGGAAATCTAGCTGTGAATACGTGTTCCTTTGAAAAAAGCTGCTACACCTTAAGTATAAATGCTAACTGGTGTCAGAGGGATGGGGGAGAAGGAATGCTGAGCTTTCCAGTGAAGCATTTGTTTCGTGCTTCATAATAAAAAGACATACATTGGCATAAATGCTTTTTCTCATGTCTTCTGATTTGTCAGTTAAGCTTCACTGTTGAAAATAACTATATATATATATATGCAGGTACTTTCTAACCAGAAGTCTGCCAGACCTTGTATGAATCATTTTAGTCATGTATTAATTCATTTTATGAAGCCTCTCAGTGACCGCTGAAATTCTGTTTCAGGTACTCAGTATCTGTTTTTACCACCCAATCGCTATATTTTCCATGGTGCTGAGGTTTACTCGGATTCTGAAGACGAAATCATATCTTCCAGCTCTTGTGGGAGTAGTAGTGAGAGCGGTTCGTGTCATAGTCAGAGCTTAGATGTGGAAGATGAGAGTGAGATTGAAGAGTTTTATAATGGCATAGAGGATGAGGATGGTCTCGACAGGGAAGAGGAACCTGGATTTGGAGAAGATGGAGCTGAACAAGATGAATTGGCAGCTGATCAATCAGCTTATACAAATGAAGCTGCAGGGACTGAACATCCAAGCAACACATTGTAAAGTGATCGCTGACTGGTTACAGGAACTTTCCACCAGCATTAGGAGCTTTGGCATGTCAGAATGAATGTTTACGTCTGAATTTAGAGCAACAAAACCATAAGGATGTAGTGTTTATAAATAACTAAAACAGATTTTCATGCTTAGTTTTTTACCTTTTTCAATAAAAATCTATTACTGCACACTCAACACTAACTCATCTTTTTTTTAAGGTACTGGGATTATCTAAACAACTGTCACTGTTCACGTTTAAGTTCATCTGTCTGATCAGGCATCCGTGTATATAATACATATTTTTGCTTAATAAATTTCAGCTTATATTATTTTTAAACTGTTTTGAAAAAAGCCATTGGAATGTTAAACTAATATAAAGGGAACAGCTAATTTAGACCAAAGAATGGTATTTTCACACCTCTTGCTTTGTAACACCTTGGTTTATTTAAAACTTTCTTATGCTTCTGCTAAACCTTTAATTCACGTCTAGTCTGTCATTAAACACTGGCATTTTCTAAGACCTACTGTGGCAGCTAGTTTTTTTTGCTTTAACAGTTACTTTGTTTGTTTGACACATACTTAAATTCGAGCAGATACTAAAATGGAAACAAGACAAGGAGCACTTGAGGAATCCAATGTTTTTCAGACCGATCAAGAAGTACTGTGAAAATGCTTAGGTTGCTGAATTTAATACTTCCTGTGGACATGAAGGGATGTTCACATTGGCTCCTTAACAATTAGAATCTGGCATTTTAAACAAAAAGGATCCCCCACGGCAGGAGTCTGTCACACTGTATAAAGCAGTCACATCTAGTGCAGCTTGCATTATAAATAGCATTTGATAAATTGCCAAGGCTCTAATGTGGAAGCAGAGTTCAGAATAGTGTTTGTACCAGCATGTGAGAAGGCGCAAAAACTTAAGCTCTTCCTTTGTACTTGGTAATGCAACAAAGCCAGAAGAAACTGACTCAGATATCGAGAGCCTCCATTTACGCTGCCAAGTAGCTCGGGATGGATTAACAACCTACTGGCTTGAGGTCCTGTTTCAGGCCTGGAAAGTGATTTCCCAGCTGCTATAGCTCCACCTTGCATATGAAAAGCAAAGCGGCTTCTCCCATTCTGACGCCTCAAGTGCTCGGCTGCCTTAAAATCGGGTGTTGCAAAATGTTCAAGTGCAGACTGTTTCTAAGCCTTTAGAACTGTTTTGTAAAATTGCACAGCGTTGTAGTAAATAAAAGAGCATTTTTCTATAAACCACTTTTTCAACATTGGCCCAAATGAACTCTAAAATGTAGATTATTCATATACTTTGCTTTAATATTTATTACATTTTGGAAGCTGTATAGTGGCTGTTCTTTGAACAAAAGATACATCAGTTATTAAATATTTAGGAACAGCCTCCTGTATTCATCGGGAAATGTTAGCATGTTGTCTCATTGTCCAAATTTAATGCAGCTCTTATTTGGCTACACTAAAGAATGCAATATGTGTAGTTTTCACTTGCATGTCACAATGTATTAGTTTGTGCTATAGGAGATATTTTAAATTGAAATACTTTGTTTTAAATTATTTTTACAGTGAGGATTGTTTTCTGCTCTTTTATATTGTATATAGTGTCTTTTCTGTAATCTACTGGCATATGTTTTGTAGAAGACTGTTTAAAATGACTGGCTATCTTCCTGCAACTTTTGAAATACAAAACCAGTGTTTTATACTCGTACACTCTGTTCTAAAGTCTATTAAAATTGTCATTTGATTTCTGGTTTCTGTTAATTTCTAGTTATACCTTTTAAAAACTTAAAGATGCCCTCTAAGGTCAAGGTATAATCCTAGCTAATGGAAGGCATTACATAGGAAATGTTGTTTTTTCCCTCTGCCCCTTAAGCAAAGAAAAAGCCTGAATGAAGCTCCCCTGCACTGTCCTAGGTTTGTCCTGTGGCTTCCTGGAGGCTACAGCTGTGCTGACCTCCACCTCTGACTGCAAAGATCCACTCCTTGGCCCTCAAGGGACAGGGCCCAGTTTAGTAAGTTTTCCACTATGTAACATGTTACTGTTTGGATGATTCCACTGTACTTTGGAACCACTATCCCTTAAATATGAATTACATTTGTATTAGTAAAAAAAAGTTCATAAAACTCACACACTTGAGACATAAAGTATTAAAAATACTAAGAATTTTTTACACACACAGATGTTTCCCTATCAATTGCTCATTACTCTAAAAGGACTTGAAAACATTTTTCCTCAAATAAAACAGCTGCACCTTTTTCTGCATCTACAGATGAAGTTCTGCATTTTGTTCTTTCTTGTGTCTTTGCCAATATTATTCAAACAGAAAAGGAACCCCAAACTATAATCACAGTCACAGAAAATTCCAAGTTGGAAAGGACTCACCAAAGATCTTTGACTGCAACTCTTAAGTGAATGGCCTTACAGGGACTGAACTCATGACTTTGGTGTTAATAGCACCATGGTCTGATCAACTCAGCTAATCTCAGGGTATGATCTATTCCCTTACTCCTCCATTTCACACGCTGCCCTTTTCCTGTAGTGAAGATGTTTTCAATAATATTTAAAACAAGAATAAGGCAAATGCTGGGAATGAGGAAACATTTGCTATCACAGGTTTTTTTGTTATTCCTAAATACTCAGCAACTTATATGAAATTGGGAAGTGTAGCAGAACATGTTCAGGTCCAGCTGTAATTTGTACAATCTCAATAAAGAAGATTACTTACATTTCTCATAATTTGCATTACTACCCTGGGAAAGCAACTTAGCCCTTAGTATTTGTATTAAACAGAGGCACTGAAAAAAAGCAAATTACAAACTTCTAAGTCATTCCCCAGTCCCCCTCCAGCCTATTTTGATACATTAGACACAATAACAACCTTGCAAAGTATTCCAAGTGATGGAAAAGAAGTCCATATTTAAAAATCTTGTCGTAACTATTTCTTAATGCTCATGTATTCTCTATGGGTCTGTCTTGAATTCAGGACATTTGTAATTAGTGGTTTTGATTATGGAACATACATAATGTTTTTAAACATATGGGAGCAAAGTGTCAGGTGACATCCAATTAGGAGGGGCTATAAGAGTACGAAATTCCAATGAAACCAGCATTCAGAATCAAACTGAAAAAAGTTTGAGAAAAGGAAGACACTACAGTGAGTACCTCAAGTTCAGTATCTATGCTTAAATACCAAACCAGAGCAGTCAAATTTAAAAGCAGTTGCATTTATTTGCATAATATACTTATCTACAAAGTGACTGGAGAATAAAACCCTTTTAAACAACAGCTCAAGCAATCCCTAGCAAGGCACACCTTAAACCTCTATTCATCCTGCCTTGGAGATTGCGGGAGGTGGCAAATAAAAGACCACAGGTCTTTAAAGGGCTAAGTTTCTTAAGAGACACAAACCCGAGTGCTCTGCGACCACGGGACTGTTCTTTTTATTCTCATAGAGCAAGAGATACTCTGCTCCCCTGCAAACCCCAATTCCACATGCCCCGGAGTCAGAGCCAGGCCCTCTCCGAGCAACCCCTGCACCAGAATCCCCTGTGACGGAACCACTTGCAAACACACGCAAACTACCAACGAAAGTACAGATTTTAGATATCCTAGGAAGTTTTGAAAGCCACAAAGAAACGTAATTCCAATCGCAGCACCCGCACTCCTAACCCACCCCCCGGCCTCCGCAGCCCACTTACCACTGCTGGGCAGGGCCCCAGGATCCGGCGGGAGAGGTGGGAGGCGGGCGCTGGGCGGCTCCTCCCGCGGTTTCACCGGGTCTCCGCGGGAGGCCGCGGGCCAGCGCGGGGACGGGGTGACCACAGGGACGCTGCAGCACAAGCGAATGTGCCGCGCTCACCGCGGCCCCCTCCGCTTTGCCCAGTAGCCCCCGGAGGCCTTTTCTCGCTCTGCTGCTCTGCAGAAGCTGCTCCGCGTGCCCGCGCTGGGCTCCTGGCAGCGACCACCCCAGGAACGCCGAATGCTACGGAGGGTTAGTCTCGGTCCCAGTGGGGCATCACCGCCCTCTTGCTTCCAACTCTAAAAGTCTCCGAGCGTTCAGCACTGACAGAAATCCCCAATTCCCTGCAGAGCCTGAGCTCTTCATTAACACAGCACCTCGTGGGCCACAGAAACCCTCCCAGGTGCTGTAGGCCTATTCCAAGTACTCCCTTCACCTGAAGATCGTGCTGATCTCCTTTCTCCTCAGGTACCTCCCCCGTCGTTTACTCTCGATGTAACCTTAGCGCCTCGGAGTTGAGATACTACATGGAGCTCCCCCAGAGTATTCAAGCAGTACCGCGAGCAGGTGCAAGCAATTAAGCCACAAATAATTAATTAATTTCACCGTTGAGATTTTTCAAAGACATGGCAAATACAATTTCTATAGGAGCTGGTTTTTAGATACAGTCTGCCAGTCCTGTTCCTTCTAATGAACAAACTCCTGTATTTGCGCAAAAAAAAAAGGGAAGGAAACGACTTTTGCACTGTGCTCAAACTGAAGTCTTCATTAATCCTTTGTTTCCTCATGTAATCAGGCACCTGGAGGGAAACAGTAAATACCTGTAGGCATTCATTTCCCAGTGTAGGATTCATGGGCTCTGGGCATGACTTGTTAAGACCAGTCTCGAGTCTTAGTGAGATAAAGATCTCCACCGACATACACACTATGCTGAAATTAGGAACCTAATTTTCCTAATAATCTGAAACTGATGTATGTGCCTCTGACAGGAGAAAAAAAATGCCAGCTGCTGCCCTAGCTTATGTCAGGGGGCTTTGATAACACTCCTGGCATCTGCGACACATTATTTTGTTGCTTTGTGAAATATCAAGAAAGTATGTTCAAACCCAGGGCACGTGCAGGAATTCAGACTGTTCAGGTCACTGGTACTCAGAAGCCAGTAGGTCTGTACATATAATACTTTTGCACAGTTCTAGTGTGCCCAAGTTATTGCCAGCTGGGTTTGTGTGCCTTCGTCCCCCCCAGGGGGATGTGTGGTCATAAGATAAAACACCTTTCTCATTCACTAGATTTGCATCAGTGCAGAAATGCACAGGCAAAGGTTTGCAGTTAGAAAGTTTCATCATACTCGCAGAAAGGAAGTCAGTGTAACAGGTAACAGACGGTAAAATAATGTGTATAGGCATGAACAGGCTCCTTTCACCAAGAAAATGAAAAAACCCCCGAGGACTCAGGCACATGGCCAGGGAACTCAAAGCGTACAGAAATGATAGCTGGTGGTGTTTTGCTGATTAGGTCAAGGGGAGTTCTTGGGGCTCCAGGGTGCAGAATTAAATCTGGCTATGACAGGTGACAGAAAATGCTCTACACCTTTCAAGGTATAGGTAAGATTTTTGAAGTCATTGCTCCAGACTTGATCAACACAAACATGAACAGCAGGTTGAAGAGCAAAACAGCAAGTTAATGATTAATCCACCAAAACCCCACTCTGACCCGGCAATTAAGAAATACCCACTTGGTAAGCAATGGGAACCTGCCACTTATCAGGAGAAACAAGTATTTTTGTTCTTCCTCCTTTTCTTTTCCTCCCCTTCTACAACCAAGTTGTCTGTAGTTCTGGTTGCCCATGGAAAATCAACACAGCTATTCTTGAGATGCTCACTATATATCAGTCTATCATGCTGAAAACTGTATTATTAAAAGGAAGCCTTTATCTGTATTTATCTTAACTGCAGAATCTCATGTGCCTTTAAAGAACTCTCTTTTATAATGGTTTGTATTTAATTACATTAAGTTTCATTTATAACTGACGAATCAAGTTTATTGCAGCAGAGAGTGGTGCAATAAAAATCCTTTAAAACCCTTTTTAAAGTAGCTTATGAACATTCTTAAAGGGAATACCACAGTTTCATGCTTTATGATTAGTAACAACCTCATTAGTAGTAACTCCCATAAAGTGCCAAAGGAGAGAAGTCATTGTGCTTAAGTAGGGTTCAGTGCTTTAATAGCTCTGCACTGCATTTTGTGTATGTAATGAGGGACAAACGTCTGCTACACTTGCAGTTCAAGCAGCCTTTGTAGTTCAGCCATGGAAATCCAGTCTTCATCCCTGTACCAACAGGATAATGCAATAAATCCAGTCCATGACAGGACTGCTCATCAGCAAGTCTCCTTCAGTAAGCATGGTAGAGATGGATACAAGTCTGACATGCAACTGGTCTTCTACAGTGATAATTCGGAATCTTTATCAAATGCTAATATAATTAGCAAATAAAAATACTTTAAAAAATTTTTAATCATTGTAAAATGCTCCCACTGCAGCCCAAACTGCTACCATTCCCCAGTTGCTTGCATTATCCTTTTAAAAAGTGGTACACAAGCTTTTCCAATTAATTGGACATTTGACAAGAAGGCTCTACTCTTTCTTCATTAACATCATAGTTATTGTAGTTCAGCATAGAAGGGATTCTTTTTTCCCTTGCATGATGCACAGCATCAAATATTGTATGCAAAATGATACTTAGTCCAAGCAAGAGAAAGCAGCTCCTGCTGCCCACCTTCTTCCAGGCTGAGGAAACTGAAGCTTACAACTTCAGCAGATCTTCACAGGCCTGTTAAACAAACTATGGGCAACATAAGCACTGCACAAAGTATGAAACTGCTTGACAGAAGTAGCACAAAGACTATTAATTGTTCCAGTACAACATAAAAGTTCTTTGTTATGTAGATAATGTCTGTGTTGCAACTGGGCACCTGCCTCCCTGCACCTTTGCAGAAGTGAAAAAACCTCAGGCCAAAATTGCAGAAAGACTTCTTGGGAGAATGCTATCCTGAGGTCAGCGACTCTAACCCTCCTCCGCCACCGGGTTCTTCAGGTGACGTTTAACCAACCATTCAAGACCTTCCACCCTCCCAATGCTTAGTCATGTCCACTAATGTCCCAAGAGGTAAGAAATGGCTTTAGATGGTAGGCACTAAATCAGACTTGGACCTGCACAACTGAACATAAACCCCCTGCTATTCAGTAAACATCAACCATGTACACCAAATGATGCAAGACTCTCATAGAAAAAGACAGCAGCACTTGGACATATAGTAATACACAAGGGAAAAAGGAAGAAGCTTTACAGTAGCCACTTCCTAATTTTTGAGTATTTGCCTTTGCAATCTTGTGTTTCACAATTTGTGATATTTTAATACTACCTCATAAAATGACTGCATAATACTTTTTTTCCCCTTCCATGTATAGTAAGATTAAGCTGCTTTAGTATGTGTTAGTTTCTTGTTTTTAACAAAAGGGGGAATTTCCCAGCCAGGTAACAAATGTTGGAAAAGGAATATGGACTGCATACAAAGAAATTACTAAGATGTTACACTTCATGAGAAAGCTTGGTTAACACAGTGTTAAGGAAAAAAAAAAAAGAGTAATTTTAACTATACTGACCTGTCCTGTATTATATCCACATCTACTGCCAGAAACTGCATGCCATATAATTTATTACACTGAATGGATTCCCCTGCTTTTCAAGTGACATCTTGGTACTCCAGCTGTACTCTCGATTTAACGCATACAGAAGTTGCCCTCCACCTGAAGAAATATGCATGCTGCAAGCATCCATACACACCAACCAACAAAGGTTTTCATTCAAGTCTTTTATTATAGCTTGAATTTTTTCACTGCATTTAAAAATCTAAAAAAAATAAATATTTTTTTCACAGCTGCAAGTCACATATGCATTAACACCACAAAATCTGGAATTTAACCAGAGAAGGAAAAGTCAAATCTGAAAGTGTCCAGCTAAGCACAATCGTCTCAGGGCAATTATACTAAAAATAAAATCTTAAGAAAAGGGGAGAGGGGTGTTAAAGGTTATTTCAAATGTATTTATCTGGAAAAAAGTGAAAATTCTATTAGAAACCATAAACTATGCTTTCAGCATTTAAAAATAAACGTTTAACCTCTTGACAGCAACAACTGGCTGGTGCATCTTTCATTTAAGCTGTATTCTTGACATGACTGCAGAGGTTACATATGATAAATAACCTCCTTTATAATTGTGTCCACTTAATTACAGAATCAGTCCTTAAAAATAAAACACTGTATTAAGTCAGTTTGTCCATCCATATATTAAAAATGCCATTGTATGCAGTTTTGTATTGTATTGGCACTAAGTGACTGCTTCATGAATTGTATATTGTGAAGATGAATGTCTCTTAAACAATTTCTTAAACTTTCATTATTAAGGTTCTTAAAACAAACCAGAAAAATATATATCTTCAGAAATCAGAGTAGTCACTTCTTTTGTTAAAAGCCATAAAAGAAGCTCATATTCAATTACAAGCAATAGAAACCATACTATTGGAACGTAACTATTTTATCACAAAAATTTATTATTTACAAAATGAAAAGTTATCAAGTGAATTTATCAGGGAAAAAAGTTAAATGTTCTTACTAAGTGGCTTGAAAAACCTGAAGCAAGTCTCTCATGCACTCACACGCCAAATTCTTTGCATAAGGTGAAATGTTAACTCATGTTAGTGAAACTGGACTCCTGTAATACTCTTGTGTTTATTGTAAGATGGCAAAATCCACATGGCTTTGTACAAGAAGGTATGTATTGAGGCAGTTCCTCAGTTTTGGAAATGCTTTTTGGCTCCCATGAATATCCGTACCACTGAACATTTTTGCAAATAATCAGTTATATTATCAACTGCATCATTTAATCCACTGAATTTACCATCACAAGAAAGACACGAAAACTTAATGATCCCACATTACACAGAGCTCTCATTTCTAAACTTAAACTAAACTGAAACCTTCATAGTGATCTATAGCCTGGATCAACTTAGATTTTAGGGTTTCTTTATCTGTGTATTTTGGAAGATCAAGAAGATTAAAGCAAGTGTGAGCTACTGGAAGATAATCTTCTCCTCCTCCTGTTGGCTGGATGACCAGTTTAAGACACTTCATTCCAAGAATTGGAATACGATCACTGCCTGTCAGAAACACTGCCAAGAAAAAACAAAGTGTTGTGACTAGTTTGACTAACTAGTGTGACTAGTTGTGACTAACACTACATACATCACATATGCAGTTCAGTCATTGCTGGCCTTTTTTAATAATTTCATCAGTGGTTGGCATTTCACACTGAAGTTCTGAGAAAAAGGGACTAATGACTTAACTTGATTTTTGCCTTACAGATACAAACTCACAACTGTAACACAACAACTGATAACTAAAGGAAAGCATTTCATGTTAGCATATGAAATTAAACGGTCCTTAAAAAAATACAACAGAGAGGAAAGAAATACTATAAAGTTTTTCATGCAACAGAATTTTTAATTCAAAATCCACTGACTATACCTTTGCACATATCTTGTAAACACACAGAATTAGTTCACTAAGTAATTTATCTGAATTGGAAACTAATTTATGACCTATTCTCAACAAAACCTCATTCACAGGAAGCTTTGATTACTTAGTTATCTGTACATTTTCACTTATATTAGTACCTTGACATATTTACAATCATTTATAGTTCCAAAATTCCATCTATTTCTAATGAAAAACCTAGAGGATGTGAATTTTATGTCAAAACACAGGAAGAAAAAATCCTAGTCATCAGATAAACAACAGTAGCAGTTTAGGTGGCTGGTTTTGTTGGGGTTTGTGTTTTGGGTTTTGTTCCCCTTTTTTTTTCACTGCTGCTTTGGGCTATTGTGAGGTAACTACTCATCATCTAGAATTACTCAGGCAACCCCAGCGAAATCAGAGACAAGGCCACAGTCAGTTTCTTTTACTATGATTTTTTTCTTCCAGATAAAGTTAATCACATCCTTATAGACAAATATGTACATCTGCCCCCTTATAGCAAGAACCTGAAATCCTAGTGATCCTGGTAAGTTGGAAACTTCTGTAAAGTAATTTCAAATACTTACACAAAAATTGTTTTTTCTTCTCCAAAGGCAGCTCATGAAAAACCTCCCAGAAAATTTTAATTGTAGGATGGTCTGCCCAGTATTCTCCTTTGTATTCTGTATTCTAGAACGAGCAGGAAATGGGGTTATCATTTGCTTACAGAACAGCAGGATAACCTGACACTGAAGTAGAATGAATGCAGTTTGTGTTAACATATAAAGCAAGTGACATACTACTACTTTCCTTAGTCAATTTTCTTCAGCTGTTCAGTCTGAACTTAGCTATATGGACAGATGCCTGTACTACAAAGCATTTTCAAACCCAACAGAGACGAAGTCTCACTGAGTTTTGGCAATCAAGAACATTTACTTTTAGTAATTGTGTGCACTTTGTTTACTTTCCCTCTTCTAACACAATACATTGTACACTGCTGCCTTTGAGCAGATTTTTCTTCCTCTCCTGATTTCCTTCAGAAATTAGACGGAAAGGCTTAAAGACTTTTTTTTTAAAGCCAAAGAAAGATAAATAATATTTTATCGTCTTCATTCACTGATGTTTTAAGATGTCAATCAATCCAATAAAGATCAGAAGTCATGTTAATTAAAACAGAGCTCAAAAGGACACATTTCTTTTGCACCCCGAAATTAAAACTATATGAAACCAATAGCTAACTATAGTTCTTACCTTCTCCAGTTCTTTCCAGTCATAATTTGTGTTCCCAATCACCATTGCCTGCAACTCACTGGGCTGGAAGAGCTGAAGAACTTTACCTCCACATACTTTGTGGAAGCCTTCATGGAATGCACTATATAAGGAAGCCACAGATCTATTGAAGATGTAATCCACATATGCATCTACAAAATCTTGCCTGTACAAAGAAGAAAGAGTTATGTCGAGAAAATAAAAAAGTGTCATCCTCACCAATAAAATAGCCATTTCTTTATAGAACACGGCATAGAAAATGAAGCCAAAAGGAGCCTAATCCATTATATTATTTGCTTTGTGTTACATCCACAGTG
>WEIV01011918.1:10102-48318 GCA_013390005.1 Calyptomena viridis
TCTCCCATCCCCATCTGAGTCACAGGAGCTCCAAAAACCCAGTCCTACCCACCGCGAGTCCCCAGAAAATCCCAGGGGTGGGAGTTAGCCCTTCTTCCCATTTCCACCAGGTTTTCTTGGGGTCCCCAAAGCCTGGCCTCGTCCCCCATGGGTTCCCAAATCCCAAGGGGGGGAGGAATTAATTCCAGTCTTGCCCTCTCTTATTCTCTGACTCCACTCTTTTCCCCTTCTGTGCCCCAGGAAGTCCCTGGGGGAGCCTCGGTCTTCACCTAAGCAGGGGATACATAATTTAATTTTGGGTGCTTATATTGTTTGGATAAGGGTGTTTGTTTTTCAGTACATAATATATATATATTTTTATTCCTTTTTTTTGTTTTAATAAAATCCTTTCTATCCTTATACTCAAAGTCTCGAACAATTTGATGTTGGATTCACTTTTAATTCACTTCAACTGTCCCCCCTCAAACAGAGACAATGGAGAAGCACAGGGCCTCTGCAACATTTGAGAAGAATGAGACATTTATGAATCCATCAGTGGAAGTTAATGATCTGCCAGGCATGTGCTTTCCCAGGCCAATGGTCCCAATGGGGCAGTGGAGATGGTGGTGGTGACCCAATGTCCCATGAATGGTGGCCATCACTGGCTTGATTCCTTCACCCACACCTTTCTTCCCATCCAGCTTGGAAACCAAAAGGACTCAGAGGTACTGTTCACCCCTAGGAACGGGAGGACAACTGTCAACTGTATAGTAATGGCAGATTACAATTGAGATCATAACTATTATCATATTTCTGGTAAACACACTTCCCAACATCAGTGATACAAGTATCCCCCACTAGCACAAAGCTCTTGCCAGAAATCTCTCTTCACTTTATTTTCTTCAGTAGAATTTTAGTCTTCCATATTTAACACAGTCTGCAGGTTTCTGGTAGCTATAACTTTCTGATGCAACTTCAGCCATGACACAGCTTGGATGTGACCTGTTCATCCACAGGAAGCTGGAGATGAAATTTCAAGCATTTGAAGAATGCTGCCTGAGCATATGCTGAATGCAAAGCAGCTGACATTTCCTTAAAAGTTACTTACAAGCAGCACTAATTATCTTATTTTTCTGAAATTTTATGAGTGGTATCAGTGCTTAAAAAAACTTTAAGACACTCTGGAGAATAAGGTTTTGCTGGAAATGTTGAGCAGAGCTCAGAGCTGTAGATGGTAAGGTCACAGCAAAAAACCCACAGAAACTGAATTTCTTCTGACAGCCTTCCCAGTGTAGCAGTGCTGAATATCATAGAAAAGCAGAGGTTTCCATCTCTAAAAATAAATACAAACAAGACCATCTTGAGATATGCTTAGTAGCAGAGTGTGGCAGCAGCTGTGGCACTTCCCTTGATCTCCCCAAGGCTCCAACTGGGAGGATTCAGGCCACTGCCTTTCACATACTGTTTAAATTGAAATACTCAAAAACAAGCAGCCAACAAGTGTTCTGACATAAAAAACTTGCCTTCAGGGCTTCTGCTTTTTTCACATGCAATTTTTTTTTTCATCCTTCCTACTTGTTTTCCTTGTTTTCCACACCCCTTATTAATACAGCAAACAAGGAGCCAGAGAGCAGCCTTGATTCTCATCTATTTCAGACCAAAGGGAGTAGAAAAAGAGGACAGAACCAGCATCATTCTGAAAGAACACAATAGGTCCTTAAAGAGGAGGGGGTGGGGGGCGAAGGCCAGGATCGAACACTTCTTCATGTTATGGGAGTGCAGCAGACAAAAATGGATCCTCAATGACTCAATGGCCTTAAGCAGAGACCTGCAGCCCTGCATTTTCCTGGCCCTTTGCTGAATGCAGGAGCAAATCCTGTGGATGATGCTGGGGCACCAGTGGCAGGTAACCTGAAACCTCCCAGCTAAAAACCTGCCAGCACCCTTGCAGCTGTATTCCCAGGAAATGTGAGCAGGGTTTCCTGCCCTCTCTTCAGGTCACAGACCCACACATGAGGGCAGTCTTTGGGGCCACACAAGGAAAAAACAGGCAGAGTTGCTGTCAAAATGACACAAAGTCATGGATTTTCCTGAGTTTAGGTGAATACTTGGTTTCAGAGAAATACATGTGTGAAGAAATTCTTCACTGTGAGGGCGGTGAGCCACTGGCATAAGTTATCCACAGAAGTTGTGGATCTCTGTGATCCAGTGATCTCTGGAAACACTGAAGGTCATGTTGGATGGGGCTTTGACCAACCTGCTCCAGTGGAAGATGGAAGATGTTTCTGTCAATGGCAGGCAAAGTGGAACTGGATGATCTTAAAGGTCCCTTCCAACACAAACCATCCCGTGGCTTTATGCCTGTATGATTCTATGACTTGGTGCTTCTATGGGTCTATGATTTTGGAGGGGGAAATCAAATCTAGGGCCAGTTTTTTCCTAAAATTATGTCAACATGACTACAGGGAGGGGTAAGACTTGACATACAGCACATAGTGTGATTCTTGAGGATGGTCCTGTGCAGGGTACTCGGTGATCATTGTGGATCCCTTCCAAGTCACCATATTCTGTGTGATTCTCTGTGTAATACCTACATTATTTTATCTCCTGACCTCAATAAATCTCACTGTGGCAGAGAGAAGAGGATTTGAGAGTGGCCTGGGAGACTGAGAACAACTCAGGACAGAGTTGACTCAGATCTTTGACTTCTCTCCCTTGGTAAGGAGCTGTAGCAGTGAGGTCTGTGCACAGCAGTACAACAGGTATCATCCCACTCCTCCACCACTTTGACTGCACAGATAAGGTGAGGGAAACTTACAAATTCTTTTTGCCCACATAAATGTTGTCTGTCATCCCGGTTATACATAAGCTATCTGTATATCATAACAAATGGTGTGCCTTCTGCAAATTAAATCATCTCTGAACACTTTCAATAACAAATTTGTTGTTGTTTTCTACTTTTGTTCACCCAAGGTTGAATATATTGCTGCTGTTTTGTGGACATCTGTTCACTGTTGTTTGGTATCAGTAAAGTGCACTGTAAAGCATCAGTTTTTAAAGCTCTGAACAATGGTGATTGTTGTTTGTTGGTAAATAACCACCTTTGGAGGGCAAAGATAACTTGCTCCAAGTGGAAAAATTGAGAATATGCTGAGTAAGCTATTTCAGTGCTTGAAAGCTGACTTCCAGTGGATATGAGGAATGAAAACTGCTCTGAAGTTTCTGTGTCAAGTTGCTGTTTGGATAAAGCACTGGCTTGGCCCCTGGGATACTGAGATTTTGTCTGCCTGGCTGCACAGTGCCTACAAAGTCACAGCATCTCCCTTTTCCTTCAGTTTCCCTCTGCATAAAAGAGAAACAACAATTCTATTCCTCATTGAAAGGCATAAGTTGATGAATCATGCTCTCTTAACTTATTGTTCTCTCAAAAGAAATTATGTGACACTGTCAGAGTGTATATTAAAGAGATACTGGGATTTCTTCTGATGTGTTTCTTAGCACCTGTATAGTCAGAATACACATCGTTGTTTTCTTGAGCTGAAATAGATCTATGATTTTTGGCTTTCTTTTCAAACAAAGAGTTGTCAAACTGGTCTTAGAAATGGTGAAATCTTATGTCTGAATAGATGTTGGGGTTTTGTTACCAGTGTGAGATTTCTGCATGGCAGCTCTGTGTTTGGCTGTTCTTACTCCTCTTTCATTGTTTGCACAAGACCAAAGGAGAGGTAGAAATGAGGATTGACAACCTCTCCAATCCCTGCCTTTCCAAGGACCACCACCTGCCCTGGATGTGCAGCCAATGAGGCACACAGACAGACAGACAGACAGAGGCTGGCAGGACATGGTACCAACTTCTGCACTGTGGTGTGGGCACCTGATGAGCATGACAAGGATAAATGAGATACCAGGCTGCTTGTCTGGAAACATTTATTGCTCTGGGGACACAATGGGTTTTTGTGGAGGTAAGCAACCCAATAAAACACCAAGATTCGGACTGAAAATCTTAAATTTTGTCAGTTTAAGGAGGCAAGGCAAAGCAAAGGCAAGGGCAAGGGTAAGGCAAAGGAAGGCAAGGTCAGGCAAGGGCAGGGCAGGCAAGGCAAGGAGAGGAAAGGAGAGGGGAGGGAAGGGGAGGGAAGGGAAGTTTTGGGAAGGGAAGGTTTCTGAAGGTTTGGGAAGGTTTGGGAAGGGAAGGTTTGTGAAGGTTTGTGAAGGGAAGGTTTGTGAAGGTATGTGAAGGTTTGGGAAGGCTTGGGAAGGTTTGGGAAGGGAAGGTTTGGAAAGGGAATGTTTGGGAAGGGAAGGTTTGGGAAGGTTTGGAAGGGTTTGGGAAGGGAAGGTTTGGGAAGGGAAGGTTTTGGAAGATTTGGGAAGGTTTGGGAAGGGAAGAGAAGGTTTGGGAAGGTTTGGGAAGGTACACAGTCTGAGGAGCAGACAACTACCCCAACATCCAGAGGGGAACCTGGGTGCAAGGGTGCCAGGAAGGCTGGGAAATTGCAGCAGAGACCATCTCCAACTTGCTGAAGCAGCAGCATTGATAATCCCATGGCATTAATTAGAAAAGTATCAGCTTGCCTGCACCACATTTGACTGCTTTTTTCCCCCCTTTTTAAACTTCCTGTCTTCTTGTTTGTTTTTTTGTTTGTTTGGTTGGTTGGTTTTTGTTTGGTTTTTTTAGCTCTGAGGAAAGTACCAGCACAGAAGTCTCCACTCAGGAAAATGAGGTTAGAATTGTCTTCTCTCTCTCACTGGCCTTCTGTTTTGAAATTTTCTTCAAGAACTGTATATTCTGAGAACTGCCATGATGAAATGAATGGCGTGGTCACTTTGAATTCAGCAGCAACATTTAACCACCCCCTCTTATCACTGAAGTCAATTGTGTAGGTGATACATGGCACTGTGATAGTACAAACAAACATCTGCTCCAGTGGGTGTTGGCTTACTCACTCCAACATGCTCTTGAATCTAACTGGGAATTTCCAGGCATATATTACTCATGCTCTTTCCAAAATAACTTGTATAAGTATAAAGTGTATGAATTAATCATTCTTTTAATCCAGCAAAAGCTGTGCTAGATCTGCTCAATCATGAGACATTTATTTCTGTTCTGGGTATTCAGGATAGAGTATTTTTGGGGTTTGCGGTTGGTTTTTTTATTCTTTTTCCCCAGCTTAAAGAAGTAAAGCAGTTGATTTTTGCAACACAGAGGAGTTTTTATCAGAATGGTTGTCCATCCAATTGTCTGAGGGAGAAGGTGGATCGAGGCTGTCTGTTTGATTTGGTTTGTTCAGATTTTCACACCATGAACAGTATAACAGCATGAGTGTCCTCATAGCTTAGGGTTTGGATGCATACCCGAGATGGTCAGCAACATTATTCCAATGAAGTGTCCCTCTTGGTGTGGCTGAGAACGAACACTATGGCCACACAGGTACCAGCCCAGGCTTTGGGATGTCATTGACCACTCTGGTCATGCTGTTGCCAGTGCTGGACCAGGCAGTTGGCTGTGCTGGTATGAATTTTGGCAGGTTATTTAAGAGAGGTCTACAGTGCAGAGGGCAGTGCAGAGACCTGTGGGTAAAGATGAGCCAGACATGTCCACGTGGCGCAGATAGTGCCATTAGAATGTCCCCATCTATAACCATGAGCAGCTGGGGTACACCTTCTCAACAGGTTTTCTGAGCACCGGAGGAATGCACCCTTTTGGTTCCTGTTATGTGCCCAGACAGCAGCCAAATTGCCAGAGGGAAGTCAGTGCTGACATCTGAAAAACGCACAAATGTCAAAGTACTTCCAAGCCCACCATGGGAACCAGGGACACAGGTTCACATGCAGTGACTTCTCTGCCTAGGGTGAGAGGGAAAAGGAAAAAAAAATTCCAAATCCAGAAGTATAGTTGTTTGTAAGAAATACAGCTTTGCCATTAAAGAGGAAATGGCCTCAAGGTGCATTGGGGACAGTTCATGTTAAGTATTAGGAGAGGCTGGGGCTTGGCAGCTGGGAGATGTGGCTCTGGGGGCTGTGACATCATGCAGGATGTGCCGCAATGGGAGCTGTGGCCAGGGACATTAGCAGACACCTCCAGCCCCAGCATAGTTGAACTCTGGTGAGCAGTGAGTGCACATGCAGGAGGAATGTTGGACTGGATGGGGGCAGGGGCAAATGTCCAGAGGGTTTCTATGCCAGACTGAGACCCAAATCTCTCAGGCAAGGGCACTGTACTGCCCTTGGGCTTGGGGAAGAGGGGCTGAGGGCTCTCCTAAGTGGTGCCAGGTGCCCAGAGAGGCTTTGGGAACATGCCAGGTGCCCCCAGGTACTTGTTCCCAACCACTCAGACCTGCCGAGCCTCCTTTCTCCCATCCAGGCCATGTCTCCAACACTTGTGTTCTTCCTGGCTTTGTTGGTCATCCAGCCCAGGATATATAACCATAACCAAAGCGATGTTGCAAAAATAGATCCAGAACCATGAGAAGTACTTACACCAAGAGATGACTCGGATGCTGGAGGAGATTGAGTGGAACAGTGACACAGTGCAAGCCCTGCTCCTTTCTGCACTACAGAAGCAGTGGCTATTTTGGAGCTCTGAAGAAGCCCTGGTCCTGCTCACTGGGGGCTGCTGGCTGGCCAGAAGGAAGCACGCCTCTGCCAGCTGCAGGGATCAGGGACACTCTGGCAGCAAGGAGAAAGGCAATGAGCAGGAGGAAAAGCTCAAGGATGCACACAATGGTGTCAACTCTTAGGCTGTGCCCACTCCGTCACCAATGGACACACAAAAGGTAAGGCTGGAAAGGGCTGTCAGCAACCTGATCTAATTGAGAATGTCCCTGCTCATTGTGGGGTGGGGTATCAGACTAGATAGTCTTTAAAGGTCCCTTCCAACCCCAGCTATTCTGTGATTCTACAGCAAAACCTGCTGAGCATGTGCAAGCAACTGAAGGAGCTGGCAGGTGACCTTCTTGCCTGCCAAATGCTTTCCAAGAGCATGTGGACCTTCACACCACAGTTGCACCCAGTCACTGGGACAGACAGTAAATCTGAGATTATCTGAGATTATACGAGAATAGCATCAACTACCAGCTGCTTGTGATCCCGCAGCCACCCCCTGGGTACTCCTTCACCCTGAGAACCACAGAGAAGATGCCAGCAAGTCATTCTGGCATCCATGTAGTGCTGGAGTGCACAGGCTCGAGGGAGTAGCAGCTGAAGTCGTGTTTTCCCCACCCCACTGGCAAGGATCACAGCTTGATGCTCCTGGACACCCTCTGCACAGGCCCGTACTTGGATGTGAAGAAAGTCTGCTGGGTCCAAATGTTGGTGGCATCAGCCTGGCTGTATTTGCCTCAGTGCTCCCACTGCCAGCTCACAGTGCTGCCCTCCTGCCGGTCCTGCAGGTTCCAGCTGACAGGTCCCTCTGGGATGCAGTTCACCACAGAGATGGTTTTTGCAGTGCAGCTGGACAGCTCAGGTGCCTACTTGAGCCTTGAGTAGGCAGCAGCCAGTGTTGTCAGCAGCACAGCGGGGTCATAGAGCAGCCGCCTTTCAGACTGACAGCAAAGACAACGCAGCAGGACAATTTCCACCTCAGAGCTGCTGACCTCCTGTCCTGTCACCCCACCAGTTTTGGACACTGGGACAGAGAATCTGCACATCCCAGGGACAGAGGACACAATTCAAGTGCAGCTCAGCACAACCAGAGCTCAGGCAATCTCTGCCAGCCCAGCTGTATCATAAAGCATAGAAGCATAGATGGATAGAATTGTAGAATAGAACCAGAGAAGAATAGATGTATTGAAGAGTAGAAACCTAGTAGAATAGCAGCACAGAAGAATAGAACCATAGAAGAATAGCAGCATAGAACCATAGAAGCATAGGACCATAGAAGAATAGCACCATGGAATCATTTGGGTTTGAAGAGATCTCCAGGATTATTAAAGATATTCTAGAAAGGAAGAAGATAAGCAAGAAAGATGTAGGAAGATGTTTCCCCCATGCTTTGCCTCTCTAAGAAGAGAAGGTGTTATTTTTAATGGTCTCCAATACATGACTCATGAAGAATGGATATGACTGCAGGTCATATGCAGGACATATGACAGATTAGTTTCATGACCAGCAACATGGTCAAATCCTCAGCCAATACTACAAAGTACACCAAAACAATAATCTTGGGCCAGACTCCACGGAACATAAGCATCTGGAAGAAAGAGGACAAGAGGAAATGGCCTCAAATCGTGCCGAGTAAGGTTTAGTTTGGAAATCAGAGAAAATTTCTTCACCAAAAGGATTGTCAAGTGTTGGAACAGGCTTCCCAGGGCAGTCCTGGGGCCACCATGGCTGGAGCGATGCAAAGACATGCAGATGTGGCATTAGGGGACAGGTTTAAGTGGTGGGCTTGGCTGTTCTGGGTTAATGGTTGGACCTGATGATCTTAGAGGGCTTTTCCAACCTAACTGACTGTGCTTTTGTGATTCAAAAGGAGACATGGCTAAAACTACTGAGATGACAAACATAGACCTGATGGACATACTGACTGACCTGAACAGGACGTAACTTCCAGAGCCACCACAAGGAGAAAGGATGAGTTACCAAGGAAGAGCCTCCCTTACCTGCACCAGCCTTCCCAGACTTCTGCAAGGCATCATGAGCCCAGCATGAGCATCTACAAGGCAGGAGACTAATAGTTCACCAAGTGCCTTCTGCTAAATAAAATCTTTTTTTTTTTAATGTGGAGAAAAAGCTTTTAAATGGTTCTTGCAACTGGACTAAAGGAATTTTTCACAAGATAGCATTTCAGCAAATGTTGCTGTGATTTGACTGAAAAAAAAGAGCCATAAAAATATTAGTAGAGTAGCTGAAGAATTCTCAAAATTTATCCTGTTTCACTCACTATTCAGAGATGGTTACTTAATAGTGAGGGCTGTCTTAGCAGTTTCATCAAAATAATACCTTTAAGTCAAATAGCACGACTTCTCCTGTGATATATTGTAGAACACAGTGAAATACAAAATACTAGTCCCAAAGTCAAGTCAGATTTTTATTTGAGAATACCATTAAAAGAGAAGCAGTTCAAAAGAGTGAAATGTCTACAGCAATTCAAAGATGAGCTGGTATGGCTTGCCTTCTATATTGATTTTTTTTCTGCTTAGCAACAGGATCTCATCTGGGTTATGTAAAAATACAGAGAGACCTGCAAATATTCCATTGCTGTTGCAACCCCCCCCCCCCCAACAAAATGATTCATGATAACCTGATCTATAAATATTGCTGCTCTTAATCTAGGATGGAATTGTTATTAACTTGAATGATTTGAGCAATAATACAAACCTGGCATATTTGATGTGTGGGGAACTAACTGGAAGTGCTTGCTTATATCTAAAGAAAGGCTTTTTAAAAAGAGACTTTGTCTTTAATTTGCTTAAATACATCTTTATATAGACTCTGTTCAAACATATCACAAAGAAGAGAAGAGAGAAGACAAAGGAGATGTGTTGATGGAAAACAGCTCAGAAAAGCATGTCCATAATGGCATATTTCAGAAAATATTAACATTCATTAAGAATCCCATAAAATTCTAAGAAAAAAACAAGTATTTCTATTTATGTAGTTCCATTCAACTTCTCAGCAATGTTATGGTAGCATACCTTCTGGTTTACACACAGTGTGATGGCAGGACTACTGCGACATTTATTTGAGATGACTGACCTGAAGTTTCAAATGCATGTGCCTTGGTTTCACTAATATTTTACATCTCCTTTCTAATGATACTCATTTGTCTGTATTCCCCAGACAGCACATTCATGCCTGTGGCTAGACACCATCTTCCTGGAAGAAGCTTAATGTTTTCATCTGTCAATGGAATTCATTTTGGCTTGTTGGGAGCTGAATTTCCTTTGCTTACACATCAAAGGAACAGTTTATACAGCTTTGTTTGCCCTGCAAGGTCCTTTCTCCTGTCTACCCAGTCCTGTGGCACCATGCTGTGCCTGAATTGTCTTTTCTTAGAGGGAAGGCTGGAAGATTGCTCTTCCCTGGAACCAGCAATGAGGAAATCCCCACATGTCTTTTCTATGCAGGAGGAATAAATTTCTGTGCTTGTTTGGTAGAAGAAAGGTGAGTGGGGAAATGCTTTTAAGACACACATTCTTCTTCTTTTGTAGTTTCCCTCAAATACAAGATGAGAATAAAACATCTAGTGACATGTGGAGCTGCTACTTTTGTAAATTACAAAGGAAATAGTTCTTCAGACAACTGGCACACACTGTATGGAGTTTAATACTGACAAAGTCACCAAGCTAGGCTCAGGTTACATACTAAACTCAGTAATCCCCACGCATGTGCCTAGGGATAGTTTTCCAGCCTCTTTAAAGCATGCAGCATGTCCTTTGGTAGCCCACAAGCCCTGCTCATTGCTTCTTGGGTAGCTACTGGTTCTGCATTGCTTGCGGGGATCAGGTCTCTCAGGTGCCAGAACACAAAGCTGAGACAGTACAGGTAGGGAAGGGGCCTTGTGTCTCTTCTTGCCTCCCCTGTCTTTAATTGCAAATGTTAAGAGTCCTAGATCTCAACAGGCACATTACCTTTGTGATAATTTATATATGTGAATGATATATTGTGGTGGGCTCATCCCCAGCCAGCACCCAAACATCCACCCTGCCTTTCAGTCTTCCCCTTTTGCTGGGGGAATGGGGAGAAAAACATCAAAGGAAGGCAAAAAGACTCATGGTTTGAAATAATGGAGTTTAATAAGGAACACAAAAGCTGCACATGTAAGCAAAGCAAAATAAAGAATTCATTCAGTACATCCCACTGGCAGGCAGATGTCCAGCTGCTTCCTGGGGAGCAGAGCCTCAACTTGGTTAATGGCTACTTGTGAAGAAAAATTCCATAATCACTAATGTCCCTTCTTCCTCCTCTTCTCCCTGAGCTTTTACCACTGAGCTTGACATCATACATACCCTTAGTCAGCTGGAACATCTCCACAGCCTCTTCAAATTTCCATCCCAACCCCAGATTCCTTGCTTTGGGGCAGGGTAGAAAAAAGAGGGAAAGTCTCAGTGCGGTGTGAGCATGGACTGGCAATAGCCAGAACACTGGTGTGGTACCAACATCGGTTTAGCCACAAACATGAGGCACTGCTTCAAGGTCCTATGATGAAAATGACTTCCACCCCAGCCAGACCCAGTAATGGCAGCAAAAGGCTGTGGTGAGTTGACCGTGGCTGACAGACAGCCACCCAGACGTCTGCTCTCTCCCTCCCCTCCCTCAATGGGGCAGGGAAGAAAGGAGATTGAAAAGTTCAGGGGTCAATACATGTTCAAGGGCTTAGTGAAAATTGCCAACTAGAAAGGAAGAATGGTTAGAAACAAACGTGAAAGCTAAAATGGCCTTCCCCCTTCATCCTAAGCTTGATTTCAATCCTTCATTTCTGACTCCTCTAACTCCTGCCACACAAATGATGTGAGGCAGAGGAGTGGGAACCATTGTCAGTTCTTAAGATTCCCTCTGACACTTGTTTCTCCTCACGGTTTTTTCCTGCTCTAGCATGGGTCCCTTCCCTGGGCTGCAGTCCTTCAGGAGGAACCTGTGCCATTGTAGGTCCTCTCCATGAGCCACTGAGAATGAGCCATTGCATGGGCACCTCTCCACACACCAAAATATTCTTCCCACCAGAATGAAACACCAGTACAACACCAACAAAAGTGACAAATTTACACACTCAATAAAACTCCCCTGCCTGACCCCTCATAACATTACAATAATAAAACATTCCCACAATTATTCCACTCTTCTGGAATATGCTGGGACAGGCACAATCAGAAAAGTGGTAAGAAGACTTCTTAGTCTTAGAAGTCTCCCTGAGGTCATCAGAGCCCGAGCAGCTCCATTGGATTGGCACAGGTCCCTTAACCACAAGCTTACAGCTGTGGAAAGAGGAAGGACATGCTTTACTTCTTACCTTTGATTCTCACCATTCTATGCTATTTTGAAGCAGCAATAAATTATTGTCAATTAAATTGAATTACTTAAATGAAATTAAGTTTCTCCAAGTCATACCTCTTTAGCCTGCAACAGTAATTGGCAAGTGATCTTCCCTGTCCTTATGTCAACCCATGAGCTATTTCTGCTTATTTCTTCCCCACTATTGAGAAGGATGAGTGAGATAGCAGCAGGGTGGAGCCCTGACAACCATCCCAGGTCACCCCACCACACATATGGATATTTAAAACCTTTGTACCCTTAACAATTAATACCTAATTATTTAGGGTGATGTCTTAGGTTTTTTGTTATTTTGGAATTATAGTTCCTGAAGTGCAGTGGGTTTTTGAATACCCCACTAAAAATCCTCTAGAGAAAGAATGCAGCAGTAGAACAGACACAGAGCCTGGCACAGCAAAATCCAGGAGTCTTTAATGGGCCGACTATGTATATGAGATAAGAGAAACATGTGACTTGGCTTCCTTTCTGGGTTCAGGAGAAGTCTCTGATGAGGAGGCAGTGCAGTTTCATGCAGCTCTGAGGTGGGCACATGGACCTGTTATGGGACAATGTTAGATGGAGGGTAGTATGTCTCTAAGGATCTGCTGTGGAAAACCTCTGAATTTACTGCTGTGTCTTTAAAGCATTTTCTAAGATGTATACCCTACTCCTAAAAACTGTGTTTGCTTTGGCTGCCACACTGCTCAGCATTAGTAGAAGTGCTTCCAGCCACAGGCCTGAGATGTATTCAGAAGAGCTGGCTCTGTGTATTTATCAGCTTTGGACAGATTTTCAAATTCTATTATTGCTCTATAATAGCCAAACCTCAACTCAAAGAATCGTGAAAAAAATCTTTTCCAACTGTGAGTGGTCCTCCAGTAGCTCAAACACCTGCACCTTTCGAGATATATTTTATTAATTTGATATAACACAACATTTGAATTATTAGATGAAAGTACACTGGCAGCCCTTGAAAGCATCCAAAAGCATGACGTGTTATGCTGAATGACACTCAGCAGGACAGAATGTATAGCACAGACACTTGAGATACTGCCCCAAGAAGCAGCAAAATGCAGGCACAAGCCTTGCTTATCCACAGCCTGATGCTTTATTGGCAAAATCAACATGGGGACATTTTAATTTCAGTTTAAGAATGGTTAGACTTATTCCTCATTGACATAATGCAAGCCAAAGTTAAGTGTTCTAATGAAACAAGGACAGAAATTTTCTGCTGTTTGAACAAACCAGCTCAGTTTTAGGCAAGTTTTGCAGAGCATAGGTGCATCTCCTGGTGAGGTGACCAGACACCGATGTGGCCTCAGAAGGGCAGTCAGGCACCATCCCACACAGCCAGGTGAAACAAAAAGAAACAGTCTGAGAAGGTGGAAGAGAAAGTCACAGACTTCCACTCCTCCTGTGTTCATCTAATGTCAGCCACTTCTTGCCTAGAAAGGGTTGTCAAGCATTGGAACAGGCTGCCCACGGAGTCACCATCTCGGGAGGGATTTAAAAAGTGTTGTAGATGTGTTGATGTGGTGCTTAAGGACATGGTTTAGTGGTGGGCTTGGCAGTGCTGGGTTGGACTTGATGATCTTAAGAGTCTTTTGCAACTTGAATCATCCTACGATTTTATTGTGTTCTATGATTCTTTTCCCTTAAGTATGCACTTTCTGGGCCCAGCCCTGGCTTTGGCAGGAAGCAGTGGCAATCTAGTTTCTCCCAGTTTTCTTTTTGTTAACTTTTTGTTACTCATTCATAAGTTCAAAACAATGAGAGAACAACTAGATATTTTTTAAATATGGCTTTTTATATACTCCTGAATGGTATTTAATCTGTTTTCCCATGTATTTTTACTCTCCTCTCATGTATTTGTGCTCCATGTTCATTCCGGTCTTTTCTCTGTTTCATCATACTTGAAATGGAACATGAAGAGGAAGAACACTGTACAAGAGCCATTTAAAATAATTAATCAATGTACTTAGTCTTCTAAAAAAGACTTCCACAAAACCACCCCCTTTAAAATAGACATGTAAAGAAAATAGCAATTTTGAGTTTTCAGAAATGTTTTCATCCACCCAGTACAGCTGTTATTAAAATAAATCAACAATTTATGAATTTATTGGTTCTCCTATAGCGATTTATTGAAAAGCTTGCTAGTGAGGACAATAAAGTTCTCACTGTAAGTAAAATATTACTAAAAGCATAAGCCAAATATGGAGAATTTTAAAATGTCAGGTTTTATGTCTTTGTAGATAAAGGTGATAAAATGTTCCCTTGAAATATTCACTTTCTTTGATCACCTCTGCTATCATGATTACCAAAAAACAGGCATGAACCCAAATAGTGTTCTATTGCCATCAGTAAAATACTTTGTCTGAACTGTGTCTTTTCCAAATAGAGATATTATTATTGGCAGCTTTTTTGGAAGGGTTTCCACCTCTCCTACAGTTCCCACCTATGTATTTTCCAGGGTCTTTTTTTGCTTGAATTAGCTTCAGACATAGAACAGACAAAGCTAGCCAGGTTGCTATGAATGGATGGTTGTTCACCAACTGCTTCCTACTGCCCTGGGAGCAAGCAGCCAGCAATGCCTGGTGTCATTAAGCCTTTGTTTAACCACACATTTGGTTGGGAGGGCATGTTTGCCTTTCATTTGTATAGATATGATTAGCTGTTCTCAGAGTTCGTCTGCCATAAAAATTGTGTCACGCACTATTACCCCAGCAAATGTAATGCCCCCAAAATAAATATGTCTCGCGACTCTGCAGGCAGTAATTGACAGAAAAACAGGTGTTTCTCCTATTCTCTGTGATTGCCTAGACATATGGCTCCTTTTATACCACCCTTCAATTACTTTGTAGTGTTGGCTCCTGCAGAAAAAGAAATAATGTTACTGAAAAAGAGTGGGTTTCAAGAGTGTTCTTTGGTCCACAGCCAAACTAAATAAAAGTGACACATCCCTTTTTAGTATTTAAGTAATTAAATTACAGCAACCACCACATCCACTTTAGGCACCGAACTGCATTTCCAGCTACTCTTGTTTTAAATCGCGATGCCCTGACTTAGCAAATTAAAGTTACATATAACGCAAATTCCCACCTGAATGGTGTTAACATTTTCAAGTTGGACCTTCCAGATAGTAAAATAACATCCACACCTGTGTAACTAGATGGTTTTATACTTTACAACCTGAAGTTCTATCTTGCAAAAGCACTTAGCTCCCAACAGTTTTGTAAGATCCACTAGTCTTGCAGTGTTGATAACAGGAAGGGTTTTTTTAATGATTTTGAGATGCAGGCAGAAATATCAGCGGTCACTTTATATAGCAGGTTTTCCACGATGTCTTGTTCTCCTAGGTGAATGCACTTGGAGAAATAAAAGAAGAAAAAGGGGCAGAAAGCCTGAGAGCCACCCTCAAATAGCCAAGGCTGGTGATACGCAGTCTAGGACTGAGTTGATTGTTTATGCCTGTGCATTGATCTATTTCCTCAAGTATGTGTCTCTGCCTCTGCCTCACTCTTTCTTGCTTCCTCAAAAATACACTTGCAACATAATACGATGATAAAATGATAACATTCCCCTGAAAACCTTTGAATTTTCTGCTGATAAATGTGCTTTTACCTGTCTTTTGTTTTCCTTATGCCCTGTTCCTGTTTATCTTCGCTCTTTCCTAATTTGCCTCAGCAAGAAAGACAATTGCTGTTCTTCTACAAGGTTTACAAAAAAGAAATGTAATTTTCTGTCTTTATATCTTCATGGGGTGCTTTCATTGCAGTGGCAGCTTTCTCACTTCAGGAATTGCAGGGTTTTGTCCCTGTGCTTCCCACCCTGTAATCCACATATTACTCAGGGTTCTGGCTACCATTCAGAGGTGGTGAAACTTCTGAACTCCCCACTCTTTCCATGCATGGAAGACTTTTCACTTCACAGTGAAACCACATGGTACCAGCTGCAGAGAGTGATTCTGACACCAGCCTCATCTTCATCAGTCAAGCAGGAAAAAGTGTCTGGAGAGATGCTACAGAAGTCAAGCAGAGAGCTGGGCTCATGATTATGGACTTAAGCCTTGAATAACAATTATTAGTGTTAAACGTGTTATCTCTACTAATGAATGAGGAAATAGGGTGTTGTGTATAAGCACTTGGCTTTACAAAACCAACCTGTCCCCCCTTTTTTTTATGGACAAGTCTTTGAAGAATCAGAAATGTGGGTACAGAAAGACAGCTATAGCCTGAAACCTTTACATGCCTTTTGACAAAAAGGAAGAAAAATCTACTCAGTTAAACTCCTAGCCCTTGTGAGGTGGGATTTCATCCTCAGTATTACACACTGTATTGATGGATATCTTCCCTATGTGCAAGGGAACATTCTGCACTTGGCCTATAAGGAGATATTTCAGCTTGGGAAATGCAGTGCTTCCCACTGAGCTAGTATGCACTGAGAAAACCTCAAGAGCTGCTTTACCATCAGTTCTGCATCAGATACAAGGAGGTTCTTATCAGAAGTTCTTATCTAGGATCCCCAGAAGTGTGTCTATCTTGAATATCATGTTAAACTGAAATTGCAAAGGAGAAACAATCTTTTTGTAATTGATCTTGTGTTTGTTTCTGATTTTACACTCAGGCAGAATACCACTAGGTGCAGTAGGGGCAAAATAAATCTTTCACTGAAAACAACAAACCTAAATTGCCTATGAAGCATGAAACAATTATCTTTTACTCCACCTGATGCTACTGAGCAAGCTGTTCCTTTTTATTGTGCTATTTTTAGATGGGAGTGTAGTGGGTTGGGCAGCATCTTTCAAGAATGGATTGGATTACCAAGTCCATGTAGCACAGAGCTCATTCTCTAGCACAGTTCAGAACTTCTGTACACAGCCCATCATCCTGCATAGGATATCCCAATGAACAAGCACATGTGAATTAATTAATAAGTTAGAAAAGAGTACCTAGATTTTCAAAACACTCTTAAGGATACCAATGTTCTAACCCCTACTTAAAGACTTGATGATATAAATTGTCATCGTACAAATATATGGCCCTCATTTTATTTCTGTATGGAGGCAATGTTTCTGCACCATTCCTTAATGCAAAATGTAAAACTCAAGCCAAATTACAGCCCCAGCGATCAAAAATGAAAGCTAAAAAGCCCTTTGCATTTTGAGTAGAACAGTGGTGGTGTAACTACACAAGCAAAATGCTCATGGAACCAGAAATTGCTTGGCGAGATGACCACATTTTAAAAAAGCCTCAGAAACAATGCTAAAAATGGAACAGAGGGATCTTTAGGCATCTGTCCAGGAAAGTGAAGAAAATACATTTTCGGCAGTGAACACTGAGAAAATCAAACAGAGAATAAAATAAATTAAAATTAACAGAAACCACATGTCCTGGTTGCTAGCTTGGCTTTGACAAACCTTTACCTGTTGTTTTACCATGCTGCAGAAAGTGAGAGTGGATGAACACTAGGATGCTGCTGTAGTGTCATTTTGTCAGTGTTCTATTTGGTATCAATATTTATAGATACTCTCTTGGCATTTCTAGTGTACTTACTACTACATTCATCCTTTTCCCACTCCTAGATCCATTCAGATTCCTGCTATTTTGGGCTCCTGCTCATGGCCAGTACAACAGCAGCAGTGGTTACAATCCCCCCGTCCCTATGGGAACACATCCCTAAGGGTCCATAGAGATGCTCAGAACCATACCTACTTAGCAAAGTGATGTCTGAAGCTGAGATGTTAGACACTGAAACACTGGTCTTGTACAATATTTTCCTCTCCTCGTTGTTATGTATTTATGTTTTTGGTTATCTTCCCATTTTTTAAGCCAGTGAGGAGTATGGCAGGCATATATGTCACTCTGTAATAAACAGAAGGAAAGAAATACTGAAGCACATATCTAAAAGCAGCTTATTAAAATTTACAGTTTAAAAGTTGGAAAAATCGAGCAATGAAACATAGTGAACAATAAACTGAAGCTGCTAAAAGGTTCAGATTCAGAAGCAAAGGAAAGAGCATTTAGAGAATAGGAAACTTGTAGAGGCATTTTCTAACATGCAGAGATAGACAATGAAACAGCGGAAGAAACATTAAATGAAACTGAAGAAGCTGGGGAAATGCAGATGGAAATATGGAAAAAAGTGTTTAAAAAATTGAAGTATGCTGAGAAAATACAACGTGCACACCCCTGGATGTGATAAAAAAAAAATAAAAATATATAGTTTGAAATTATTTTTAAATGAGAAATTGTACAAAATTATGTACAAAATATACATCATCAGAGTGGGCAGCGGTGACCATTAATGCACCATATCTGTGGTGTATTGGAGTTGTCAGGGGACGATGCGTGTTAATCAGGCTATGCCGCGCAGTATGTCTCAGGATATTAGCTTAATTGAATAAAAGATGCTGTATTCATTCGCCCCGCTCTGCCCTGGCATCGAGGCGAGAGGGGACGCGGGGCTAGGGGAAGAACACCCACCCGCGACGGGATGGGCGCGAGGGGCGGGCGGGGTCTGCGCTCCTGCCTCACCTTCGGCTCGGAGTCGGTCTTAGCAATTATCTACAATAATGGAAACAATAGTACATCGACACCGAGCACCAGCCCCTGCTCTGGGGAGCCGCCTNGAGGAGGCACCGCCGAGCGGCTCTTCCTCAACGAGTGGGCGGCGGAGATCCCGGCCGGCCCCGACGCTGCCAGAGCCATCGCGGAGGAGCTGGACTACGACCTCGTGGGGCAGGTACGGCCGAGAGGGTGGCAGCCGCCGCCGCGCATCCCGGGGGTGTACTCCGCTACGGGGCTCCCTGCCATCGCGCGGGGCTCCTTCCCTTCCCCCTCCCTCAAACTTGTGCCCGGTTGCCGCCAGCGGGGCTCCGAGGAGTTTGGAGCGCCCTCTCCCCCAGCGCGGCATCCCGGGTCCGGCTCTAGGTCGCCTGGATGGGGACGGCGTTTCCAGAGGGGACGGGGCAGGGCTATTCCTCAAGGGACCAGGCAGGGACCTCCCGCTCTCCTTGAAGGGACAGGGCAGGGTCGGGTGGAGAGTCCAGCTCTCCTTGAAAGGATCCAGGCAGGTCACCTGGCTCTTCCTAAGGAGAGCGGGCAGAGTCAGGCCGGGCACCGCGCTCTCTCTTGAGGAGACCGGGCAGGGACCCCGCTGTCCCAGGGAGTCCCTGGGCTCTCTGGCTCTCCCTCAGCATTCCGGGCAGGAGAAGGGCGCAGGCACTCCCGTCTCCGGCCCCTGCCACCCCCACCCCAGCGGCTCCATCGCCATCGCGGGGCTTCTCTCCAGCCATCCCTCAGGCGCTTTTTTGGGATGCCTTTGCGTCAGCGTTGTCAGGGATGAGTAACCGCCGCGAGGGAACAGCCTTGTCTCACCTCCCGACGAGGGTCCTGTACCGGGCACCGTGTCCGCCAACGCCCAGACCTCGCCTGTTCCGCGCCCGTCCGGCCGTGCCCAGGCTAGGGGTCAGATCCCCTTCGCGCATCCTCCAGCCTCCTGCCCAGCCCTGCGTTCGGGCACGGTCGCGTTCTCCGGACTCTCGAACCTGTAGTTGTGACCCCACCTCCGTATGTTTGGTCCTTCTGCCTTTGCAGTCGATGCATTTAACCCCGCCGATTGCAAAGAGCCGTAGGGAAGGGGTCGAAGCCGGCGGGGTGCACCCAGCTTTCCCTGTGACCTGCTACTGTGCAAGGGAGAATGTACAGTGGGTGATTGTAAAAACAAGCCCCACAGTGAGGTATCAAACCACACGAAGCTTTTTACACCTGTTCAGCTGACACGCAGGAAGAGCAAATAAACCCGGGGTGTGACCATTCGTACAACCTGCCCTTTGAAATGTGGCCAGGTCAAGGTGTGCCCGTGTACTGACCCCTACTACAGGTACTACCTTCAGTACTGTAACAGTCGTGACTGCACTTGACTAGCCTAAATGAAAACATTCCCCCAGTTTCTTCCAGCAGCACACAGGTCTGTGATAAGCACTTGTTACTTGAAGAATGTTTTCTAGTTCAGATTAAAATATCTAAAGGCTTTAGTCTTTTAAGCAGAGTTAATTCAGTCAGGTTGATTGTTGTTACTTGCTTGTAGAGGGGAAATACTCCCTAACAGCTAAAGTATGCCTGTGTCTTACAGATTGGATCACTCAAAAACCACTATCTATTCAGACATAAAAGTCATCCCAGACGGTCTCGAAGAAGTGCCATTCATATCACTAAGAGACTTTCTGATGATGAGAGGGTAAGTGTTAAATAGTTCTTTTTTTTTCTTTCTTTTTTTTTTTGTCTGTTTATTCTATCTCCTTATTGCTGGTTTCACAATGAGGACACAGGCAGGCTCTCCTCATTTTGCAAGTCTAATGTATTCAGCCAACTATATTCATGCAGAATAATATTTAAATATGCTGTCATTATCGGGCAGAATATGACCTTTCCTCACCATATGTTATAAGATTAAGATTTATTCAAATTAAGATTTCATATGTGCAGCACTGGAATTTTGGATGCTGATGTGTCACTGATGAAAATGTGAACGAGGAACCATAGGGCTGGATTCAAAGTACAAATCCATAGATGCATTAAGTTTAATTAGGCCATGTCTGTGCAATTACCATATGAATTAAGTTTGATTTAAAGTGACTGAATATTAAGTTAAAAACAAGGTTGGGAAAAAATGCTGAGGCTTTTGCTGGATTAGCTTCTATGGCAAGCTGAAACTCCTTCTCAAAGGATCACGTGTTCCAGACTTGCAGGCTTTTCTTACAATGGAATCCCACTGCAATCAGAGTACAGGCATACTGTAGAGCCAGGGATCTCGGGTATGATCCACTAGGAAAGCAGCCCATTTATCTTACTTTATTTAAGAGAGAAGCATTTCTGTCTGTAAGCATACTGAAAAACTGTGGTTAATGACAGTTTTAAGGAGGAGACCAGGATGTTGTCAGCCTCTCTTAAAAACTATTTTCTGGCAAATTTCAGAACAACAAAATTTGATTTTCGATCCGTATTATTGCAGCAGTCATTGTGACAGTCCAAAACATGAAGTAACCTCGTTGTGAAAACCAGCAATTTATCATATAAGGACAAACCATTTGAGAATGAGTAATTTTCTATCTGAAGGTTTTAAATGCAAATGTCAACTAGGAGAAAATATTTTATATGGAGCTAGAAAAGGCGCGGGCGAGACTGGGTCTTTGTTTTGCCTGTTGTGTTTCAAAACTGTACAGTCCCATCTATTGCCTTGAAAACATTGGTTTCATAGTTAAAGTCAAGATAATTCTAACTTGGGCATGTTCAAACCCACAGTTTCAGTGTAAGCTAGGGTTCTAATTTATGCCCATACATATGATCAGATGTCTAATCATAGTACAATGTCCAGGAACAGAGTTTTGGTTGCAGGTTGTCCTTTTTTTTTTTTTTTTGATTTAACTACATCAAATGCATCTCTTACACTGGGAAGAATGACAGTGTTCAATACATCAAATTCTAAAATTGTAACAGAATGGAAGCCATTGTATACTCACTGTATTGCTACCAGACATTATTTCAGACTTGCATACTTAGAACCAGAAACAGGGCTTCAAAGTGCTGCAGGTGATTTGCTAAATTTATTCCAATTTCCCTTTTATTTACCATCTAGTATGCAAATTAACTCTGTGAATGAATGAGATGTAATTATGCATTAGGTAAGTGTATAAACACAAAGCAATCATGTAATGCTGTGTAGTTACAGACCTTTGCACTAAAGAGCTGTTCTTGTTCAGCAACAGCCTATTTAAAAAGAGGTAAATTCAGCCTTTAAAAAGAGAAAGAAAAAGGAATCCTGTTTTTGTTTATATAACGCCTTCATGAGTTTCATGGTGTGCTAAGTGTGAAAGCTGTGGTAAAACTTGGCTCTTATCTGAGTATTTATCTGCTTCCTATAGTGTTTGTTGTAAAACAGATAAAGGCTGGGAATACATTGAAGGGGTGTAATTATCTGGTTCTGTAACTTCTAGTATTTGCACTAGTTCTCCAATCTATTTTCTTGCAAGTAGTCTTGAATCTACATTGCTTTTACTGCTTTATATATGTATCAGTGACTGGAGATTTGGCACAGGGCCTTCAGCTTTTGTTCTAGATGGATGGCTGGAACCTCACCCAGCTGCTGAGTGACAAACATTTGGCTTGTTTGTCTGACATACGTGCTTGAGAGTTTCAGATAATTTCCTCACTGTACTTGTCCACAGAGAAAAAAAATAACAAGCATGAAGTTGCCAATTGTTAATTACTGTTGGGTGATGAAGAGGTCAATCTTTGCTGTAGGCAGAGAAGAGAGATAAAGCTAATTGCTCTAACACGTGCACAAGTGTATATGGCCCTAGATATTAATTAGGCAGTTTAAAATACACTTTCAGGAGTATATTCATCTATGACTGACTAAGGTTGGTTTTAGGACTTTAAGGGGTTTTAGGACTAAATATGTAGCAAAGAGAATGGTAAACATGCCTAGTGTAGCTACCATTTTAAAGGATTTATGTTCTTGCGGGGATTTTTCATTGGGCTTTCGTTACAGAATTGTATTTTAATCAAATCAGTCGTTTTTTTGTCATTGTATTTTCTGAGTCATTGTTTCATGTGTTGTGATAGACGTAAGGACCATAAAGGTGTTCAATCACAGTAGATAAAAGTAACAAAATCTATTCAGGGGCTGAAAGCAAAAGGTTAGATCTAAGGCCCCCTCCATGTGAGGCTTGTCACAGGATCTTGGCAATCTACTGAATCTGAGTTTACTTTGCTTGTTTGGAAATTGGGATGGAAAGTAGCAACCTTATCTGTGTCAGAGTGACCGAAAAAGAACCTACTGTGAATAATGTTTTAGTCTCATTTCCAAAATGGGAAACAGCACAGAGAGAGGTATCATAGGATTTGATTTGAACTGGGTTCAGTAATACATCCAAGGGAGCTAAGTGGGATACAGACGTAAAATACATCCCAGTGCCTCAGAAGTTGCTGTATCTGTGCACAAAATTCTGTGCAACTCATTGTGTTGATGCTTTAGCAAAACATGCTGAAGCATTTTGGCTTTCAGTTGCCTTAAGTGGAATTACGCCAATGATGAAATTAGTCCAATATTCATAGCTTACTAATCACACTTCACAACATAACTTGTCTAGAAGTAACAGCATCATTATGATTGCTAGACTAAAGCCAGAGATAATATTTCTTCTTTCATTTTAACTCTCAATAGAAGTAGTGAATAAATTTAAGTAGGGGAAAGAAGCAGGCCGTGGTTTTCCTTGTTTTGGTAATCACCACTGCTTAAATGACCTTCCAGCTGTTCCACATGGTTTTATTTGACATGAAAGCCTGCATTCTATCACTCACAGGAGTTCTACTGTTAACTTGCACTTCAGGACTTTTTGTGAATTGATTCTACAGTATCATGATTTTAACAAGTTCTCTCCCCCAAATCACACTGTACTAAAGTATAAATAATCCTTCCCTCTGCATCAAACATTGCTCATTTTGCTTTAGGCATTGAAATTTCCCTGTGTGAAGAAAACTCTTATGCTCTAGGTTAAGAAAGTCCTAAACTAAAGAGGTTCACTTGTCATATTTATACAAATAATTGTAGGTGTCATGGGCAGAGCAGCAGTATGAGAAGAAGCGAACCAAGCGTGCCACTGTAAGAGACTTGGCAGAAAGCCTTTTCAATGATCCTATGTGGAACCAGCAGTGGTATCTGGTAAGGATTTGTTGCATTGCAGTACTGGGGATAGTGGATTTGTGTTGTGCTGCATTATTTTACAGGTAACAGAGCAATTGCACTGAAGGAAGTAAATAAAGAGTCCCTTTCATTAGCATATGCTGTAAATAGGAGAGACCTCTGTGCATAATATTTTCAGGCAGCCTTCCATTTTCTTTGAAGTCTTGTTTGTAAAAAGATTCTGAAAGACATTTCAGTCGGCTGTTTAGGGTTGGGGATATCTTATTTCAGGTATCAGAAGTTTTAACAGTTAAAAGCTACCTTTAATAAAAATTTAGAATATTTGCTGTTGATGTGTAACAAGTCATTTGTCATGTCTGAAGCTGGCTGTGTATTTCTTCATTAAAATTGATAGTGCAGAATGCATACTCCAGATGAAACCAAAAGGATATGCATGAGTGTGACAAGCGCCTGCAGCCTCTTGGACTAGGATTTATATGTAAGAGGGGCTCTATTATAGCTCATATGTTCAAAACCTCAGAGAAAACAAATTTCCTGAGCTCTTTAATTTCTTTCTGCATGTGACAAGTCAGAAATACATCTGATCATTTATGTTTTATATGGTTTCTTTTGAGAGCCGGTGTTTCCACTGTGCTTCTAGCTGTGCTTTCAGTCTAGCCTTCGTTATTTTCACTCTAGGAATAGGATTATAGATAACAAATATAAATAACAAATCAAGATAACAAATATAAATTATAGATATATAATAACAAATATAAATTATAGATAACAAATCAAGAAGAAAGGTCAAGCACGAGTGTGGCCTGAGTGAGTGGCTGGAAATAGCTTTCCCTTCTTCAGCTCATCTTAGAGAAAGCAGACCAAACTCTGGGCTGCTTGTGTAATGCTTTGTCCTCTCTTTCCTTTTTTTGAGCTAGGAAAGATAAATTATAAACCATACAACATAAAATATTTCTGCTAAAATTCCTTCAGACTTCTTTTCAACAGAAAAAAAAAATGTCTGTAGGAATTTAGCTTTTCTTTGAAGCCGTATATCAGTTTGCTTCCTTGCATGTATCCAAAACAACAAGACATTTACAAGATGTTCATATTAGACAAATACACAAACACATCCTGAGTTCATAAAAGCAGACTTGGGGGGAAAAACCCAACAATGTTCTGCTCTCCAGGAGACTTAGTTCCTTTTTCCACTTTTTTATGGTTTTCGCTGCTTTTCCCTCTAGTTTTCCCACATGAGAAACAGGAACATGCTGTTTTTCCTTGCTTGCAGAGCACATTAAAGTTTTCTAATTCAATGCATAAATGTGTTAAATATTTTCTTCCAAAATATATCTCTTGCATTGTAGTGAATAACTTACTATTACCTTATTTTTATGATTTGATGGCAACAGTTTTAGCTCTGTTCAGTGTACCTTTACATATCACCAGAAAAAATATTTTTAATGAATATGAGAGAACAAAACATGGAACCTCAAGTAATTTCTTGAATGGCAGCAGTCAGAAAAGTTAGAATAAAATGAAAGATGTCATTCCCATAAAAAATTTCTTTTTCTAAGCCTTGTATTTTATGCAACATAAAAAACCTGCAATCAACTGACATAATTATGCACAGAAAAACAGGAAAAAAATGTTCTTTTTGTATCTGTGCTTTTATGGGTGTTGTAAGCAAGTTTTCTAAATTGGATGCCTGTACTGCACATTTAGTATCAGAGAGGAAAAACTACCCAAGAAACTTGCTGTGGAAGAGAAGGCTATATGTGATTCATACTTCCAGTTGATTTACCACAGGAACAGTAACGAGTGTAGTAGACAGAAAGTTGTGATTCAACACAGTTGTTCCCAACCAAATGACTACCTTAATTGTTTTATCCATTAATTACTTTGCTCTGGCTAACTTTAATGTCAAAGGAGAAAACACACTTGGAGGAAATCCAGCTCACTGTACTGTGGATCCTGTCATGACTTCTCATTAAATGAGAAGAACAAACATTAGCAGGTCTGATTATTAACTCAGTGTTCCAAGGTCCATTGTTGCATCCCACACTTCTGCTGCCTACCTCCAACAAATACAAGATGATCTTTGTTCAGAGGTGGCCTTCAGGGATCTTCAAGTGGTGAGGTGAATCTTTCAGTGCTACAAGTAATTGATGAAACTAATTTTTGTTTTGGCTTTGAAAAATTTGAGCAAAATATACAAGTTCAGGATGAGGTAATTTACAGCATCTTCAAAATATGATTTTGGACCTGTTTGTTATAAATGGATAAAATGTTAACATATTTTAATGCTTTCTGTGCCCAGCAAGATACAAGAATAACTCCATCCCTGCCCAAACTGGATCTTCATGTTATTCCTGTATGGCAAAAAGGGATTACAGGCAAGGGAGTTGTCATCACAGTACTAGATGATGGCTTGGAGTGGAATCACACTGACATCTATGCTAACTATGTAAGTTTGGAGATTAGCAGCCTATGGAATAAATTAACCAGTTATAATTTTGACATATAGACACTCTTCTCCAGCTCACTGTCTTTCTGTAAGTCAGCTCCTACAGTACAGAGACTGAAATATTTGCCCTAGTCATGATTTGGAACCTGGTCTGTGTCACAGGAATCTGAATGTTGCTTAGCAATGGTAGTGGGATGGGTATTTTGTTTTGTTTCCTTCTGTGGATTTAGTTCACACACGTTTGTATCCAGTGGTTTAATGCTGAATTATTGCAGCTCCATGAAAAACTGATGGAATTGTTAATGGACATCAAATTCTACCCACTTGGTTGCTGCCAGTACGAGCCGCACCAAGTAAATAAATACAGATGCTAGGACAAATTTTTTTACATGTTTTAAAAATGTACTTTGTAGTCGTCTGAATTAATTCTGTTTTTCTTTCTTTTAAATGCAGGACCCAAATGCAAGTTATGATTTTAATGACAATGATCATGATCCCTTTCCTAGATATGATCCAACAAATGAAAACAAGTGAGTAGCTTCCCAGTTTACTGAAGAGAAAAATCAGCATACAGGGGAAAAAAAATCAGTCAAAGGATAGATGTCCCATGAATAAGACATTGGAAAAGTAACATTTCTGTTTTGTTACAGCATTATTTAAGAGCAAGAAGCCATTATCCTCTTGTTATGATGACATTATCTCTTAAATCTACCTGTATTGCCTCTAATCTTTATTAATAGGTAAATAGAATTCAGCCCAGAAGCATTCAGGCACATCATTGAATAACAATCTGTAGTATTACATAATACAACACTCTTGCAATTACTATTACATGAAAGTTTTCCTTATTGTGGAATTAGAATCACCTATGGCAAAAAAAAAGAATTGCATAGAAAACAGTTGGTTACAAGAAAAAATTATCAATGGGGATACTTTAAAGGGTACTTTTCTGACATCTTAAATAAATGTAGTAATTAAAAAAAGGACATCTAAATGTGTGATTGAGAAATGTTTGTGTCATATTTCTGGGTGAAGACAGCTTCTTAGCCCCATAATGTTACACTACTTTTACATTCTACTAAAATACTGGTATCTAGTAGGTCTACAGACCTCAAGGCCACTTAGGTCAAGTATTTATCTTCTCATCACAATGTTCCTTTGATCATTATGTAGGTAAAATTATGCTTCTTGAGGCTTAAGAGAAACAGGTGTTTTTTTGTCATGTAGCTACAACTCAAAAGCATTCATTTAAAGGAAGACTCTGAACTAACTGAAGTCATTGATGAGTCTTTCTGTACATTACACCAAAGATGTTATGAGATGTTGTTTGTTCTTGCTATATTTATTCAGGCATGGGACACGGTGTGCAGGAGAAATTGCCATGCAAGCCAACAACAGAAAATGTGGAGTTGGAGTAGCCTACAACTCCAGAGTTGGAGGTAAGAAAATGAAAATAATTAGATGTCTAATATGAATGGAAACAAGATAGATTCTGAGTGTTTTCAGATACCATTAATCTGAATGATGAATGATTGGTCATTCTCGGAAAACACAAATCTTACAATATTAAGGTCTACAAAATCCTGCCTGTCCATGTTGCAGAGTGTTACATCTATATGGCAGAATTTCTTGAATAAACTCTGGAATCTGGTTATAAGTAGAATATAGATAGACTATATAACAACAGCACCATTATATTAACAATAATAATAATAAATTATAACAAAAATAGCAACAAATTGTACCCAGAGTTAAGACTGTTTCTTATCAGGAATGATGGACTAACTTCTTATTATTTGCTATCCTGAAAGTAGGAAACAGGGGAGAAGAGGGATTGAGTAGAGTAAAATTAAGGATATACAAGTTTATACCCATCCTTGCTTGCAGTATATTGTTTCCATTTACACAATTGCATTCGAAAGGTTATGTCAGTCAAGATACTCAAACTTCTGTGCTTTTTGTTTCCTCATCTTACTTCTCTACTGTCACCATACGTTAAGTTTGAAAACAAGTAGATTCTTTGTTGCCTGTCAATCAGTATAGCTTCTTTTTTTAAAGTGGTGACTAAAAGTTTAATCTATTAGAGGTTTATGAAATAATAATGATAAAAATAGCAGTTGAAAATGGTTATTTAGCTCAGAGGAAGATATTTGTATGTTTTTTTCCATTACTCCCTTTTCTTCCTTTTAAATGACGGGATGATAAGTGGCAATTGACACCCATAACTGTTGTTCCCATCATTTCAGACTGATGTTTGTAGGTTCCCATTTACTCTACTGTGCTGTCACAGATGTCAGCTTTGCAGTTTGCCTTTCCCATAATGCATTATGCTGTCATGATCTGTTTAAATAAAATATCTCACTCATAAGATGAAGACATCAAATTTCCAAAGCGAGGCAAAATGGATAAAGCTGCAGAGATGTCTGAACTCCTGCTGTGTCCACATTTTAAGGCTCTTGCATCTACGGAGAAGATTCTTCCACAGCTATCTGCATATGCTCTGTGCTCATTTGCAAATGCAAACTACAGATTTGCGTTGGATGATTTATCTAGAAAAAGAAAATAACAGGAGGAAAAGCAGTCCAGCAATCCACATTACTCAGAAAGCAGCTTATACTTTGTGGGGGAGGAGGAAAAAGGAAGAGTTGAAAGAAATTGTAAGCTGTTAAATGTGACCAGACAGATTAAGATAGGGAGGTAACAAAAATATGTTCAAAGAGCAGTAGAAGGTAAGTCTTCAGAAGCTTCAGATAAATTTGGAGTGGCTAAACATGGCAAGAATTTTTTGATGATGCGAGCGCTACAAAATTAATTTCTTCAGAGGCTGTTTTTTTTTTTTTTTTTCCTTTTTAAATCCATGAAATGACACATTGCACACTTCTATTTGGTGTTAGTTCAGGATGACTTATTTAAGTGGCTGTTTGATTGTAGCAGTTGCCACACTGGGTAAATCCAGTGGTCCACAGCCAGTGCCCTGAACACCTTGTTCTCCAACCTTCAGCATCAGTGATTGGTTTAAGTTTGCCTTGAGGGGTAAAACAAAACATTCAACTCAACATTTTTGGTTTTCAATGAAAGTACTGACTTGAGTAATCCTGAGTGTTCTCAGTAGTCACATCAAGGCCTGGCCCTATTCTGAAATCTTGATTAGTCCCTTCAGTACTTTGTGGCCATGAGTCCCATAGGCTTGTCTTGCACTGAGCCAAATAAAAAATACCTCTTAATGCCAGTTTTCAAAGTGACACCTTTCAGTGTCCTTTAACATTCACCTCTTGTTCTGTGTAGAGCTAAGAAATGTGTATGTATCAATCACTTTTGGAGTAAAGCATGGTGTATGTATTTTCATGCATACCTAACCATAGCACTGTGCTGTGATATTTCCATGGTGCTGCCATGGAAATTAAATGATTAAGTAGCTCCATTTTACAAAGAACTGGGCTGAGAGTTCCTGCACAGTGACATGTTGCTAAAAATAGCCTTCTGCCAGGCACTTACATGTATGTGTCTGGAATTACCCTGGACTTTACCTGCTTTTGATTTTGTGAGAGCAAGAATAGAAAAGAGTTTATGAAAGAGGACATAATTGGAATCTGCTTAAGGGAATATCACTATAGTCATCAAATCCCTGAGATGACTTGAACAATCACCATAAGACAAGGCAGCAATCTTTTCCTTGAAATGTTTTTGTCAGTATGTGGTCAGTGTTCTTTTTTTGTTGCGATCCTTCCTGCTTTCCTGCTTTCCTGCCTTCTTGCCTTCTTGCCTTCCTTCCTGCCTTCCTGCCCTCCTGCCTGCCTGCCTTCCTGCCTGCCTGCCTTCCTCCCTGCCTGCCTGCCTGCCTGCCTGCCTGCCTGCCTTCCTCCCTCCCTATCCTTCCCAAACCTCTGCCTTGCCTTGCCTTGCCTTGCCTTGCCTGCCTTCTTTCCTTTTTTTGTCTTCTTTTTTATATTATTTATCTGCAGAGTTGGCTTTGTCTTTTCCTGTGGGAAGTATCTGTACACCTCATATTCCGAGTGTCTCACTATGTGTTCCCTCATACCCAGAGCTTTGCAGTTGCTTTCACTCAGGCAGATCTTTGCTCACAATGTGCTGGTATAAGAGAATCTCACAACTCTGAGCCAAATAAAAAAAATGAATAATCAAAATGTTATGACTTTAAGCCTGTCCTGGGTAAGTGGTGTTTTTAGTACCTGAGGCACAGGGTATACCTTGATGGTTTTCCGAGATTTGTGAGTGATAGTAGAGCAGCTGTTGTTGAGCAGATTAACTCCTTTGTCTGATTTTGCCTCTAATGAGTATGAAATAGTAAAGCTCCAAGGTATTATGAGTATCAAGAGGCCAGCCATTTGAGAAAAGAATTATCCTTGCAATCTTTTTTCCCCTGCTTGATAGTGTAAAAAAAAGAACAAGACACCGAGCTCGAAGGGTGAGGTTACAGTTTTTTGTTGTGTTTTTTTTTTCCTTCTGTTTATTTGCTTGGGCTTTTTAATGGAATGACCACATTTTGCCTGCTGTGCTTTGGCAAAATCCCCATTTTTTGAAAAATGCTAGAAAATGAGTACTCATAATTCACCAACTGCCAGTGATGGTGCAGCTGCTGTAGTACTAAATGCCAGGTTCAAGAGAACCCAGACATTTTTATTGCCTGTAAACACAGGCTGAATCCGGACTGCTGTTGCTCTTATATTGCCATTGCTGTGAGAGCCACACCACAGTGGGAATTTTGCTTAATTTCTGCTTTTTCTGCCTTCCTCCAGCAACTCCACTGGGTAGTGTTTGCAGTCCTGCTGCAGAGCTGAGGTTTTGCAGAGTGATGGATCCAGTGCAGATGAACCGCTGTCTGCAACTGAATTTTAAGTACCACTGAGATCAAGCTTGCTCTGAAAGAGATTAGATCATGCAGTTCCTAATAAATTGTTAATGGCTAGATGTCTCTGGATTGCTCACAGTAGGAAAAAACGTGGCAGTAAAACAACAGTGAGGTTTTTTTTCTGTGTTGGAGATTGAAGAGCTACTGAAATATCATCACAAAGACAGCAAAGCCATAGCAGCTTTGATGACAAAATGTTTTAGTCAGAGCATTCAGAACTTGAACTGAAACTCTTAGGACTTTTAAAGATGAAACTAATGTTCAGTGGCATTCTAACAGTTTGAGAAGTCTTTGTTATAGAAGTAACAGTGAGAAAGAAGGAAGAAAGAGAATGCAATAAGAAAAAGGAACAGTAAGCAAGACATCTTTTTGGGTCTCTATAGAAGGAGAGACAGAAATAAATGGAAGGCAAACAAGGTTCTAAGATTTTTTTTTAATGTTTGTAGAGAACACTGAGCTCTGCAAATAAAGGTTAAATAAACTGCTTAACATTGATAGGGATTCTTCTCAATATTACTTACATGAACAGCAGTAGGCTGTGGTTGTAATTGTTATGGATTATTTTTACTGGAAACTTTAAAAACAGTTAAAAAAAAAACAAGGAGGAGGGAACAGAAAGTAAATCCAGTCTGCTGCTTTTTTTCTGTTAAGGTATACGAATGCTGGATGGAATAGTCACCGATGCTATTGAAGCCAGTTCAATTGGTTTCAATCCAGAACATGTGGATATTTACAGTGCAAGCTGGGGCCCTAATGATGATGGCAAAACTGTGGAGGGTCCTGGGAGACTGGCACAGAAGGCTTTTGAGTATGGGATAAACCAGGTATGATACTTAAGGAAGAGGTAAAGTAAAATGTGGCAGAGAACAGAATTTTAAAATGGTGGATAATAGGGAAGAAATGAATTATGCTCTCTTTGCTCAAACATATTTGAAATGGACAAGATACATTTTAATAGTACAGGTCAGAGAGATTTCCAGCCAGAACAGGACTTTTAGGGCTTTCTAAAATGGTTTTAAGCTGCAAATCTCCACAGATAACTTTCTTTTTTCATCCTTACTTTTGCTGCCTTTGTCTCACCTTATGCCCACCCTTCTCTGCTGCTTGTTTTGCACTGAACAATAATTGGATTTCTGCACTGAAAGCCTATAAAATTTAATACAAAATTACTTCTTCATTAATATTTTGCTGTGTGAAATAGTGATGCATTTTAGTATCCTATGTACAAGCTTATATTGCATTAATTTATAAATTGGTGCATGTCATGATCTCATCAAAAGGAATATAGCAAAAATGCATGATGAAGAGTTCTGGAAGCAATGTTTTTACAGGGTTTTTTTTATGTTACATTCTTTAGATCTGGTTGGATGTTAAGTAGGGTACAAACTGAGAGCTGCCAGGTATTTATTAATAAACTACTGTTGCTCTTGCCAGTGAGGTGAAAAGACATCTAAAGTTGGACAGATACTAATACAGAGAGGAAGAGTGAATCAGAGGTCAGGCTTCCTTTTGCAAGGCTCTTTTTATCTCCATTCTGCTTAAAGTCAGCCAGAGTTGGGATTGACAAGAGTTTTAATACATGGATCCTCCATTGCTGCTCTGGTAAAGCACCTGAGCGCAGGCTTAGCCTTAAGCACCTAACAGGTATTAGTATAACTCTAAGTGAAATCAGAGCAGGTGTTTAGGTACACCAATGCTTTTCCAGACTGCAACCTTTATTTTCAAAGGTACTATATAATTTTCTGTAGTTGGCATGGCTTGTGCTTCCCAATTTAACAGTTATATCACAGTATCTTAAGAAGTCTCTTTACTTTTAATGTTTTAAGTGCTGTGAATATCTTAGTCACATAAATTACTTCAAATCTCACCTGAGTGGATGATAAAAATCTGTACTTCAACTGCTGTTTCCATTGAATGTATATATATTAATAATGAACAACATATGAACTTTTGCTTGTCACACGAAACAGATTTTTTTTCCCCGAAGAACTAGCACAGCTCCAGACTGGATAGGGTGATATGTTTCCTCTGTGACAGCCATGATGCCAGAATCAGTTGTTGGCTGCTGCTCCCTCATTCCACACTGGATCCCAGAGCAGAGAATGAATGTGCTTATATCTGGAGACTGGTCTTGCTGACCCATAGAACTGAGAGAGAAGGCAGGGGTTTCAGTATGTACATCATTCATACTGCTAACCCATACCTCTGTGATTACAGGGAAGGCAAATGAAATAACTGCTGATAAACTTGCCATTTCTTAAAAATAAATGGGCATTTTTCCTAGAAATGATCAGGATCAAAATGTCGGCATGTGCCGCGGTGCCCCCTCAGATGGCTGTACCCCGACAAGCCCAGGCTAGCTCGCAGCCACCCAAAGGGGCTTTGGGCAGATTTGGGCACCAGGCGGCCAATCGGCCCTTCACGGAAGGGCTCGGGTTACCCGGCGACTCAGGGGCTGCCAACCAGGCGGTACGCCCTGCCTCACGCCCTGCAAGGAGCTTCTTCAGTGAGGGCAGTTCACCAGACCCTGGCTGGTGTCCCTGGAGGAGGACCGGCAGACCAGCTGCCTGACGAAGAGGACAAAAGACGACCCTCGTGGGTGGTGTAACAAGGAACCTTTATTAGAGGTCTGTGCCTCTAGAAGAACTGACCCACAAGAGCCAAGATGGTTCTCAAACATGGGTTTAAGTAGGGGGCATAAACAGGGGGTGGAAATGGGGAAAGGACCAACCAGGGGAGGGAAGGAGTGGGGTTTAGGGATGATTGGCATGAGAGGAAGCCTAAGGCCTTGTACTCAAACCAACCAGGGACCGAGTAACTTGGAGAGACAGGGAAGGTTCTGGAAGAAGGGGAGGGGTCAGGGTCCATATTTGGGATGGGGGCAGAGGGACCTGAAGGCAGGGAGATTGTGGGGGAGGAAGACACTGGTGGAGGGAACTAAGTGGGATCAAGGGAAGGGGGAGACTGGGGCAGTCCATTTACAAGCAAGGCTAATAGGGGATAACTGGGGATAATAGAACTGTACATAAAATGAAATGCAAATGGATATATAAACTTATAATGTACACCGCCACGGCAAGCAGGAAAATTTACCTGTTGAACACAGATTCTTTTTAACCTAAAAATCTATTCTGAGGGAAGTTGCTGTACCTGGAACACTAAATCTAGGCCAGTCAAAGTAAGAGCTGTGCTGCAAGGTGAGAAGTAGGATGTCTCAAACATGGCTTGTTCTGTCTCTGTCATCTGCAGTGCTTATGGAAATTTGTCCTTTTCTACCTGAAAATTAGTTTCTTTTGGGGGGAAGACGTTTTTAAAGATACCTTATGGTGGTCTGAAATCCCTTTGATAACCACTAATTTCCGTTTTCCCTAGGGCCGAAATGGGAAGGGCTCCATTTTCGTGTGGGCTTCAGGCAATGGAGGTCGTCAGGGTGACAACTGTGACTGTGATGGTTACACTGATAGTATCTACACTATCTCCATTAGCAGTGCTTCTCAGCAAGGGCTTTCTCCCTGGTACGCAGAGAAGTGCTCTTCAACTCTGGCCACAGCATACAGCAGTGGGGATTATACTGACCAAAGAATTGTAGGTTGTTTTTACCAGTTTCAGAACAAATAGAAATGTATTATCTATGCAAATAACAAATGAAACCTCTTAAACAGTTGGTTTCAAGTGCCTCCTTTGTGTTTTGTGTTCTGTGCTTAGTGCTTTTGCCTTGAAACTTTAAGGGATTTGTAATCCAAAAAGCGATTGCATTCCTGGAACATCTACTGTAAAGCAATGGTTAGAGAAAATTGTTGTGTCAGTGCAGTCTAACCAACATGCTGAATTTATCTGCTGTTTGTGAATGCTGTTTGAGTAAGAAAGAGGTCTCTGCGTAATGTTTGATATGCCCATTCTTCAGAAAGGGCAAATGAAGAGAGATTTAGAGTAAAAGGAAAAAAGAACTTGTGAAGTCAAGGCTTCTGACACACCTTTTGTTAGACAGCAGCAGCAGCAATTGGTGCTTCCAAACCTATAAAAGGTACTCAGCAAGCAGACATATCAGTCTGTGTGCCTTCCTTGTGCTGAGAAAAATTGCTGTGACAAAATAATGTTGAAATACCTGTAATTTCTGTTCAACCCTGGTGGATGCTAATTTTACTATACACTGCATTGATGAAGATTAAGCCCATGCCATTCTAAGTTAGCCAGGGGATCAGTCTTTCCTAAGCAGCTCCTCTTTACAGTTGAGATGTAGATACACAGGATGATGAGTTTGGTATTTAATTTCCAAATAAAGCACATATTTCTTTGCAAATTATAGTTCCTCTCCTTAAGAGGAAGCAGAACACCAATACTAATCCTATGAGTAATTTTCTAGCAAGCAGTAATTTCAAATGTTCTAGGCCCAACACAATGATCTGTTTTTATGATTCACCAGAAAGGCTGAAACACTTATTGTGAAACCTTAGAATAAAGTAAGATATTCAGTATGGGAGTATTTTGTTCCAACCTAAAGTGTTTTGATACAAAAATTATAGTTGAAATAAAAAGAGTGGATTGAAATATGAACAGATTTAAACATCCATCACTTTTTGTGCTGGTGAGGAATGTATTAATATGCAGCAAGTAAAGGATACATGGTTATGTTTATGAGTATGGATATGACTGTTTACAACTGTTTATTGATGCTATCTGGGTATTTTTTTGTTTTGTTTCTCTGTTAGACAAGTGTTGATCTTCACAATGAATGTACAGAAACTCACACTGGGACCTCTGCATCTGCCCCTCTGGCCGCAGGAATTTTCGCTCTAGCACTGGAAGCAAAGTAAGATGTCACACAATTACCTTTTGAACTCCTTTCTCCCAGGCATTCCACCATCTTCCCCTTGTTTGTTTGAAGTGGCACCACCTCATGCTGCGGCTCCACTTTTTGTCAGTCAAACTCGCTCAGGCTGATGGCAAAAATAAGCAGCTTTTTGCCTTCCTAGAGAAGCAGAACCAATATAAGCAGAGCCTAACGACTGAGCAATATTAGTCCATTTTGTGTATTGGCAACAATATTTACTGATTTCTGGTCAAATGCACTTAAAAGTGAGGCTGCACATAGATCAGGAGAACATAATTTGAAGACAGTAGGTTTCAGGAGTTTAAATTCAGTCAATTGACAGCAGATTTTGTGCCAGTAATGAGGCATAAAATGGAAGGTGCCCAAGCTTGTCTAACAGAGCAGGCAGGGAGCAGCCAGGTTCAGATCCTCCAGGGCAGGTAGTTAGGATGTAGGATGTGGGGAAGGTAAGAAAGGACAGGACAATGGCTTTTTCACAGAAAACACTTTAGGCAGGGAGACATAGTATTTGGTGCAGATTCAACTCCGTTTTCTGTTGACATAAGCCTCAAGTGACATAAGCCAACATACTTAGATATTTTAAAGAGTAGAGTTAATCACACATAGAATCAAGCACCTAGTGAAATTTCAAAGTCCAGTTTCTTTAAAGACTGGTGAGAAATACTAGTATTGCTAGTTAATTTTAAATACCAGAATAGTTTTGAAGAATTGAACTCTAATCTTGCAAAGAAATCTTCTCTACTTGGAAAAGGATTGTGAAGGTAAGCATGTGACATGGTGTGTATTTTAAAACAATGGGATGCCATATACTTTCAAAGCATTTTCTTTTGCAGAAATAATTGAGAGAAAAATGATAGCCCTAAAACAACTAAACAGGAACATTTTCTCAACAGCCCAGACCTAACATGGAGAGATATGCAGCACTTGGTAGTGTGGACCTCAGAATATGATCCACTGGCTGGGAATCCAGGATGGAAAAAGAATGGAGCGGGACTGATGGTCAACAGTCGATTTGGGTTTGGACTACTCAATGCCAATGCATTGGTGGATTTAGCTAATCCCAAAAGATGGAAAGGTGTGCCAGAAAAGAGAGAATGCATTGTTAAAGACCAAAGCTTTGAACCGAGGTAAGAATTTGCATTACCAAGCAGTTACCAAGCTTATGTTTATCCTAGTAAAGCCTAAAGGGTCATATTCTTCACAAATCACTCTGAACCAGACTAAGGGATTTTTTCTGATTCGTTTAGTTTTGCCTTGCTGTATTCCTCAGGGGCAGACAAGGAGCGTTTGCTTCTTGTTTTTTTTTTTTAGTGTAAGACTGATGGAAATTACTAGAATGAAGCCTTAGCAAAGACTAAGATTGCTATGTCTGCTTGTGCAGACAAAATACGGATGGAGGATTCTGTGAGACTGAACCCAATCAGCTGAGGTGTGAATGTTTAAGTCTCTCAGGGATTTAAAAAAAAAAATCTATAATGGTCTTAGCAATTCTTCTCCTATGACAGGCATGGTATATGTTGAAAGCAAGGTGATACATTGCGCTTTAGTCACATCTGTAGCATTTCTTCTGTGAAAACAAGTGTCTCAGGGGCTTGGTAAAAAGCCTTACCAGACAAATTCACATGTGATCACAGTGTAGTGAGCCTAAACTGACCTGAACATAAAGACAATTGTGTTTAGTCACTGAGCTGGTTAATCAATAATGATATCTAGACTGGTTTTGTCTTTACTTGTTCACTTATGTGTTTGTTGTCTAGAAAAATTATCTGTTTCATAGGCTGAAATTATATCATGTGAATGCACCAAAATTCTGTCTGCAGAAGTGTATAACAATGTTTTGGAGAGTCACTGCTTGGTAACCTTACTATTTATGCTATTTTATTATCAGTTTGCTTTTATGAGCTATCTCTTTTCCACAGGATGCTGACCCATTACTGATGTATGTAATACTTGCTGCTGATGTATTTTTACTGCAGTCCTGTATGTTGCATTACAATGACAAAGGTGCCATGATTCTGAGTTTAAAATTATTTATGTGGAGATTTAGATACCCATTGTAATTGGAAGTAATGGGAATTGTGCAGACAAAGCTATGCACAGTAGCCCTCTGTGCAGAGTATGAACACAGTTCTTTTGGATATTTAATTAAGGCAGTAAGAATAAGTCTGATACAGTTGGCGTGATGTAGCTGCCTGCGAAAACTGTTTTTTTGTAGTCACTCGGTCCACTTCAGTATTACCTGTGCTTCCAGAACTTCCTGTGGTTTTCACTGAATCATTCAAAGGAATCCCCAATGTAGAATTCATCTTTACTTCTTCCTTTCTCATCAACCTGAAATGGGTGTCAAATGTGTCATTTACACTTCACATCACCATCTAGAATCAAAAGCTCCTGTGAGTAACCAAAGAACT
>WEIV01011918.1:48332-71547 GCA_013390005.1 Calyptomena viridis
GTGAGTAACCAAAGAACTGCTGTAATTTTGCCAGATTATTAAGAGCAAATGAAGAAGTCATCATCGAAATTCCCACAAAAGCCTGCGAGGGTCAAGAAAACTCCATTGTATCTCTGGAGCATGTGCAGCTTGAGGCAACGATTGAGTATTCCCGTAGAGGTGATCTTCATGTCACTCTGGTGTCTCCATCAGGTATAGGAGGCAAAGACACACCTTCTTGGTGTTGCTTTAGTGTGTAACATTTATTTCATTAAAAATACCACCTCTGTGTTCTTCAGCGGTTTAAAAAGTGCTAAGATCGTTGGACAAATCCAGTGGGGATAGTATGAGGATAAAGTATCCTGGGAACTACAGAAACTCCTCTTCAGGCTCCACCTATTCTGGGTTGTATTTGTAAGAAGAAGTTTGAAAGATATACTTCAGAACATGAAGGCACAGTACGTTTTCATTCTGGCAACAGGACCTGTGAAAACTGAGGGTTCCTGGCAGACAACAAATTATAGTTCAATAATGCTTATCAGACTTCCTATGACTCATGGAAAACTGAGGAAATCTGATTCCTTAGATTTCATGTAACTTGCATCTCACCATTCATGTATTTAAAAGCACAGTGTCTCTCTTAGGGACCTTAGTACAAATATACTAAATGAGCTAGAATGTGGCAAGCTGTTTTGAAAATGCCCTGAAGTAACACCATAAAGAGGCAGAAAAAAAATATTAGTATAAACAACTCTGTAGACAGTCAGGTCTGTTAGATCAACTGATACTAGGGAAAAAAAGAAGTTTTCAGATACGAATTGAAACATCAGTCTGATCTAATTTTGCTATTCCTAGGCAGCAATAATCAAGTACTGATGCTTCCACTTTAGCATCATTTTGCTTTCGTGGTTAAACTGTTTTTCCCTTATTACTTGCTGTTTTTCCACTTTCCTGCAAAACACTACGAGCAAATGTATATCATTCTTTTTCTATATTTATGGTGCTATGTTTAAATATATTTATAAATTGTGACAAGGCTCCTTGGAGCTTCTCTGCTCCTTATTATGTAAATAGAAATCACTTGCTTTCTCCTTAGATGCAAAGAAGCCCAACAAATTTCCTACCATGCAGTAGAATCTCTTTTGCTGCAGAAATACTTTGTGAACTGCAGCTTTTCTGTAATAATAATAATGCAAATACTTTCCACCCTGTTGGGGGACAAGGCTGTAAAAATTTACATCAACTCACCAAAAAAACCCCACAAGGATGCATTCAGGACAAGACTGTGGTTTCACAATACTGCATGGGCTGATTTGCCTTCATAACTTCCATTTCAGGAGCTTCTTGAACTGGTTATGTCTGACCTCTACTTCTTATGCTTCTTTATGTGCATTCACTACCTTTCTGTGTTAGAGATAGAACACTGATCAAAATATACCTTTTTAGTCTGACCTAGTGGTTTGTGTGCTTTTAAATACTGCTGTAAAAATAATTAAAGGAACCACTGTTAGAGGAACCAGTGTATTTTCCAGGTTACCTCTGCATTAGGTAGAGTGCAAGCTGAGCAATGTGAAAAGTAAAAGCAGGCATATATGAACAATGAAACCGTTGATCTTGCACTAACACAGGGACCAGCACTGTCTTACTGGCTGAGAGAGAGAGAGATAAATCTCCCAACGGCTTTAAGAACTGGGACTTCATGTCTGTTCACACATGGGGAGAAAATCCAACAGGCACCTGGATTTTAAGAATTACCGACATGGTAAGTATGGCTGTATGTTAACTAGCTATGTTTGGAAGCTAACACAGATAAAATCACCACCACCATATAAAGCATGCTGAATAGTGAGCCTTCTCATTAAGATTGATTAGAGTTTGTTTAAAATATCCATCTGGATTAGAGATTAAAATACAAACTTACAGTCATATTTCTTGAAATGCAAAGCACCATTCTCATTTCATTGATATGTACCTGTCAAAAAAACCCCCGCGTCATGCCTGTGTTTTTTAGACATACGTCGCTGAAAAAAATCAGTTCATACTGTTCTCTGTGATTCATGGAGTGAAATATGCAATCGAATTAACATATAGCTAACTGCAAATTTTTTTTTCTGCAGAAAAGAACACGACATGGACCTAGTTTTTCCTTGGTCCATGTGCATTAAGTGTTTCATTAACTGAAAACCTTTTGAATTAATTGATTTCTGATGATCTCTGGGCTATTCTGATGTATACCTCTCCATAATTTCTTTCTGAGAGGAACTACTGCTGAACAACATTTAAGGATTAAAGGCAAGAAATCTACAGATATGAAATAAATCAGTTCAATACAGCCACCTGGGGATATGGATTACAGCAGTGAGACACCAGAATAAAGCTGCTTGATAGGCAACTGCAAAATCATTCTGTTCAAAGAGAGAGTGATCAAGCACACTCATCTCATTGAAGTTGTCTGTTAATGAACTTGTCATTAGGGGTTGTATTTTGCCAGAAACCAAATAATTCTTGTTAGACACTGAGCCTGCAGACCCTATTGGCCCCAAATTATAAATAGGAGGATATTGCCAAGTGCTGAGCAGATGGACAAGGCAGTAGAAGTAAATATTATTATCAACAGTGTAGTGTTAATGCTGCAGAGTTATAGAGAACCCCATGGTTACAGATATCCTGCTCTTTGAATGCATTTTATGGAAAATGTTAAGAACAGTGTTTTGTTTGTAATTATTTCTCATTTTTCATTTTCAAGTGAGAGCTTTCTGAAGCTTATAATAAACCAAGATTTTTCTCCTCAAGGCTTAATACACTCTCTCCTCAGCTTGTAGTTTTCTGTGGTTCTTGATATAATCTTTCATGTAAATGACCCTAACTGACATTACAGATTCCCAAGCAGAGTTATTCATAAGTTGTAGTTATGAGTAACTTTAGCTGTCATGCAAGTTATGTATGTAAATTTTGGTCTATATACCTATTAGAAGAGCTTCAGCAGCCATCTTCAGTCACTAAATGAATGAGCAAAAGTTCTGAAAGAAGCTTTGGTCAAATAAGTTTCAGTGTTCTCTGTACTTATCCCTTCCACTTTCTACTATAGAACTACTGCCCTAAAAGTTTAGGACTAAGCGTTTGTTGTTCACTTTCATACCCTATGTTTCACTTTGCTGTAGTACAGCACTACAGAATGTTATTTCACATTAGCATTTCTAATGGTAACTCTAGTAAGGAAATTGCCAAGGAATCACTTAGTGAGCAAATTCTAATAATGCAAAATACTACTTCAGTAATTTTTAGCATTTTGTGATATGTCAAAATTTCATTGATGCTTACATGATTAGTTAATAATTATGTTACATCAATATGTAAATATTTGCAGTGGTTAAGCTGTTGTATTAAATCCCACTTTCTCATATATCCTGTCTCTAATATATCCATTTTTTTGTGCTTATGAAACATTGTCTAAATTTAGATATTGAAAGCCTTAATCATTTCTGTCTACTCTACAATCAAGTGTCTTGTTTCATCTTCTTATGTCCTGAGAGCCTATTCTGATGTCATGCTTGTTTTTCAGTCCAGACGAATACAAAATGAAGGAAGGATGGTAAACTGGAAATTGATTTTGCATGGCACTGCTACCCAGCCTGAGCACATGAAGCAGCCGCGTGTATATACATCCTACAATGCTGTGCAAAATGACAGAAGAGGAGTGGAGAAGATGACAGACTTTGCAGAGGTAACATTAATTTATTTTCAGTGCATGTTTTTCAGGTTACAAGAAAATGGTATTTTTTTTCCTACTAAGAAGACACATATTTATTCTGTATTCATTTCATCTAACCCCTGACCACTTTCGAGCTGTGTATTTCAATTTTGTCCATGTCAACAAGTGATAATTTTAATTGGCCTCTGCCAAAATCTAGGGGGCTTAGAAAGGCACCAGAATATTGCTACTAAAGCAAGAAACTGCAAATGCAGTTGGGTGGTACAAGGAGGGAGGAAGACACACCTCTGACAGGAATACTAAATTTATGTAATTCTACTGAGAACACGTGTTGCATCCAAAAGGCGCTGTGCCTGTTTCCAGGGAGTTTGGAAGGAAGTTAGCAGCAAAAGGCTGTCAAAAGTCAGGGACTCACTGATTCAGAAGGTTTGTTTTGGTGGATCTGTTGCTGCCAGGCTCTTTACCCTGATAGACTCCTCTAAACATACTACTGTCAGAGTGAGAGTGGGTTTCAGGATGCAAAGAAGGTCAGTATTGTACATTTTCACAGTGCTTGATTATGTCAACAGCTTCAGAATACTTCATTAATCACCTCACGTCAAATTGTCTCCCCATTAAGTAATTAGAACATCCATAATATAGAGAGTTTAACCTTCCCCAGACAGGTTATGGAAGAGAAGATTGAGGAAGACATGATTATGATCTTTACATAGCTTACATAAGGTCTGTCAGCCATGGGCAGGAAAATAAATTGGAAGAAAGTAAAAGTGGATTCAGAAGGTACTGTAAGAGCAGATGGGTGGACATGGTAAAAAACAGATGAAGGTAAAATGAGTGTTCAGTTGGAAAGACAATTTTAGGGTCAGTGAAGAAGCTATGCAGCCACATACTCCTGTGGAGTCAAGACCATGCCTCTCACCAACTGGGCTGTGCATTTGTGTTTGTGATTGGTCTTCCAAGGTATGTGTCATGGCCATGTGTTAGCCAAACTTCACTGTCTTTTTCTCAGGTGAGATCATCTACAGAGAAGGTTGCATGGAAGCAGTATTTCAGTCCATTTCATAAGCTCCATCAGAGCTGCTAATACCACTGCATGTATATTTCATTCATTTAGACTGGTGAGGAGCTGTGTCCCATAGTACAGCCAGAAATATCTTGTAAGACTGGGACAGATCTTGATATAAAATTACATGTTTTATCCTGCCAATATGGAATCTGAATTTATAACTACCTATTTTGTGGGGGGAATTGATATTTTATACAATAGAGCCCTTTTGATACTCTGTTTTGGTTGATAATGATCTAGTTGTTTTCTATACGCCAAGTAGCTCCTGAATGAAAAACTAACATGTACCAACACATAGATGGATATAACTAACCAGAGCAAACCTTAATCTGGTTAGTTTTTAATTTCTTTTTTTTTATGCTAATCTGTGTTCTAGGACCATACCACCCTGGAGAACCTGAGTGAAAAACCCAAAGTCACAGAAGATACTAGTAGTAGCAGTCACAAAGCAGAAGACAAAATCCCATCAAAGGCTATGCTACATTTACTGCAAAGTGCTTTTAGCAGACAGATGGATCAGAAGCAACTGCCAAAGAAGACTACAAGTGAGAAGTTAAATATTCCATATGAACACTTCTATCAAGCTCTCAAGAAATTGAACAAGCCCTTGCAGTTGAGAGGCTCAGAGGAAAATCTATACAGTGACTATGTTGATCTTTTTTACAATGCCAAACCTTACAAGCATAGAGATGATAGACTGCTGCAAGCATTGGTTGATATTATAAATGAAGGAAACTAAACTGTAGGGTATGGCACTGAGTTGGAAATATTCATTCTCCCCACCTGTAGTTTTTTTTCCAATATCTGTGTATGCTCTAGTTGTGTGATTGCTGCTTTTATTGCTTAATATTTAATACAAATATCAAGGAAAGGAAAAAACGGGTGTGAGGGGATAAGGCAGGAAACTGACACTTTTTAGTAATCTCTTTTTTCAAAGCCTTTCTTCATTACCATCAGAGTAGAATTGCCCCCTCAGGCATGAAATGCAATAGTATTCCCCTGAAAATCCTAATGCTCTATTTTAAACAATTTTCACATTACTTATTCTTCCACCCTCTTCACTTAAGCTTGCAGTAGGATTCAAAACCTGAATTACCAAGCAATTTTGAACCAAACTGCCAAAGCTATGGGGATATAGTCTCATCCATGGATCTGTTGAATATTGCAGTCTTTGTTATATTTGTCATTTATTCAGATTTAATACTTGTAGCCAGTACTTTTTCCGTCATAGGTGTTTCATTCCTTCTCCAAACAACAATGTTCCCTTCCTCTTCTGTTCTCCTGTAAAGAAACATCTTGGAGCTAGAGTTGGACTGGGGCATCAGTGAACACTGATGAAGTTATTCACAATTTAGACTACAGACAGACATAAATATAAAAGAGCCCCAAATGAGGCATCCCAGACCATGGGATGGCATTTTCTCCACCTAACTCTTAACTACCTAAGTGAAGCGCCTGAATTATGAGCCTGGAATTTCTAGGCTGTGTGTAGTTAATGAGGACAGGCTCTCCTAGATACCATTTCAGAGCACTTGGCTTTCTTCACACCTGTTAATAATTAACTGATGGAGTATTGGTATATTTGTGTCAATTATATGAGCTTTGGGGACCAACCTCCTACCTGTGGATCCTCATGTAGATCTCTAAAGTAATACAGCTGCCTTCTGAGATGCCTACATCTGCAGTAGTCAGGACAACAAAGCTGGGATAAGTTTGTCCTTTCCTTGAGCTGTGACCGAAGTAGAAATGAAAGGCTACCTGTTCCAGAAAAGTCTGCCTTTTCTGGCAGACTCCAAGACTGGAGCTTGGAGTGTCTGTCACAGATTGCAACATTCCCAAATATCTAGAAGTACAAGGCAAAATGCAGGGGGAGAGGTGTGAGATTAAAAAAAAATACACTGAGAAGGTTATGCATGGCATGTGGAGTGGGACGGAGAGTGGAAGAGGATGAGACAGAGGTGGCTGTCAGAAAGCAGTTCCCAACATTAGCAGTATACTAGATGAACAGTTTTCCACACATAGCTCTTTAAAGACAGAGTCAAAATTAACATATTATTTTGCTTTTCATTAAAAAAAGCGCTATGTTGGATGCTCAGAAATTTGCAGGGGATCTGGAACAGGGAATGAAGATTCCCAGGGGATAGCACTGCAATGAGAAAACTAAAGAAAATCAAAAAAAGTGCTGACTGCTTTTAACTTTTCTTCCTCTCTCATCTATTGTTGAAATGTGTTTTACAAACTCTCTAGAATTATTTGATTCTCCTTACCTGCCTATTCCTTAAGATGATGCACCTCCGAGACAAGAATTTAACATTTTGCTCATAATTCTCATTTTGCTCATAGATCAGATAGAGATTTTTCAAACTTCACAATAAGTTCTCTAATTTAAAGGTAAATCCCTGCAAGTGGTCCAGATCAGAAAGTTTTCTTTTGCTGACCTTTCCATGCAAAAGCTTTCTGCCAATGCATAACTAATGAACAAGCAAAACATGAAAATTTCTAATTGCTGCTATTACAGAGTGAAAGCACTTACATTCATTAATGTTTCATTTTCAGAATATACCCATCTGGTGAGGTAAGGACAACTTTTAGTCTTGTGCAGTGGAGCTCAGAGGCTGGTTCCCTCAAATAAGAACTAATTTAGCCAGTTCTCATTCAGGTATGTTACAGTGAGGAAAGTACTAGCAACACTCCATCAGGCCTTGAAAGAAATTTTCAGGTTAAAAGGGTGGGAAACAAAAGACATTCCTTTGGTTTAAGATCAGTTCCTATGCTGTAGCCAAAGTTTCACCAGAGGACAAGTTTAAAATTCGTCTTGAATGTTTCCAACCCAGATTAGTTTGTACGGGAGAAAATTATTTTTATTGTTAGTCTTTCTTTGGTGCCTATGTGGGTTTTGTGAAAAATGTAAAAGTTTAAAAAAAAGTTTTCTCTCAGAATTTTAAATTATATTTTCGTTACAGGTATTTATAATATAGCAAAGATTTTATTGAACAGACAGAATTTTAAAAGGCATAATAAATTATATTGAAGAACTAGATTTTTTTTCTTGGGAAAGAGACAATTTCATCCAATAAAGGTATTTTTTAAAAGGCATGTTATGACAGCAGCTGCAACATGTATGTGATGTGATGTTAAAATTTGTCTACTAGTAGCATAATACAGTGTGTTAGCAGAGCTCAGTGTGTGGTCTTAACATTTGTAAAGAAAACAGTAAGATAAAGTCAAGCTATTGACTTAAAAGGACCGGGAAGCAGAGTTTAGAATGAAAGATAATGGCTTGAGGAAATAACCAGATGCTGGGTGGAAAAAATGTGTAATGTATTGAAAATGAAAACTTACAGGGGATTTCTTCACCAGGAACATTCCCAGGCTTACTTTTAAGAACTGCAGCCAAGTCAGATTTGCTGTGAACATCAGTGACTGCAGTAATTCAGATTCAGAGGCTCTAAATAACAAAATTCTGCTATGTCACATACAGACGTGTGTCAGAAGCACTGTAATGAAATAATACAGCAGAATGAGTCAGGTGTTCCAATTAAATACACAGGTCTTCACTTCCTTGCATGAAAGCAGCAGCAGTTGGAATAAGTGTTGTTCCCTTCACCACTACTCACATTTCATGCCAGTAGACAAACAAGCCCTTACGCACCCTTATATACTGGAAATAGTTGTGGAGAACTGGTATTTTGGGGTGGCTGTTTGCTGGTTGGTCCTGAGGAGTGGGCTCTGCAGGAGCCATGTAGCCATGCACAACATTTGAGGAGTTCTCTGGGCTGCTCCAACATACACTGATGCCCAGGTGTGACCAGGAAGATGCAGCCACCTCCATGGAACCCCCTTCTCCCTGAGAACCTCCTGTTACCCTGAGAGGACATAGTGTTTGAGCAATCACTGTGCAAAAATGAATGATCCTTCTTTCCAAAGCTTTAACTTCTTCAGTACTTACGGATTATACTCAGATTTAATTTGCCTCTCAAGTCTCAACTATCTACTGCTCAATTAAAAAAATCTGCTTTGCCAAATACTCTAAGGATAATTAAAACACTTACTGTGCTTTCAATAAGATACATTTCCATAGCAGAAATACTTTTAGTAATCATATATACAAAATGGATTTCTGAAGTAGCATTACTAAAAGAAATCTAAGTCTACATTAGAGCAAATTACCTAGCTTCCACACTAAACAATGTTTTTTCTCTCAATTTGGCTGTGTTTTGAAGTGTCATGATGCATTTGAACTTTCTAGCTTTACGTGTTTGAGTTACCCAAGCAGTGTTTCTGGTCAGTCATGTCCTCTAGCTCCAAATTTGTAAATTTAGCGTTCAAATGATGTGTTGTCTTTCTCAGTTCTCCCAGAGTCACTTCACTCTCAAAACAATCATAAGCATTTTCAGTAAATAGAAAGTTAAGAGAGAAAAGGGGACCTTAAAAATACAATACTGGCTCTGATATTGTATTTAGTGTTGCATTACCTTAGTGTTGCATTATCTTAGTGTCAGAAATTAGGAGAGCACATAGTCTGTTCATTGAAAGGGCACATTCACGGGATGGGGAAACATCTGATTTTTGCTTCTGAGCTCTTGCATATCTTGGTACAGATCACATGGTGAAGGTGACAGCCACCTTAACTCCAAGTGCATCAGAGCAACAGGAGAAGCTGTGCTGTCTCTGAGAGACTCCTGCAACAGTAAATCAACCTTCTCCACCACTGCAGTTTTCCAAGCATTACAAACCTAAGGAAAGTTGGCTTCTGAGTTAGTTCAGCTCAACAGTGATTACATTGTTGAAAAACTATGGGTTAAAAATCTGGTCATTATTATACAACACCACTTTTGTGTTTATGCAGATACAGAGCACCTCCACACCCTAAAACCTTTCTGTTTGAAAGGTCCAAGGAGCCATGCTATTCAGCAGCATTTAAGAAAGGGAAAACTCTAATCTGTATTTTTCTCTGAATCAATTTCTTGGCTTGCTAATATTTCTAACTGCAGACAGAAAAGGTTCAAACTCCTACCCCACTAGGCACTAAACCAGATAATTTCTGTAAACATAATTCTATTTAATTACACAAGTACTCATTAAAAATATCACTTCTCTTATTGCTGTTTGTGAGGATAATGTAACAAGAAGGAACCAGAAATTTTGCTTTTAGCAATGCAATAAATGCCTACTGGAAAAAAATACGTCTAATATGTTCCAAGTTCCACCAAGATACCAGAGAAAAATAAATAGTTAATATGTGAAAGTGAGTGGTCATCAGGAAAATATATCTTATTGATTATATAATTTCACCCCTCCAATCAAATGTAGCTAAGCATATGTCTCTCTCTTTCTGATGCCATATTCTTTCCCTCAAACAAATGAATTGGTTGCTGTTGCATGTAGGATTTTGTTTGACTATGGCCACATTATCAGTCAGTGTTTCAAATCATAAACAAGCAATATAATGCAGAGCCGTGTGCCCTGATAAGGAAATGCACTTTGAACTGAGGGTGGGCAGCTTTGTGTATGTTGATGCATGAAGTGCTCATGTGAAACAGATCTATAAGGGTTAGACAAAGAGGAGAACCATATGCCAGCTCCATTAGTCCTGGAAAATTACTCCTGCACTTCAGAATAGTGGTGGTGGGATGCAGGGCACTATGAATATACAGGAAAGCAAAGCAAAGTTCAGTTTCACAGTTCAGTAGGGAGCTCGGATACCTTCATCCTAATTCACGGGTTGGAAGGGACATATTGAACACTGAGGATTTAGGAAGAATGTGTAGCTGTGAACTGCTCATCTTGTACACTCATTTCCAATACCTTACTGCAGAGTTGTGCACCACACTTAAACTTTTCTGAAAATACCTGTAGATATAAAAAACACTGCTTAAGCAGTGAGTTTCAGGCATCAGGCTGTCTGAAGCCAAAGCAATTCATTGCTTTCACTCCCTATTTTGCATTAAAAAATTACACATATATGTTTACATGACTCCATGTAAAGTCTCTTTAATGGCAGAATATAGCAACTCAGCAGGAACACCAAGAAGGAAGAAGCTGCAGCGCTAACTTGCTAGAACAAAGTTTAAAGCTAAATTTCAGATTCAATTTTGCATCACAGTGGTATTGATAGTGTGGATTGTTTTGGAGAGGAAGATTGTTTTGGAAGAGGAGGATGGGAGATTTGCTTATCTTATAATCCCTTTAACAGCTGGGGTACATTTTGCTGAAGAATTCTGTGTTTCTGCTGTTGCACTAATAGAAAAATAATTCTACCCTTATTATGCAAAAGATAGCATGAGTCTGTAGAGAGCTTTGAACAGTTTAGACAGTTAAGAAACAACAGGCAAGTGTGTATCAGGCTCTGTAAATGCTGGATCTTAGGTCTCTTGTCAAAATTCCTTTGTGACTTTCAGTATTGAATTTGAAGCTCTTTATGAAGGGGTATTCATAGTACTCTGAATAGTTACTTATATTTATTTTAAAATTAATACACATGCATTCCTTTAGAGCATCTATAGGATTCAGAGGTTATTCTGAGCCACACTACAGAGGAGACTGTCTGTCTTACGGTGTACGCAGCAGCTCAATTGTGAGTCACACCCCTAATTCAGGCGCTGAATTTATGTGTCTAAAATTAGGCAGTGTGAATGTTGTCCTCATCTCTTCCCCTCTTTTGCTCCTAGGCTGGTGCTGAGCAATGATGAGCACACCTTTTGCAAAGCTGGGCTGAAGCTGTTGCCCAGCCGTTCAGATGATGGGGCTCTCCAGGTCCAATGGTGGCTACAGAAAAATTAGAAGGATCTTCCATTTCAGTCCAAGATTGTTCTGTTTAAAGACTGTATGTGACCCCCCAAGCTTGAGGAAAAATCAACTCAGAAAACAAAAGGGATTCTTTACTTTAGCAAATTTATACACATGCTGCAGATGACATAAAACCATTAAACCTGTGCTTAATCTTATTTACTTGCTTGCATCACTCTCCTGTCCTGTTTAAACATATGTATGGGATGAAGTGCCTGACTGAGCACTTGGCTGAATCCCAAAGGATTGCTCCTGTATGGTACTTCTGGACAGAACAGGGGGATATGATGTCAAAGTCCTGCTCCTTTATTGCAAATATCTGCTTGCAATTCTATGTTAAGTGCATGAGTCATGCCTGGATTTCCATACAGTGTGCCACTGAGTTTCATGAGTTGCTTACATTGCAGTGTACTGGGTCTCAACCTGGTATGGTGAATCACCTTCCCTCAGGGAAGTGCGTGCAAAACCTTCTTTATCAGGGAAACAACACTGGCAGAGCCCCAGGGCAAGCCTTGTACATCTGGAGACCTTACTTTCATATGTGTTCTTACTAAACATGTCAGTTGTTCAGACATTTCTAGCCTTGTGTGACCTTACTCTTCATATGAAGTTCAAGGAATGCTCTCTATTTATAAGAAGCTACACCTTAGTGTATTATAATAATTAATTTAGCTTCATATTATAGGGCTGTACAGATGAATCAGAATTGAAGAACAGTCTGAAGACAGATGCTTTGTCTTAAATTTTGAGCTTACTACAAATGCTCTCATGTACCTGAGAAATGAAAATAAATGAAAATCATGTGGGTTGGGTGGTATTCCATGGCAGTGGAAAGGAAGAGAAAAGAAAGAGATGACAGATTGGAAACAGACTCGGGCACGAAAGTGCATTTCATGCTTTTCCATTCTCTTTATTCAAGCTGTTCTTGGTTACAGTATCTGGGCTTCAACGGACAAATTTTAGAGATCTTTCTGCTGCTCACACTGATGAGTCAGATATGGTTTGTTTTGTGACAGAATGAATTGCTTTCTTGATCTCTCATGTCTCTCCTTCCTATCAGAATCCTAATTATAAAATCCAAAGCCCTGCATTTCCAGCTATTCAAGGTTCATCAGCTCTGCAGTTTGTGTTAATGAGCTCAGTTCCTTGACTTCACCCCTGTAATTTTATACTAACTGAGAGCCTAAGCCATTATTAGGAACAGTCATCAATATGTACTTACCTTTAGAGATGCTCAGAGTTTACTTTTTTCCAGAAAAGCTACCAGCAATTATGTCAGCTCAGCTTGTTGCACTATCCAAAAACCCTACACACACCCATCAGAGGCACGAACACCACACATTCTTGAGAAGATGTGTTGATGGAAGAATCTGCCTTTGTTGAAACACTTAAAGGAAACAGAGGGAAGGAGGGGCTCAACTTCCTTCATCTGTCAATGGCATTTGAGGACCTAAATCCCTTCAGAATTTTTTTAAACCTAGCCCATATTGCACTTCCTGGAACAAAATATCCTTGCATGGGTTGCCAAATGTGACTGGGGGATTATGCACTAAACTGAGTGTTGTCACCTTCTGTCAGCTAAAAGCTGAGGCTCAGCCTCAAAATGTCTTGTTTGCATCTGCAGCGTGTGGAGTCATCCAATTAGTTTGTGTGTGTGAGAGTAACAGTGGAAGAGGAAGACATTTGATTTACTGCATTGCACATAGCATTGCACCTGAAGTCTAGATCACCCTTCCTGCATCTGGGTCCTGATCATCTCCTCCTTTCCTAAGTCATGAATGGAGTTAATCTGCTCAGGTTCTTTGTTTTCATCAGGCAGTACTCCTGTCACTTAGTGAGAATCAAATAGAGAAAAAGAGTTAACAACCTCATAGGATTTATACATTTAAAAAGGTAGAGATTTTTACTTCATGAAGGCATCCAGTTTGCCTTCAACCCTCAGTGAATGGTTGAAGGTCTTTTTCCATTAGAGACTGCCTATGTGGAACTGATCACACAATGTACAAGAACTTAGCAAAAGCGTGCCTTTTTCCCTAATCTGGGAAAGCTGGAATAACCTGTGAAACACTGAGAAATTCTTTGTGTCAACAGAAGCAGACTGGTATTTCACCCTGCCTAGCCTAAAGTCTCCTGGAAAAATGCCCAAGTAAAAAGTCATTTGTCCCTTCTGATCTCCACCCTACCTGCAACCAGCTAAGATTTCACCACTGCTGGGCGGTATGGCTTGTCTAGGTGCACTTACTGTCAGTGATGCTGTCAGTGTAGCTCAGATTGATTCTCCAAATACAATAAATTATATCAGAAAAGCACTTGTTTTCCTGATGTTCATTTTCACCAAGACAGTCTAACAATCCAAACATTTCTTATTTCTTTTACTTTTAAATAGACACATTGTGTTTTGTATTCCAATGTGGTTTTGCTGCAACGAAATTAATGACAAAACACGGTATCTCATGCATATGATTCATTGTTACCATTGCTAGGATCTACACAATGTTTGCAAGCTTTGCAGGTCCTGTAACATGGGAATATACTGGTTGCATTGTAGGGACCAAAGCAAACTCCAGACCATAACCAACCTGAAAAAAAAAAAGACATCCTCAGGACAAGAAAGCTGAAATCAGTCAAGAGCTGTGAGATGTGAAACAGAACTACCCAGCCTGAAGGTAATGGTCACTCTGCTCTAGTTGTACTGATAATATACATACAGAAGCATGGATGTATCTCTATATAAACAGTGTGAACCTTACAAAGGTAAGCATCACTAACTACTCTCTTGGATAGCACTGGTTTTCCTTCAGTGACAATGCTTCACACTTGTTTGTAGAGAGCAAAGTGCCATTGTCCTCTTGTTCCAGCAGCTGTCCTGGTTTTCAATTTTTTCCTGGCCAAAGATACCCAGGAGAAAGATCATAGAATTGTAGAATATGCTGAGTTGGAAGGGACCCATCAGGATCATTAAGTCCAACACTTGGCCCTGAGCAGGACACCCCAGGAATCACATCATGTGCCTGAGAGTGTTGTCCAAATGCTTCTTGAGCTCTGTCAGCCTTGATGCTGTGACCACTGCTCTGGAGAGCCTGTTCAGTGCCCAACCACCCTCTGGGTGAAAAGCCTTCTCCTGATACTCAACCTAAATTCTCCTGATTCAGATTCATGCCATTTCCTCAAGTCCTGTCACTGGTCATGAGAACAAAGAAATTGGTACATGCTCCTCTACTGCCCCTCATGAGGATGTTAAAGACCATAATGAGGTCTGACCTCAGTCTCCTCTTCTCCAGGCTGAACCAACAAAGTTCCCTCAGCTACTTCTCGTAAGACTTCATCTCCAGACCCTTCACCATCCTCATGGCCCTCCTTTGGATGTTAGTAGCTTAATGTCTTTTTTATAATGGGGTTCCCAAAACTGCTCCCAGAATGTGAAGTGAGGCCACCCAAGGTCAGAGCAGAACAGGACAATCCCCTCTCTGGCCCTGCCAGTGATGTTGGGCCTGATGCCCTCCAGGACATGGCTGGCCTTCTTGGCTGCCAGGGCACTGCTGACGCATGGACAACTGGCCAGCGACCAGGACCCTCAGGTCCCTTTCCCAGCACTGTTTTGCAGGCTCTCATTCCCCAATCTGTACGAACAACCAGGGTTGCGCATCCCAGGTGCAGAATCCCACACTTGTCCTTGTTAAATTTCCTGTGGTTGCCGATTGCCCATCTCTCTAATTTGTCAGGGTCTCTCTGTAGGACCTCTCTACCTTTGGTGGAGTCAGCAGCTCCTCTCAGTTTTGTGTCATATACAAACTTCATCAGTATCCCTTGCAATCCTGTGTCCAGTTGTTTATGAAGATGCTGAAGAGCACAGGGCCTAAGACGGAGCCCTGTGGAACCCCACTAGTGACAGGTTGACAGTGTGATATCATCTCACTCACTATTAACCCCTGTACTTTACTCATGAGCCAGTTGCTCACCCACCACATGATGTGTTTATCCAGCTGTGGGCTGGACAATTTGTTGAGAAGTATCATGGGAAAGACAATATTGAAAGCTTTACTGAAATCCAAAATGATTACATCAACTGGCTTCTCCTGGTGGGTCACCTTGTCATAGAAGGAAATCAGTTTTGACAAGCAGAACTTTCCTCTCCTGAAACCATGCTGGCTGCGACTGATGACTATGTTGTCTTTCAGGTGTTTTTCAATTCCTCCCAGAATAATCTTTTCCGTGATTTTACTGGGCACTGAAGTGAGACTGACAGGCTTCTAGTTTCCAGTGTAATTTCCAGTTTCCTCTTGTCCTTCTTGAAAATTGGGACATTTGCTAGCTTCTAGTCAGCTGGGACCTCCCCAGATTCCCACGACTGCTCAAATTATCATAAGAGATTTTGCAATGACAGCAGCAGCTTTTTGAGGATTCTTGGATGAATCCTATAAAGCCTCAGATCTGTATGCATCCAGTTGGATCCAGCAGATCCTACATAATTTCAAGGTTGACTGGAAGTTGGTAATTCTTACAGTCATGGTCCTCCAGCTCAGAGTACTGAGACCCCCTTGGTCCATTATCTGTATTGAAGACAGAGGCAAAGCAAGCACCACACATCTCTGCCTTTTCTCTGTCCCTGTTTGTGAGGTGACCATTCTTATCCTGTAATGGGCCCATATTATTTCTACAATGCTTTTGCCATTAATACATTTGAAAATACTCTTTTTAGTAAGCACTAGCTCTTCAGCTAACTGGAAAAATAACACAGGAGGGGTAAGATCACTTTTGTTTACTCTGGAGAAGGAAAGGCTGAGTCATGTTCAGATACATCTCATATTTAATAGCTTGCTGTGCCATCTGTGTGACTGCTGTTCAAAACTCTTCCTAATCAGAGCTATTCTTGGCACAACCTAAGCACTACTGCTGACAAACAGGTTGCTTCAAAGTCCCTCGGCCAGCTTGAAATGTTGTTTATGACATTTTTAGATTCAGGTAATATATGAATCCACAGCACTGCTTTTCTCTGTTTGATAATACTCCGGCTTTATCCCAGTAAACACAACCTGAGCAGGAGGAAGCCATGCTGTATGAGACAGCTGGCAGACGCGATGTGTGTCCTTTCTCTGAGTAGGCTAGAGTTGGAGCAGAATCAAGCAAGAAGGGTAAAGGCAGGGTACGGGTGTCAGACAACAAAGAAGTGTTTGTCAGGGACTTCTCTATGCGTGTAGATCCAGCCAGTCTAGCAGTAATCACAGTAATCACCACTCCTGGTCTCTATCCAGTTACCCAACAGCTGTTCTTACAATCTAGAGCAGCAAAGACTGTGCCTGTGATTATGGAATTTATGTTTGGTCCTCTTGTCATGATCCTCCACATGAAGGCGTTTCTGAAATCAGCCTTGGGCAGGATGAGCCAGAAAGGCTCTGAGGCACTGCAGCTCAAGCACTGACCTCAGTTGGTTGTCATGGCCCTCACTGAGAAAGCTGAGGTATGGTGTCCACTCAGACAAAAGCTCCTTCCTCTGCACACATCAGTAAGGACATGGTGACCCAGGTGGAGCAACTATGAAAGTATGCAGGAGTGTACTTGCATAGGATGCAAGAAAACTGCATGGATGAACAAGGAATTTCTGTCATTACTCAAGTGTAAACAGGAGATACAGGAGATGGAAGTAGGGTCAGGCCACTTGGAATTAATATAAGGAGGTTGTCAGAGTAAGTAGAAATGAGACAAGGAAGGCCAAGGCCCATCTGGAATTAAATCTGGCCAAGGATGTTTGGAATGGTCTAAAATTCAACAAGAACAAATGCAGCATCCTGTACCCGGTGAGGAATAACCCCAGGCACCAGTACAGGCTGGGGGTGACCTGCAGGAAAGCAGTTTTGCTGAGAAGTACTTGGATGTCCTGGTGGACAACAAACTATCCCTGAACCAGCAGTGTGCCCTGGGGGCCAAGAAGGCCAAGGGTATCCCAAGGTGAATTAGGATTAGGGCATTTCCAGCAGGTCACAGATGTGATCCTGCCCCTCTGCTCATCTCCATTGAGGCACATTTGGAGTGCTGTGTCCAGTTCTGGGCTCCTCAGTACAAGAGAGACATGGAGAATTGGAGAAAAAGGCAATGAAGGTAATTAGTGGACTGGAACACTCCTCTCTTACAAGGAAAGACTGAGGGAGTTGGGCCTGTCCAGCCTCAAGAAAAGATGGGTGAGGGAGGACCTCTCCAGTGTCTGTCAGTATCTGCAGGGAGGGGTCAGGGGCTGAACCAGGCTCTGCCCAGGGGTGTCCAACAATGGCAACGAGAAGGAACTAATGCACAGGAAGTTCCACCTGAACATGAGGAAGAACTTCTTTCCTGTAAGGGTAAATGAGCATTGGACAGAGAGTTTGTGGAGTCTCCCTCACTGGAGATATTCCAGAAACATCTGGACACAATCCTGTGCCATGCACTCTGGGACAGCCCTGCTTGAGCAGGGAGGTTGGACCAGATGACCCACTATGGTCCCTTCCAACTTGACACATTCTGTGATTCTGTGATCCTGTGAATGAATTGCTTTCTTCTGCTGTGAAGAGAAAGGTTATAAGCTTTGCTGGGAGCTGCCAGCTTCCAGAGCTCCTGCTCCCTGGATGCTTCTCAGAAACTTCCTCAACACAGCTCTGCTTTTTCTCAGGACAGGCAGACAAACCCAAACCCCACCTCTGCCCAGACAAAGAATAATCCTCACTGCCTTTGCTGCTCCTCTGCAAGGACAGTGACTGCAGTTTTGGACAGACAAGTCCCTCCACTGATAGGTTTGCCTGAGTCCCTTCTTTCCATCCAGAGATTGTCCAAAAAAGGACATGTGGGAACAGCTACAGATTTCTGGTGAGCTTCTCGTCAATAGTGTGCAGCACCTGCTGTGGATAAAGGGATTTCAGGGTGTCCATCAGTAAACTATGGAAGAATGAGATGACAGCATCGTGTTCACTTCCCCAGAGCTGACCAGAACAGTGGTTTTGCCCACAGCCATGTAATCATCAGGATCTGGCTTACACAGAGTCCTAGACCTCATGGCAAAGCTGCAGAAGACCCAGGAGTCTCTCTATGATTGTTGCTAGACAGGCAGCAGCTCACCTGAGCTACCTGGACTTCTGCATGCTCAGCCCAGTCTAGCCCAGGAGAGGGTAAGGCTTCATTCCAAAGTAAGTCATGAGCTTCCCAGCTGGTTCTGGTGGAAGCTGAGGGTCAGGACAGCTGACTGTCAGAATGTATATCTGAAACTATAAATAACCAATAGCACTAGAGGATTCATCCTTGAACATATTATGTGGAGGAATTAGTGCTTTTTGCTATCTAATTTTTCTTGTGAACTTGAGCAGATTACTCCTTATGGCCTTCAACTTGCAATCTATATGTTTTATTTGAGATTAAAAAAATGCTTGGTGACATTTTTGTCATCTTTTCCGACTTCCCAAGAATTTTAAAAGTCTTGTTGTAACTGCATGGACGCATGAGGTACCTGGAGAGACACTCCCTTCACGCTGTTGTATTGCTAAGGCCCTGCTGAAATTCAAAGCTAAATAGAGGTAGGTATGCTGGAAATGCATTTGTGATATATCTGATAGTGCTGTCAAGAAGAAGCCACTGAATTTGCACAGGATTTTTTAAAGTTTTTAACAGTGGAGTTTTTTAAAATGGAAAAAGAATGCTTAGTTCCTACTGCAGCTCAGATCATGGGCCAGAAAAGTGCCCATGGGGTTTTGGATCCCTAATGCACCTCCATCTTCTGCTGGCTAGAGCCCCGATGCTGTGCTAGCCATGTGCCTTTGAAAACATGTGCAATAGATGAGTGGGGTGCTGTCATCTGCAATAGCTATGGTCTGACCCTGCAAGAGATGGTGGCAGAAAAGCTGAAGAACGCATCTATTACAGCAGCTGCTTTGCTTCTAGTTTTTCCAGGGAATTCAGAATATGCTGGATCATAAAAAGATGCCTATCTGGTGTGGTGGGGGCTGCAGTCTGCCTCCAAGACTTCTGAAGGTATTTACTATGCCTCATGCATTACTTGAGCTACATTCCAAGAGGCTGTAACCACCTTTAACTGTTTAGTAATATTCTTTCCATGCTGTTGTTCTGACTTTCTGGGCTCCGAAGCATCAGAAGTCTTATTGGTGTGAAGTTGATTTTTTTCAAGGAAGTGTTAATGTTGCATCATTGTCATCTTTGCTAACTATATAAGATTTTCTAAGTTTTCTCTTTCATTCAAATTTACTCTGATTGCTCTTATAGTCTGAAATGTGGGAATTTCCATATATGCTATGGCCCAAATACTTTGGAAAGGGTCCCTTCTTCCTTACTCAAGAGGCAAAGCTGTGGTTCCAGTGTTCACCATTGCCTTTTGCTTTCCTACGTCCCCTCCAATGCAAGTGATGAATGTGCCTCTCTGCCACATTTTCCATGTCTTCTCCAAGCTGACCTACTGCAGCAAAGCTCCAGCACTTCCAGGCTTTTCCCAGAGATTGGGCCACCCAGATTCTTTTTCACTTCTTTTATTGCTCTTTTCTGAATTCTGGCAACAGCAGAGATGTGCAGGACAGAGCAACTGAGCACAGTGGTTCTTTCCAATATCGTGCCATGACCCAGAGGTCATGGGATGCCCTGCTAAGGTTGAAGCACCTTCTCAGCACAGCTTGGCACATAATAACTTGTCTGCTCTCCTGCTGAAATTGCTTCCCATGTTAGTGCTTCCTTAGTCTCCTCTTGCTGAACTGATGTTTCTTCTGGTTGTGATTTCCTCAGGTTTCTCTTTATTAAATTTTTCTTTCCACCTGCATGCTTTGTGCCTTTTGTTGTTCTCTGCCTGTGATTCTGGTGTCTGTTGCTTTTGCATTAATTTGCAGCACTCACTGGTTCTAACTATTCCTCCAAAGTATCAAATCTCATTACACTCTGCTTGTTTCTTTTTCTGAATCATTAATGAGGATGTTAAATAGAACACCACCTGATGTTCTATCATATGCCATTATATTATACAAATGGCATATATCGTATTATACCTGTGCCATCCTATTATACAAACACCCCCTATTTTGTTATATTGTCACTCATAATTTTGTTCCAGTCCTTCAGCTGACTTTGAAATGAAAATGTTCCTTCGAAGACTGATTTACATTAGTTTATTAGAAAGAAACTTAATTAGCATGTCAAGTGTTTTACTGCAGTCCAGATCTGGTTGGTTTTGCTCTCTTGCAACTGTGCCCTTTAGCCCTTGTTTTGGTTTGGATTCTTTAAAAATGAGAACGTCAGTAATTTTGTCAGGCAGAACTTCTTGCTCCCTGCAACAGGGGTTTTGGCTGTGTGAACTCCTGGTGGTACAAAACACCTTGTGTAATCTGTGTTTCACTTCTGTGCTAAGACTTAGCCGGTCTTAACATGGATTTTGGACATCTGTTCATTTTTCATCTTGGTCAGCTGCAAACGCTTAGACATGTGCCTTGCTGTTCCACGTAATGAGGCAGAAAAAAGCGAGTGTGGAAAAGGAGAAAGGCAGGCTGGAAAGTGTTTGTGGATGAGGAGGTAAATACAGGAAGGTTTTGTGTGTACAGGCAGACAGCTCAGTGCTCACAGCTCAGGTTTGGTTAAGAGTTTCCTGATGCCACTAGTGTTAGTGTTGCCCTGCGCACCACAGCTAGATGTAGCCAGCTTGTTCCTTTCTTATCCTCCTGCTGCTGGATTCGCTGACATCACATCCGATGGGAGTGACTGTGTTGCCGACAAGGTACGAGCCTTCTTCCTCCTCCTCTGGGGAAGCATCAGCCTTCCCAAAGGTTGACATCTGCATCAGCAACGTCTGTATTTGTGGATGAACATGTATGAGTGTATCAGTAGTCCAGATTTAACGATATACCCAGAATAATTGTATTTTTGGTGACAGCCACTGAACAATGCAGAGCTCCATTAACTGGGCACTGTTTTGTGCTCTGTAAGGCACTAATAAATAACATGGTTTTTGAAGTGGAAAGGGAATTGAATAATGTTTGTTTTGTGTTCTGGTATGAGAAAATGTGACTTGTTTTCCACAGTCAGCAAGAAAAAAACCATTCTCAGGTTTTAGTTTTCGAGTTAGCAAGACGACTGTATAATTAAAATACTGACAGGTGCCTTCCTATTGAGCATGCTGGCACACCATGAAGAGCACTCAGGCTGCCCTGAAACTCGCTGGGCTTGTTAAAACATAAAACTTGTACCAAATAATTTGACAATTACCAGTATTGAGAACATCCTTCAATTTACCAGTGGAAAATTACACCCTTTACTGAGGGGGTAATTTTGATAAAATCAACCTTTTGGGGGAAGAATTCATGAAGCAAATAAAGGTTGATTAGCACTACTTGATAAAAGCTTCAAATAGTCAATGATGAGGTACTACAAGCATGAAAACCTCTTGCTCTTTTCATTTACCAAATCATCTCTTCTATTGGTGCAACAAGTACAGTGTACAAGTTCAACAGTTGTCTCGATTTTGCCATCAGTTACATGGAGAAAAATACGGTATTACTGTGAAAGACAGAAAAGATGGTTTTTAATTTTCATGTTGCCTTAGGGCCTTTGGAAAGAATTGCTCTCTAGCACTGCACTTTTTCCTTCACCTCTTTCAGACCATATGCTTCATTCCTAATTAAAGCATGACCTTACAATGGGGACGATTGGCACCTCGTTGGTAACTGCATGGAGGATTCCTCCAGAACTTCTCGGGTGCATACAAGCCATGATTTATTCCACTCTTCCATATTTCTCTATTGTCAACTTTTTCGTTTTGCCTTGGGTTCTGCTGCCCCATTCCTAAGGCAGCTCACACCCATTAATAGTATAATAGACATAAAGTTCTCAGGTTTTCTTTTCTTTTTTTCCCCTTATTTTTTAGTTTTACTGTGTAAGAGGTTATGAAAGTGAATAATATTTGAATCAATACCGTAAGTCCATGGGTATTTGCAATGCTTTGGTTGTTTGGGCCAAACTTTCACAGGCTTTCACTAATTGTTAAATGAAACCCCATTTACGTGACAGAGAAGATACCTTTTCTTGGAAAATGGGGTGTGAAGGAAATCCTGTCAGTTATCTTTTACATATGAAGTGTGCTCATCTTCTGAGCAGGGCTTTTTGAGTGCGAAAGAATTACATCCCTCTTTGTGTTAACATATTTCTTTGGACTACAGCTTCTGTTTAATGGCTAATAAGGCAAGTATGAAGACAGTACTAACGACTTTTTGTCTCTGCACTGTAAACTGTTTTCCCTCAACAGGTAAAATCTTCAACCATTTTTAGATTATCTGCTCAAAACTTCACCTTAATTTTCATTCTTCTGTGATTTGTCCATGAAGTTAGTTTGTTTTATGGTCTTACTATCTTATCTGTTTTAATACCATCAACTTGTGCATTAAAATATTCTCCTGGAAATCACCATAATAAAAAGAATTAAAATAAATAATCCCTTCTTTCGTTTGTCACAAAACATTTAAAATACCACATGATGGAGCCAATTACAGATCAGGTCATACACGAGTAGAGCTTTGATACTTACTTCAAAGGGTGTAAAATGAAATAGAACTTTTTGTCTCTTGCAATTAAAACTTCAATCTGTATCTTCAAGTATATATCCCTGATATCCTGATAGATGTCTGCTTAAGGAAGCTCAGAATACAGTGGCTGATGCCAATAAA
>WEIV01011919.1:1587-12399 GCA_013390005.1 Calyptomena viridis
TTTCCGTTTCCTTACACAGATGATTAAGCTGTGATAAATCCCTTGAGCATTCAGGCCTAGACTGAAGATATTCAACTCTTGCTGATGAGCCATAATGGACTCAGCTGCATTGAAGAGACAGCTGCAACATCTTAGGAGGTGTCAAAGACTCCCAAAGTATCCAGTGACTCACAGTACCTCTCCACTCAGGGCTTCCACCATCACCTTGACGGATCTGGACTGCAACAACCACTTTGCCAGGACTACAACCACCATTTTAAGTAACAAACATCAAAATTGCAACAACGAGGTCTTGTCACTGGATTCAATGGGCATCTTGCAGGTCCTTCTAGTCACCTGAAAGGTCTGCAGCCCTGTATCAGCAAATACCAATAGCAATGATGACAGTGCATCACATGTGCACCAAACAAATTGAGCCTCTGTGATCCCCATCCACAAGATGATCCATGAGCTGGAGAGCCAAAGGATGGTCAGTAAGACTCACTCACCTTTCAACAGCCCCATTTGGCCCATATGTAAGTCTAATGGAGAATGGAGACTGACAGTGGACTATCGTGACTTGAATTAGGTGATCCCATCGTGAGTGCTGCTGTGCCAGATGTGCTGGATCTTCAGTATAAATTGGAGTCTAAGGCAGTGAAGTGGTGCCACCACTGACATTGCAAATGTGTTCTTCTCCATTTCCTTAGCAGCTCTGTGCAGGCCACAGTTCACTTTCACCTGGAGAGGGGTGTAGTACACCTGGGACCAATTGCCTCAGGAGTGGAAACACAGTCGTACCATCTGCCATGGACTGATTCAGACCACATTAGAGAAAGGTGATGCTCCAGAACACCTTCAATACATTGATGATATCATTGCATGGGGGAACACAACATAAGTCTTTGAGAAAGGAGAGATCTGTTCTCCTGAAAGCCAGCTGTGCCATCAAAGTAAGGTCAAGGCACCTGCTGAGTGTGGCATTCAGGGTTTATTTACCATCTTCAGCAACACATAGTCTCAAAGACTTTTGCTAAAGACTTCTTAATGTTATCTTATTTTACACACACACACACATATATATATGTATCTTGCACATGTATCTTCCGCATAATATGCAGCTTTCTCATAGGGCTTTTTTTACCCTTTTTTTAAATGTCACTTTTCCATATACGGGAAACAGTAGCTTAGCAACTAAGTAGTTAACTTTTGGTTGGTTGGTTAAGTTTTGCCCAACGGTGGTGTTTGATGGACAGCTGAGAGTTACCTTGTTACCACTTGCAAAGGCCCATGGCAACGAGCTTGATTAAAGCTATTTCAGAGCTCTTGGGCTGATCTGTTCATTTGCTAACAGAACTTAACGATCCTACTCGCAGCTTGGGGAATCCAGTTCCTGAGAGTGAAGTAGTAGGATGGATGCCATCGGATCCCAACAGAACTGATTAACAAGATAACAGCAATATCTCCACTAATCAGCAAGCTTTAGGCTTCTGGAGGATGCATATCTCAGAATACAGCCAGACTGTAAGTCCTCTCTACCTCGTAATATATAAGAAGAATAATTTCCAGTGGGGGCATGAACAGTAACAAGCCTTTGAACAAATTAAATGGGATATTGCTCATGCAGTAGCCTTTGGGCCAGTCAGGACAGAACCAGTTGTGAAGAACATGCTCTGCTCTGCAGCTGGGGATAATGATCCTTCCTGGAGCCTCTTGCATAAAATGTCTGAGTAGATTTGAGGCCGACCACTTGGATTCTGGAGCTGAGGCTACAAAGGGTCTGAGACAAACTACACTCCAACAGACAAGGCAATCCCAGCAGTCTTTGAAGGGATTCAAGCTGGCTCAGAAGTGATTGGCACAGAAGTGCAGCTTCTTCTGGCACTCTTGACTACCAGTGCTGGGGTGGATGTTCAAAGGAAAAGTTCCATCCATGCATCATGCCATCAATGCTAATGGAGCAAGTGGACTCCTTCCCCTAGGGGAGAGACCAGAGGTGTTCCCACCTGAACCTGTGCATATATACCTCTGAGTTTTGGTGTCTCTCACTAGCCAGGGGCTTCCACCAGCACCTCAATGGATATGGACTGCAGCCACTACTTCAATAGGACTACAACCACCACTTTGATCCACCAACATTGAAATTGCAACAACTGAGTCTTGTTGCTGGATCCAACAGGTTTCTTGCAGGTCCTTCCAGTCACCTCGGGTGACTGCTCCAACACAGCACCACAGCCTCACTCCAGTGCCATACAAGTGTCAGCCAGTATTGAATCCCAGCTGTTCACCTCCTGCCACTGCTGACTCTCCAGCCATTCCTACCAGGTTTCCCAGGCATGGGGGAGGTGAACCACAGAACCGCATGGAAGGGTGGCCATCTTGTCTCTGTCCTGTGGCCACATGTGTTTTTTCCAGATGGGAGAGGCTGGCCACCAAGTCGATTTGGTTGGGTGGGCAGGGCTTGGGAAGTTTCTCCTCATCAGTTGGTTTCACACAGCTTTATCAGTATTGCTGTTAGCATTCCTGTTGGTAGAGGGTTATTTTTTCAGTTACATCTGGGTGTATTTGGTCTCTCTCTCTGTATTGGAGACACTTAGTGTATTGAATCTGAGGGAGAAGACTTCTGTCCTAGGTGTTTGCCTCTCAGTGCCTCTCAGACTGAAACAATGACAACAACAACAAAAAACCCCAACACCATCACCACAACAAGGGGCTTTCAAAGTCCTATGTAGTTTAGCGAGCCAGAAGCTATCCAATGCCTACAAGACCTTGGGGCTGGATGGATCCAAGGCAAATTTTATATAGGATTGTCTTATGTCAAAGAAACTTGTCTTTGTCTTCTGGGTTCAAAATATCTGGATCCAAATTACTTTTAAATTGATGGAGTACAGGAACAACCTGAAATCTGAGGTTCTATTTACATACATGATTGTATTAAAAAATGTTGTATCTTTTAAATATTATCTTGCTACATGTGTGTAGGTGCTGTAATTTGCAGTCTGGACTGTGTTGGAAGTTCACAGCACATGGCAATAGTTCTCAAGCAGGAAGGTCTACACATAAACTAGCAAAATACTTTTCCAGTTGCTCTAGAAAGCCACCTATATAGTAGTGAGAGGATCTGGTGAAATCAGGAGAGGAAAAAACCCAAAAAGAACATTTTAGCATATTCTAAAAATATCATAATATAGATAATATAATCCAATATGATACATAAATTATATAGCACTATATGGTACATATAATTATTTAGTAATAAATAGCAAGCATATTATTTAGAGATCCTGCAGCCATGTTGTCAGAGATGCTTTCTTTATTAATTATGAATCTGATCTTGCAATTAAATAAGTGGTTACAGTGATTCATCTTTACATAGGAACTTTCTTCACAAAGCAGGGTTGCTAATGTGAAGGATGTATTTGGATTATCCCTTTGAAAAAAATATTCTGCCATAGTATATGAAAGTCATGTTACAGTGTACTAAAAGTACATCCTTGAAGTTATTGTTGAGACAGGTTTTTGTCTTTTGAAGGTAGAGATATTTTCAAGAGGATCAAGTTTGACTTTAATAGTCATTCTTGCATTACACTGGGTGTGCCATCACCCTTTTATCTGGTGTAAATAAGCTTTTGAAGTATATATGAATACAGTAGAAGACAAAATGTTCTTAAAAACATTTAAAAACATACTTCCCTTCCCCTCCTTCCCTACTCTTTCCTGGCTCCCCTCTTCTTTTCATTTTTCACCCTCTCTCTTTTCCCTGCTCTTTCTCCCACTCACAGCAAAATCTCCTAGTGTGGTTATGAGCTAGATCTTATTGAAGCATCAGTAAGTAAATAGTTGACTGCACAGCCAGTATGCTGTGACAACCACATGTTAAGCCCAATGGTTTCTTTCCTCTGCAGGCTGTCTGTACAGGCATGTTTGCTCTTATGTTATGCTGCAGTACTATCATCGTAAGAGTAGGTGAGTGTTCAAGTTAGAATGTGCACAGCAGTCAGCACCAGGAAACCCCTGGTGTTGGCTTGACAGGGTATATTACCATTATAAAAAGTCAGTCAAAATTCCGACTGTTAGCTGTGCAGCTGCTAACAAGAAAACAGGAGCTACCTTTGTGAGGAGCTACCTCACAAACACAGTATGTCTGTGTGTTCATGGATTTTTATCCCAAATCAGCCTCTGGGTCTGCCAGTCTGAGAATCAATGTCTTTGGTTTTCCCTAGTGTTGCCAAACTTCTGGCAGGAAAGGAGTGTAATTCTTTAAAGGATTTAAAGTTTAAATAAGTTTCATTGTTTCTGTGATCCAGTGTTTCCCATAACTACTTCTGTGTTAATGCACCATCTAATCTGTTAACTGATTCAAGGAAATACTGCTTAGATAGTTGCATTCGTGTTTGCCATTAACATAATTTTTTATTCATAATTTTGTTCATTCTCTTTGAACTATGCTCTGTTCTTCTTTCTTCTTTCAAGTACACTCAGTTAAAGAGTCAATATATAGGAGCTTTCAGAATTACCATATAGTAAAAAATCTGTTGTGGCTTTACAAAATAAAAATACACTGTTGATACTACTTTCAAGTAGACCTGTTTTGAGTGTTTTGAGTGTGAAATAAAAAACTATAGGAAGGTTTTCCACTGTGATATGTCTGTTAAAAGTTCTTCATTTAATGCTTCATAATGAACTTGCTTCTATTTAAAGCATTGAGTTTGATCTTGGCTTTGATCTAAAGGTTTTGATCTTGAAAGAAGAATGTTGTCTCAGTAAAACAGAAAGTATAGGAAAGATTTTTCTTTTCTGTTTTTTTTTTTTCCCCCAAGTGGTAAAGGGATACTCTTGAGACTTTGTATGTGCTTATTGGACCCACCTTTACTTAAACCTGTTTGCAAAGTCTATCTAATTCTATGTATGTTAGAAGTTGCTCATCACATGCTCAACTGAGCTCTATTATTTTACAAGAGCACAGATTTTCTTTTGAAACTTTCAGGGAATTGTCATATATATATATGTATATATATATATAGGAGTATAAATAATTTTATAAAGAGTATAACTAATTTTTAAAATACTGAAAGTACCTTAGTAGCATCATTTTAACTGTACCAAGTATGATACAATCTACCCTTTATTGCCTCTTGTTTTTAAATATAAACACAAGGCACTTGATAAAATCCTAACTTAAGAATTTATAGTATTGAGATTTTGAGTGGCTGACATAACTTGGGTTTTTCCCATCACGGGGGAGTTAGAATATCCTCATCGGAGGGTGCAGATACACCTGTTGAAGTCCCATGACTAAATTTAATCATCTTCTCGCAGCATCTTGTCGAATAAAGCATTTACAGGCTTGCTGTACTACAGTATGACTAAAAAGCTGCTTTGCATCTTGCTTTTAAGATGCATTTCAGACTCCCATATTCAGTTTAATAGTTGGATTCTAGAGGTACAAGCAACTATCTCTAGATTGTCCGAGGACAAGATTGTCCGAGAACAAGACTGTCCGAGGACAGTCTTAGAACAGTTAATGGTGATGATAGTTTCTGTGTTGAACGAGCCCCGTTAGCTATTTCTCTGTCCGTAAAGACCTGCGACACTGGGTGCTCATAGGAAGGTTAATAGGAAAGGGGCTTTCTTAGTAAGGGTCTTGAAAGGAGTGTGTATCTCTAATAATTAGGCTGCAAACGCGTTAGGAGCGTGCATGCGGATGTTAGGAAGGGCCGTCCCGTCGGCGAGGGTGTCGNCGCAGAACCCCGCCGAGGTGTTTCATTTCCTATCGAGGGCTGCTGTGTGCCGCTGCCCAGGCCGGGAACGGCGGGATGGCATGGCATGGGACGGGACGGGGAAGAAAGGAGTGGTCGCGGCTCCGGGCGTCGCTGGGGCCGGGCCGGGGGCTGTCGGCCGCCAAACGTGGCTTTCGTCCAGCGCCCTCCGCGCCCGGGGAGGGGAGCGGGAAATCCTCCGCGGGCGAGCACGCCTCAACCTGCTCTTTCTCTCCTGTGTAGCCCCTGCTGGAGGAGGGCGAGACGTGGAAAGAGTGTCAGCTCGTCCAGCAAGTGAGCGGCGAGGTGAGGAGGGAACCTTTTGCAGCTGTTACATTGCACTTCTCTTCTTGCCCTTGCAAATCTGCTCCTGGAGTTTTTCACCTGGCACAGCTTCCTCACCCCGCCACGCTTTTGCTTTAAAAAACAGTTGCTTTCGTATTAAGAATAAAAATATTTGGGGGGTGGGAGGGAAAACCCATGTGTTATTACTTTATGAAATAATAATAATCCCACATCCGAATTTGGCGTTGGTAATCTGGAACAACGTTCGAGTGGGTGGCTGGAAATAAATCTCTTACTTGAAATAGAAGGTGTAATGGATAAAGCCCGGAGATTTTCCCCAGGATTTTTGCACATTGCGATGTTAAGTTTCCATTTGGGAACCTGACCTGGCATCAAACACGTTCTTTATGGAAAAACCCTTACACCGAAAGCTCTAAGATGAAGAACACCACTTTGCACTTTGTTCATGCAGAAGTAACTAAAAAGATTACCTAAGACCACACTATGTGGGAAAAGTGCTTTTCCCTTCCCTGTATCTTGAGAGTCTTTGTAACTTTTACTAATGCTGACTAGCTGCACTCAGGTTGCATCTTCTTCCTAAAAAAGCACAATGGTTTTGAACTCCAGGTCATCAAATGGATTCAGAGAAACCAGAGGATCAGAAAAAGCAGCAAAAAGAAAACAAAGCGCGATGAAGTAATGTTTGAGAAGGTAAGCAATCATGATGTCTTTTTGGGTAGCGAGAAAAAGAGCAGCAGATCCAAAATGCTTTCTGATGACACCTTCTTAAGCTCTATAGAGATGTTTTTAGTGTCTTTGACAAGGCGATAGCAAAAGTATGTTAAACATAAGGTTTCAGAGTCACTATGTAGTTACAATGACAAGAAATTAATAATTTTTCATATGCCTGTAGTGTAGGAGACAAAACTTTCCTATATTTATATTTAAGTGGAACATTCTGAGGAAGAAAGAGAAGAGTGCTTTCATCAGAGAAATATGGCACTTAAGAGCATTTTGACAGGACCTGCACCACTATTTTTGGATACTGGTAGCTGAGAAACAGTTTTCATGGTGGAGACTGGGACAATGATAGATGCATATGTTGAAACAAATATTCAGACTATGCTGTTGATTCTTCATTCAGAGGGTGAGTTTGAAAATCATTTATTTGCAATATAGATTTCAGTTAAGGAAAATGTGTCTAAAAGGTTGTTTTAAAAATTACTGCAGAGGGTTTTTAAACCTGAATACAACCAAATTTAAACTATTTTTAAACCAGTGATTTTGATTAAGCTGTTGTGAAAGGCTTGTTCTGTGATGTTGAGTTCACCATTTAAATTGCAATATAGAGAGGTAAGTAACTAGCTGATACTTTAAATAGCTGTTTTCTGCTCTTTGAGGTAAAAAATTGTGAAGAAAGATGCACTTCCAGATGCATTATTAGAACTATTATTTTTCTTGTTTTGGTTTTGCAAACAAATTTATTATTATTTTTTTAATCTCTTGTTACCTTTAAAGGATTTAAATAGCAGTGTGTTGTTTTGCTGTTTCGACAGGGCTTCTAGAATGCATGATGAATCATTGCTGTTTCTGTAGCCAAATTCTTGCCGATAGCATGACTGCCAACTCCTGGGATGTGTTTGCCTTAGTACGGGCTTTGCAACCATGTGACAGATGTCCAAAAAGTGCATTGTATGTAGGTGATTTATCAGGTCTATAGTTAGGTAAAAAACACTAGAAGTATCCTTTATTTCACTACCGTCCTTTGTACCTGGAATACATTGTTTAGGAGAGACGTTCTGTGTTACAGTACTTTAGAATGACATGGTCTAAACAGAGATGGCATAAACTATTTTACCAGGTAATTCTATTTCTGTTTTTATTTCTGTATGTGAATGTGTGTTTGCCTGTATGTGTATCATTTTATTTACAATCATTTTATGTTAAGCTGAAGAAGACTTTTTTAAGCTGAAAATTGGGTTGTCTTGAGAAATTGTGAGCAAAATGCATTGATGGTACAAATAACCCTAATACAAGCCATAGCCTGCATAAATTTTGAAGTAATTTTTAAATGGTAGAAAGCAGATCCCCTATTATGCGGAACAGTAGGTTTAAAAGTAGGTTTTATTTATTTATTTAACAGTAGGTTTTATTATGCTGAACAGTAGGTTTAAAAGTGCCTTATGCTGTTACACCATTCCCAATCTTTTTACAGAAGAAAGCTTTCTTGGTGGAAAAGCCCTTTGTACTGATAAAATTCTGTATATTTTGGGGGACTTGTTCTCCTCCTGCTCTGAGGTTTGTGGGAGAGAACTTCAGCATGTAGGCTTACCATGTTAGAAATACAAAACCTGATGTGTAACCCTAGGATATACTCATTGTTTTTTCAAATAGTAATTCTAGAGTAAGGTCTGTGAGCAAATACATGAATTAAAATTGAAGGCAAGCATAACCATTGTCTTCTAGTATCCATAAGTATTAATAATTCGTGGAGATGCAGTGCAGATTTACAGCACTGCATTGGCCAGGAACTTAGCTGTTTGGGAAGGAAGAGGCATAACAATAACCTTACATTTGGTAGTAAACTGCTGACTAGTCACTAAGGTTGAAATTCTTCATACACCTAGAAGTTTGGCCATTGCAATGGTGACTTTTCAATACAGGAGCAGATGAGAGAACAGAAGAGAAAAAGAGTGAGGGAACCTCCCTGGTGTTGGCAGAACTTTATTGTATTACTTGGTATCAGGGTTGGTTACAACTGGTTTTCCAACATGGACTTACCAGTCAATGTGATTCCCAGTCGGTGCGGATGGTGCTAACCTCTGTTGCACTGGAATTCTCAGTGTCCATATCAGCTGGTAGTAGAAATGGCATTATACAGCAGTTAAAGTATCTTCAAAGATAAATGAGAGATCAAGAGAAAAACATGTAATGGAAAAGTGAGGCACCCTTCAAGAAAGTAGAGAGGTAGGAATAAACACATGGAGTGCAAAAAGGGAGGTGAGAAGGCAGGCAATAGTAAGCAGAGAAGTCAGAGAGTTGGTACCAGCTCATATCACAATTGTGATTAAAATAAGGATACTGATGTATTTTGCTACATCTAGAAAACTGAGCTTGGCTTTGACCTTGTTTATCCTTTCAAAACAACCACTAACTTACTAAATGTAGCTTCTATGCTTTCATGTGCCTGTGCTGTCCAATTTTCCTCTATCATTTTTTTTCTTTGTGATAGGAAGTCCTATTTCTAATACAAGATGGATGACTTTGCTATACTGAGACACCTCCAAGTCAAAGCAACTGCTGCATCCAAGTACAAAATCTAGGACAGAGAGAGATAACTCTGTATGGAATAAGTGAAACAGAATTGTGAAGGAAAAGTTGCTGACAACTGCCGGGGAATTGCTTCTTGAAAAAAATTCTTCTAAACAGTTATGTTTATAGTAGCTGACTTACATATGCCTATATTTATTTAAAGAACATTTGAAGATACCATGTGCTGGATAACACTACTGCTCACATAGTTCTTAACTGTGATCAAGGGGCATATGAACCAGTGGGGAAGCTTGTGTAGAAAGTTGAGCTGCTTGCTAATGCACACCCACACACGGTGGATTACAGCAGTGTAACAGAATTAATGGGTGAGAGACTTGTAGTCACATATCTGTGGGTTCTCATTTGCTTTTCCTACATATAATTTTGTTTTGGTTTGGATTTTTTTCCTTTTTTTTAGCTTTTTTTTTTCATTTCTAACATTTTTGCTGATCTGTCTCTAAAGTTTCTTTTGTTTTCTTAACAGGTTTTGTGCCCATCTTTCCTTTCCTACCTGTTTTTTACCCCTCTTTTCATTCCCTGTTTTCCTCTNTAAGGTAGGTGTTTCATGCAAAATATCAAAAGTACCTTTATCTTTGATTGTATACTGAAACTTTTAGGAGTAATTCAGTATTTCCAAAATAATTTCTGCTGCTTTCTCAGAAATACTGTTTTCACGTGTTTAAACTTTGTCTGCTAGTTTACTAGCAATGTGATTAGCTTTAACTTTTTCTTCCTGCTGGTTGTTGCTATTNAAGGGGCATATGAACCAGTGGGGAAGCTTGTGTAGAAAGTTGAGCTGCTTGCTAATGCACACCCACACACGGTGGATTACAGCAGTGTAACAGAATTAATGGGTGAGAGACTTGTAGTCACATATCTGTGGGTTCTCATTTGCTTTTCCTACATATAATTTTGTTTTGGTTTGGATTTTTTTCCTTTTTTTTAGCTTTTTTTTTTCATTTCTAACATTTTTGCTGATCTGTCTCTAAAGTTTCTTTTGTTTTCTTAACAGGTTTTGTGCCCATCTTTCCTTTCCTACTTGTTTTTTACCCCTCTTTTCATTCCCTGTTTTCCTCTGACTCATTTGGTCACCTTCAGTACTGTTCATTCCTTTCTATTTACTTTCAGGTGCTTTATCTGTTTGAAAAAAATAGAAAACCAAGTTGAAAAATGTAAAAGAAATTGTCTTTTGCTCACCATGTTTTCTGTTTATAGTTCTTCATAGATACTCTTCTTAGAATGTGTATATACATACACAAATTTAAACATTGCATTTCTGCTTTTGTCATCCTTCCTATTCTCGTACATTTTTTACTCGTCATTTATTCTTAGACTGTCTCTTCATCTTGTAATTTTGCTGGTCAGTACAGTTAACAATCAATATGTATATCAATACCGAATGTTGTTCATGTGTGAAATTTAGAGAAAGTATAACAGAGTTTGTAAAGAATTGGTTGGTTAAAATTAGCATTGTTGT